>CM076571.1:493764794-494111357 GCA_034641835.2 Pinus albicaulis | reverse complement strand
TGAAGATGTTGATATACTAAAAAAAAAACCTGTTTAAATAACACAAATCAAGATTTGCTACAATTTTTTCCTCAAATTTCAACAAAAAAATTGGCTAAATTTTTTAAAAAATCACACTTAAAAACTATTATTTTAAAATATTTATTAAACTAAATAATAAAATCGATAATTTTTTTTTTGAAATAACCGAATTAAACTTCTATTGAAAACCTTTAAAAATAAATTAAAGCCATAAAATCAAACAGTCTGAAAAATTATTTAAGAAAACAAAACGAACCCACAATCATCCCCAAATATCTTTTATCTCTTGCGCTCTCGTAGTCAAATGCCTTTTGTGTATTTAACTCTCATAGTGGATTGAAAAGAAAGTTAAATTTAAAATAATACTTTAAAATATATATATAGAATATTTTAAAGTATTATTTTTAAAATATATATATAGAAAGAATCTTCTGAAAAAAAATATATATATAGAAAGAAAGAAAATTACAGAAATTCCAAAAGAATTATTAAAATTTCACGTAATCCAAGTTTAGGTGAAGCGTTACTTCATAAATTTGTCCAATTTCCCTTCTAGAATCAATTAAAGTCGATATTTTCCAAAGCCTTCTGCCAAAGTTTTAGTTGACGTAATAACCAATAAGATTGTTCCACGTGTTCGATATTTTCCAAAGCCTTCTGCCAAAGTTTTAGTTGACGTAATAACCAATAAGATTGTTCCACGTGGCAAGACATACAATTGGAGTCAACCCAACCTTTCACACATTTAATCCATCCCTCTAAACGAATCAAATTAATATTCCCTTAAACGAATCAAATTAATATTCCCGAAAAGGGATCTGCATACGCCGTATATACGGCGCCCAAGGTTTGAATCCAACCAGAGCCAGGGTTAGGCTTAGGCTTAGGGTTGCACTTTAGTCAAATCTAATGGAAGCCGGAGCTTTAGCCGAAGGTCGCCGTATGGAAGTAGTAGTTGAGTGAACGTTAATAAAAATGAAAGACAACGTGAAATTGAGATGCAAAGGAATGTGCTTTTTCCCTTCATTTGTCGGAAGTGATGCAGATTGATTATTTCTAAGTGCAGTAAGAAATGCACTTAGAAATGTATTATTAATTTGTTGACATTGATAAATATCGATAGGCAATGACAAGGAGGGATGGAACCATTTCATATACTTGGATTATTTAATATCAGTCTAATTGATCTGATATTTCATTTTTAATTAAGTTTGTGATTATAAATTAGATAATTTGTTTTTTTTTAATTTATTATCACATTTAAATTTTAAATAGTAGTTTCTCATTGAATTTGTGATTATGAATTAGATAAATTTTTATTAAATATAATATTTAAAATAGTAATTAATTATTCATTAATCATAATATTTATAATATAATTTTTTTATTTACTATTATTTTTTAATTAAAATTGTGATTATTTATAAGTTGTTTTTAAGTATTATTTTTTTTTTAAATTTTATTGCTTATTTTTTATACAATTTGTTTAGAATTAGACAAAGATTTATTGAAACCACAAGTTTGATAGGTGAACTTTCACAATCTAAGTGTCTCAAGGTTTTTTAGGGTGTTGAATCCATATATGTAGTAGAAAAACTAGTTTAAATAACACAAATCAAGATTTGATCATAATATTTTTTGCCAAAAATCCACTAGAAACTCCAAAAAATCGCACTTAAATTTTAACATTTTTTATTAAACACAATATTTAAATTCTAAATTCTAAATAGTCATTTATTGAATGATTTTTCTTAGACATCACTTTTATTATTTATTTTCATGTCTCATCTTAGTCTTGGCGATGAACCACATTGGGTGGTTCTAAATAGGTAGACTCAATAAATATAATGTGATTTCTACCCAAATTTTTCTAATATACAAAATAAGGATCACAGAAACTTGAATTCAAAAATTACAATAACTATAATTCAAAATTTCCATTTAAAAATGATTACCAAAATATTCTATATATTTTCAACATTAACTACGAATATCATTCTTTATCATTGAAAAATGAAATAGGGATATATATTTGTACTTATAATTGAAGTAGGGTATACTAGTGTAGCCATATAAATTAAATGGTTAGTAAACATCAATAGGCATCAAACCACTTTATGATATATCTCACATTACTAAAATTAAAAGAATCATAAATACTAATTATCTTATAAGATTATTATTATTATTATTAAATAATTAATATATAAGTTAAAAATATCTACATTTTAAAAAGCATGGAATAAGATTCTTAACCATCAAGATTTATCCCCAGTTTACCATGAATTTTAATCTGTAAATAAGTTTTGTTACAATACCATGGACAATTACCATGGCTTATTAATACTACATGCCCACAAATCCATAACTTGTACTTCAAATGATATTTAACATGGTTTATCAATACCACATACCCAAAAATTCATAACATTCTTTTTAATTAATCAATTTAATTGTGCCCAGGTGCACTCTATAACTCAATATGGTAGTTATATAATGTGTTATGTAATGTAATGTTATGTTGACTCATAAACATTAAAATCAAAAAATCAAAAAATAATAATTATATATAATTAAGATTAAAAATTAACTTCGGAGTTCATATCTCTTGTAATTACTTTGGAGGTAAATGTCAACATTTGGTTTGTGTGTATTGTTATGAATATTCCATAAGGTTAAATCCTTACTAAATAATTATTAGGAAATAAATTAAAATTTTGAAATCTCTATTTCAAAATATACACACTTATTATAAGTAATTAGTAAGATGTTTTGTATATATGAAAACATATTTTATCTATCTTTATTGAGATATAATACTATGCATATATTTTATTTGATCACAAATATTATCCTTATCATTAAAAAATGAAATAAAAATACAGATGTGTAATTATAATTGAAATATGTTAAAATATTAATTATTAAGATATTTGTGTGAAAGATATATTTGATCTATCTTTACTAAAATAATACTGAAATAATATATTATATGTATTCTATTTGACTACAAATATCAATCATATCAAAAATATCAACCTTATGATTGACAAATGAAATAAGGATACATATTTATATAATTATAATTAAAATACATTAAATGCCTTAAGGAAATAGCATAGGAAAGAGTAGCCTAGAAGAAATAAGTTGTTGCCCAGAAGGAGCCATTGTGAAGGAATGAAAGACAATTTTTGCTTCCACGGAAGCAGGTCGTGGAGGTTTCAAAGATATTGATGATACGAGTTATCAACTATAAAATTTTGTTATAGATATTGAAATAGGAAATTCTTGGTGAAAACATATATATAAACCAACATAATATGTTCACATATATAAAAAATTTGTTATAGATATTGAAATAGGAAATTGGGGGTGAAAATCCTTTGGTGATTAATCATCCTATGAAACAAGCATGAAATGAACATGTAACTCAAATAAGTTATTTTAAATACATTCAAGTACAATCTATCTAGCATAGATGTAAATAAAGAGAATTTTTATTAACATAAATAGAGTTTAGTCCAAGTTCATCTACATATCCGAGTGCCAATTTCATGCTTGTCGGTAATTTTATACTGTATATGAATAACAGTAGTCTTGGTATTCAAGAAAGTGAATGTCTTTTTAATATGGAGACATTTTTTGAAGGAGATATTGTTCTTTATGTTATGGTTTATTTTCTTAACTCCAAACTTGGTTTATTCTTTCTCTATATACATAAGAAACAAAAAACACAAAGTAATTTCACAATTTTAAGTTATAGTTTTATATTTTAAATAATGTGAATATGTTTTCTCCTATTATTTGATTAAAAAATTATTGTACTCCCTACTAAGTAAAACAACTTTATTAATAAAGAATTGAATGCCAAATTGAAAGATTGCTCAAGTGAGAACTACTATAATATATAGAACTGATTTTTTGATGTATAAATTATTTGTTTTATATGTCATTGAATTTCCATTACCTATTATCTTCAAACCCCATGGGGAGTTATTGAACATGGGAGCCAACTTTAGGTAAATAAAAATTCACATCGTCAACTTGGAAAAAAAATTATAATCCTAAAATTCTCTTACCTAATCATATTTTCAAATATATAATTGAGTTCCATTTATTAAAAAAAAGGCAATATTAAGAACCTCCTAGAGTTATAAAAGGTAATTGACATGAAAAATAAAAAATCTCCTCATGACAACATCCAAATTAATCTTAATTGAATCATTAAAAAACTAAAAAGGGATAATAGATAGTATCACAATTTTGTTATCAGAACTAAATTCTCCTATATGAAACAATGATGGCTTTCATCAGTTCAAGAATAGTAAAAACAAGTTTACGAAAACAACTCTAGCACTGAGAGAGATTTGGAAGCAACCGTTGTTGGAAATACTGAGAGGGGGTGAATCAATATTTCTTTTAATTAGAGCGTTAGTTAATCTTCAATTATTATCAGTGTTTGTACAATGATAGCAACAAACAAAAGGAACACAAATGCACACAATTTTTAAGGTGGAAACCCACTCCGGGACAAAAACCACCTAATGCTTTTCTAGTAATTCTTTAATGTTCAACTCCAATTGAAAATAGAGCTCCAACTTCCTAGAATCTAGAAAAACATTCTTCTCCAGCTCCCACAGGATGGACGCTCCAACGCCCAAGTTTCTTCAGTAGTCAACTGAATGGATGCCCCAACATCCAATGAGCTACAACTCACCCTACCACCCTGCAGAAGAATAAAATAAGAATGGACTCCCGTACTAGGGAAAATGGTCCACTTTACAATGATATAGAATGATGTAGAAGAAGAAGACACACTAGACCATAACCCCAACTATGACACAACCACCTAATGATGATCCTAGACTTCCTGACGCTGCCTCTTCAACTCTTGGCAGATAGACACTAGTACAATTTTTACAATAATGTATTTACAATGACTTAGTACAATGATACCTTTACAGTGACTGTATGCAGTGCTGCCCACTTGAAGACTTCATGCGATGAAATTCTTACTGTTGATCTACACCTTAGTTTTTTCTCTTATCATGCTACCCTTTGTTGCACCTGGCTTTGCTTTGCTACCCTAGAAAGTCTGTTCCTTTGCAACCCTTGACAACACATGATCTAGCTTTTTCTTGCCTTCTAGGAGCTCGATATTGAATTTGGTGTATCTCTATTATTTCAGATCCCCAATATGTGATTTTTGGTCCTGTAGTAGTCCTCTGAGTCTTCTTTCCAATTCCACAGGTCTGACCCAATTTGGATTCTTCAAGAGAGAGTTATGCCAATCTCTCACAATGCCCTAATTATGGACTGTTTCAGTAGAGTGAACTAGTACGATGTGCCACGTGTCACCATTTCTTAATTTGGCTTTGAAATTGATAGGGCAAAAACTAAATTCCATGCACTATCTGCCACTTGTTGTATAATTCCAATCCGATACTTAGAGAGAGAGAGTCATGACAATTTTACCAAGGTCACTTCTTTGAGATGAATTTCAAGAGCCTACAAAAACACTGACTTCCACATATCATATCTCAGAACATATTGAGCACCTTGATCTGAAATTTCTACCGAAGCTTACTCAGGATTTCGACTTCGCCTCATACAAATTTTAGCTTTTGAACCTTCGTAGAAACAACGTTAGAGCGAAAATTCCACGATGACCTGTTTCAGATAGTGAAATCCCTACATAAGGAGGATATGAGGATCACAATTTATATAAATTCTTAGGTTGAGAGGGGCTGCAACAAGCGAACGTGGGAGGGATTTTAGGAGCTTAAAAAATATTAATTATGGCTTTTCAATGACCCATGCCACAACCCCATGGGGTTTTAGCCCACCAACTGGGGGTACAAACTTCAAACATGAACATCTCTCAAACCGTGAAGAATTGCGTGGCGTGCCATATATCAACGAAAACATCTAGACAAGTAGAAACCATAAAAATCATTCTTGACCCAGAATATATTAATTTGGCAGGTTAAAATTCCCATGCAATATTAAGGAAGCCCCTAGTGCTACTTGGGTTGAGATCAATGACAATCGATGTTCAACAATCTCCCCCTTTGGCATTGATGGCAACACAAGTACTCCCCCTGCGATCATGACACCTCTTCATACAAAATTCTCTCCCCCTTTGACATCAATGGTAAAGGGTAACTCCCCCTAACACACAAACATCATGCAGAATTGTACACACTTACACTCCCCCTTTATATTGTGAATAAGGAAAATCTAACAAGAACTTGGGAGAATCCCAAGCTTATGGCGAAGATATTCAAATTCTTCATGAGGTAAAGGGTTAGTGAAGATATCAACGATTTGTTCTTTTGCACCAACATACTCAAGTTTGATATTCTTTTCAACGACTTGTTCTCTAAAAAAATGATATTTGATCGAAATGTGTTCTGTTTTTGAATGCATGACAGGATTCTTAGAGATGATGATGGCACTGGTGTTGTCACAGAATATGGGAATAGGCTTATTGAATTGTACTTGAAGATCTTGCAAAGTTTTTTTCATCCAAAGGACTTGAGTACAACATGTTGCTGCTGCAATGTATTCTGCTTTTGTTGTAGATAACGAGATTGAGGTTTTCTTTTTTCTCAACCATGATATGAGACAACCACCTAGATAGAATGTTTCTCCACTAGTACTCTTACGATCATCAACGCTTCCTGCCCAATCTGCATCTGTAAAGGCTTGAATAATGAGATTGTTAACCTTGGGATACCACAAGCCATATTCTTCTATGCCCTTTAGATATCGAATAATTCTTTTGACAACAATAATATGTGATTCTTTTGGTGCTGCTTGGAATATTACTACTTTTCCAATTGCTTGCATAACATCTGGTCAAGAAGATGTTACATATAGAAGACTACCAATCATAGATCTGTATAACCTCTGATCCACATCCTTAGATGAGTCGTCTATGCTCAATTTGCAACTTGTTACCATCGGAATAAGGACGAGTTTGCAATATTCCACTTTGAATTTCTTGAGCATTTCCTTAATGTACTTGGCTTGACATATAAATATTCCTTTCTCTTACTGAGATATTTGAAGCCCTAAGAAGTATGTCAACTCACCAAGTAAAGACATCTTGAACTCACTTTGCATATTTGTAGAAAATTTCTTACTTAGTTGATTATCATTGCTACCAAATATTATATCATCCACATATACCTCAACGATTGTAAAATTACCTTTATCTATTTGTACATAAAGATTACAATCAACAGTACCTTTCTTGAACCCTTGTTGACATAGATATCCATCAAGATGAGCATACCATGCTCTGGGAGCCTGCTTGAGACCATATAGAGCCTTCTTTAACCTGCAAACATAGTCTTCTTTTTCTGATAGTAGAAAACCTTTAGGTTTTTTGATGTAAACTTCTTCTTCTAATTCTACATTCAGAAAAGCTGACTTAACATCCATTTGGTAGACTTTGATTTTTCTTGAACATGCATAGGCGAGAAACATTCGTATGGCTTCCATTCTAGAAATTGATGCAAATGTTTTGTCGAAATCAATTCCTTCCACTTGTGCATAGCATTTGCAAACCAATCTTGCATTATTTCTGGTAACCTGTCCATCTTCATTCAATTTGTTCCTGAACAACCATTTAGTCCCAATGACATTTTTATCTTTTGGTCGTGGAACTAATTCCCAAGTGTTATTCTTCTCGATTTGATCCAATTCTTCATTCATAGCTGCTACCCAATGTTCATTTGGGTTGGCTTCCTCAAAACTACTAGGCTCAAAGGTTGCTAGAAAAGCAATGTGAGCTTGTTGTGACGAACGAAGCTATTGACCTTCATTTATGTCACCAATGATTTAATTTGATGGATGGTTTTTTTAAATCCATTCTTTTGTTCTCTTTGGAGGAGCTTCTTGTTGTTGTTCTGGTATATCTTGATGATCATTATTTACTTCTTCCTGGTTGATAGTTGTTTCTTGTTCTAGAATTTTATCTTTGCCTTTTTCAACCTCTATCTCAAGTTTCAAAGATTCTAGATCCTCGTCATTATTTGTTAGAACACCATCTTCATCAATTGTAACATTTATGCTCTCCATTATCTGTTTTCGTCTTAGATTATAACATTTATCGGCATTTATTTTGCGTGAGTAACCAACAAAGATACCTTCATCAACACGTGACTCAAACTTACCCAAATTTTGATATTCTATTTTGATATAACATTTTCTTCCGAAGATTCTGAAATATTTTACATTAGCTGGTTTTCCTTTCCATAATTCATATGGGGTCTTGTTGCAATTATTTCTGAGAAGACTTTGGTTGATAATGAAGACTGTCGTCTAAATTGCTTGAACCCATAATTTTTCATCCAATTTTGAGTCCTTCAACATTGTTCTACCCATTTCCTGTACAGTTCTGTTCTTTCTTTCATCAACTCCATTTTGCTGAGGTGTTTGTGTTGTTGAAAATTGTCTTTTTATTCCATTTTCGTCACAGTATTGCTGAAATAATTTGGAAGTGAAATCTCCGCCATTATCTTATCTTAGACACTTTATTTTCAAATCAGTTTCATTTTCGACCAAATCCTTGTAGATCTTAAAGCACTCAAATGCTTCAGATTTTTTCTTTAGGAAGCATATGGCTGTCATCCTGGTATAATCATCTATCATTAACATGAAATATTATTCTCCATCTAAGCCTTTTGTTCTCACAGGACCACATAGATCAGTGTGTATCAATTACAATGGATGTGATGCAAAGTTTTCTTTTGTTTTAAATTGGACTTTTGTCTACTTGCCGTGCCGACAGGCCTCACATAATGTGTTGGAAGGTTTTGAGATTTTCGAAATTTCTCGTACTGCTTCCTTTTTGCTTATCCTGACAAGATTGTCAAAGTTTATGTGACCCATTTGTTTGTGCCATAATCAGATTTCATCTTATTTAGCTAGTAGACATGCTTTATTTTCTTCATCTAGAACATATATGTCGTTTGGAGCTCGATTTGTTGTAGCCACAATTTTACCATACCTGCCTTTTCTGATTTCACATTTTGTGGAGTTGAATAGCATTCTGTGTCCTTGATCACACATTTGTCCATCACTGAGCAGATTGTGATTCATGTTTTCAACCAATAGAACATTCTTGGCTATAACATATTTTCTTCTGAGAGTGACAGTACCTGATCCTATAACATATGAAGATCCAACATTTCCAAAGGATACAGTTCCGTCCTTCTTCTCTTTTAGAGATACAAATTTCCTTCTATCTCCAGTCATATGCGTTGAGCAACCGTTGTCAACATACCACACATATTTGTTGTTTTGAGACTTGAGAGCGAAAGCACAATTATCAATCTTCTTCTCCTTCCATGTTCATTCATTATGTGGTTTCGAAGATTATTCTGGAGGATTTTCAAGTCTGCAGTCTCTGGCTATGTGTCCAAAGTTCTGAAATTTGTAACATTCCATATTAGTTCTTAAATGTTCAAATCTATTGATGTTTCATTGAGCCCTAGGAGGTTCATATTTGAAGGATCTCCTGGAATTGTATTGTTTCCTAGGGTACGTGCGACATTCTACAGCTTTATGACCAAATTTTCCACATGAATAACAATAGCCATAAAAAATATGTTGGTACTTGGATGGAAATCTTCGTCGAGGAATCGTCTTCCAAGGATGTTCTTGCGAATCTTGTCCAATGAAGTCTACATGCATGTCAGATCTCATAGGTTCATTGTATTTTGTTGTAGAAGGTCCTGCTTCTTCTTCTTTGTAACCGAGGCCCGTTCTGTTGTTGTAAGATCGTTGCTTGTTGATGAATTCTTCCAATGCCCTTGAGTTATTGGCATAGTTTTGGACAATTTTTCCCTTCTTCACTTCCATACGCAGCGAGACTACTTCATCTTCTAATGCTTCCCTTTCTTGGTTTCTTTCTTCCAATTTCTTTTGAAGTGACTCTTTAATACATTTGTGTTCTTCAACTTCAATTTTGAGACCTTGAACTTTTTCTTCAAGAGTATTGGAATGGATTTTCTCAGCCTTGAGCTCTTTTATAAGCCTGATTTCCTTCTTAGAAAATTCTTCTATGGTTAACCCTTCTTCTTCATTGTTTGATACCTCTTCTTTATTATGCTTGGCCATAAACAATACTCTCTCATTGGCTTCTTCTTCACTATTACTGTCTTCATTAGATGATGAGCTAACTTCTTTAGAGAGAAATTTCCTTTTGGATCCTTTCCTTTTTTCTTGCTTGTTGAATTTCTTAAAGCCTTTCTTTCCTTTTGAGTTTCCATCACTTCTGTTTTGAGATTTTGCTGCAAAATGCCCAACCTCACCACAACTTAAACATATCAATGGAAGTTTACCTTTGAATTTTCCCTTACCAATATTTAGTTTTCTCATAAAGTAAGAATATTCTTCATTTGAAAGACCTTCTCAATCATCTTCCTTTTCTTCACACTTGCAGGTGCATGTCTTTTCAATTGAAGGTTGTTTGTCCTTATTAGTTTTATTATATGCAACGAACGCAGTTTCTAGATGCGAAGTACCCTCTTCTTCATCAAGTCTCATTTCATATGCTATGAGAACTCCATGTAATTCCTCTTTGCTGAGTTTGTCCAAATTTCACTGTATTCTAAGACTGATACCTTTGGGTTGAATCTCCCTAGTAACGTTCTAAGAATCTTTCGTATAATAGTCTTCTCGTCAATTGGCTCTCCCAATCCTTCCAGAGTATTGGTTATTTCATCAACGTATTGGAAGTATGCAGCAATGTTGCAATCTTCTTTCATTCTGAGTTGCTCAAATTTTTCTCTATAGATTTGAGGCTTTGCTTCTTTGACATTTGAGTCACTTGCATATATATTATCGAGCTTGTCCCATACATTTTTGGTGGTTTTACAACCCAACACCTTATGATAAGAAGATTCATAAGTCCACTGATAATAATATTCTTTGCTTTTGCATCATTTACCAATTTTTTCTTACCTTGTTCATCTGCGGTTGATGTAAATCCATTTTTAACAGTGTCCCATACTTCGTAACCTTGCGCCAAGAGATAAATCTCCATTCTTCCTTTCCAGAGTGCATAATTATTTTCATTGAACAGAGGTACACCATTCTTGATATGCTCCATGACCTCCTTCCAGTTGTTAAACTGCTATTGAAGGAACCAAGCTTCGAAACCAATTTACCTCCTTCCAGTTGTTAAACTGCTATTAAAGGAACCAAGCTCCGAAACCAATTGTTGTAAATATTGAGGGGGGTGAATCAGTATTTCTTTCAATTAGAGCATTAGTTAATCTTCAATTATTATCAGTGTTTATACAATGATAGCAACAAACAAAAGGAAAAAAATGCACACAATTTTTAAGGTGGAAACCCACTCCGGGACAAAGACCACCTAATGCTTTTCTAATAATTCTTTAATATTCAACTCCAATTGAAAATAAAGCTCCAACTTCCTAGAATCTAGAAAATAATTCTTCTCCAGCTCCCACTAGATGGACGCTCCAACTCCCTAGATTCTTTAGTAGTCAACTGAATGGATGCCCCAACACCCAATGAGCTACAACTCACTCTAACACCACCCTACCACCCTATAGAAGAATAAAAGAAGAATGGACTCTCGTACCAGGAAAAATGGTCCACTTTACAATGATATAGATTGATGTAGAAGAAGAAGACACACTAGACCATAACCCAAACTATGACACAGCCACCCGATGATGATCCTAGACCTCCCGACACTGCCACTTCAACTCTTGGCAGATAGACACTAGTACAATTTTTACAATAATGTATTTACAATGACTTAGTACAATGATACCTTTACAGTGACTGTATGCAGTGCTGCCCACATGAAGAATTCATGTGATGAACTTCTTGTTGCTGATCTGCACCTTGGTTGCTGCTCTTGTCATGCTACCCTGTGCTGCACCTTGCTTTGCTTTGTTGCCTTAGAAAGTCTAGTCCTTTGCAGCCCTTAGCAACACATGATCTAGCTTTTTCTTTCCTTCTAGGAGCTCGATATTGAATCTGGTGTATCTCTGTTATTTCAGATCCCTTATATGTGATTTTCAGTCCTATAGTATTCCTCCGAGTCTTCTTTGCAACGCCACAGGTCTGACCCAATTTGGATTCTTCAAGGGAGAGTTATGCCCAATCTCTCACAATGCCCTAATTATGGATTGTTTCAGTAAAGAAAACTAGTATGGCGTGGCATGTGTCGCCGTTTCTTCATTCGGCTCTAAAATTGATAGGGTGAAAACTATAGTCCGTGCACTATCTACCAATTTTTATATAATTCCAATCCGATACTCAAAGAGAGAGTTATGACGATTTTCCCAAGGTCACTTCTTTGAGATGAATTTCAGGAGCCTGCAAAAACACTAACTTCCACAGATCATATCTCAGAAAATATTGAGCACCTTGATCTGAAATTTATACCGGAGCTTACTCGAGATTTCGGCTTCGCCTCATAAAAACTTCAGCTTCTGAACCTTCGTAGAAAAAATGTTAGAGCGAAAATTCCACGATGACCTGTTTCAGATAGCGAAATCCCTACATAAGGAGGATATGAGGATCACATTTTATATAAATGCTTAGGTTGAGAGGGGCTTCAACAGGTGAATGTGGGAGGGATTTTAGGAGCTTAAAAAATATTAGTAATGACTTTTCAATGACCCATGCCACAACCGCATGGGGTTTTAGCCCACTAACTAGGGGTACAAACTTCAAACATGAATATCTCTCAAACCATGAAGAATTATGTGGCATGCCATATATCAATGAAAACATATCGATAAGTAGAAACCATAAAAATCATTCTTGACCCAGAATATATTAATTTGGTAGGTCAAAATTCCCATGCAATATTGGGGTAGCCCTTGGTGCTGCTTGGGTTGACATTAATGACAACCGCTGTTCAACAACTGTTGAATTGGTGAACATGTCTTGCTCTATGGTGTTGGATATTGGACACAGGCAACTGTTAAATTGGTGAACATGTCTTTCTCTATGGTGCTGGATATTGGGCATAGATTTCCTGATCTTGTATACAAGACTATCATTTTGCATGTAACTTATACTACATTAACCATGAAATTGTAAACATTTAGAGCACACTTGCCATCACATTTGTAGAGAAAATTACAATAGAGTATCACATTTTTCTTATCATATCTAAATGTTCCTATATGCAACAACTACCTTGTGCCTCATAGTTTAAATTTGTGTAGGGAGGAGGAGAGGAGTGTCAAGGTGCAAGCTAGAATAAGAAGAGAAAGAAAAATCTTGTTTGGGACATGAGAATCTTGTTTGGGACTTGAGATAGATTCATTCTCTGCACATCTAGACTCAAAGCTTAATAAAAAAAAACTCACCATATTTTTAATTTTTTAAATAAGTATTAAAAATTAGAATATCAATTTAATACATTTTACTCAATTACACATTTAGAAATATTCATTTTAAAAAATAAAAATAAAAATTACTATTTTAAATAAAAATATTACAACACATTTAACAATATTCCTTTAAAAAAAACAAATACGAATTACTATTTTAAATAAAAATAGTACAAAGAATTACATTAATTACCATGGCCTTCATGTACCTTCATCTTATTACTTTTTAAGTAACTTTTAAAATACCTAATGTTTGTCACTTATTCTTAATCACATAGTGTCAATTTTGTAAAACAATAATCTACAAGTCTCACTTTTTATAACTTTGGTGGAAGGATAAAGTATCTAAATTCCCTTACCCTTTAAGAAGCATCCTCAATTATTGTACCATCCACCTCAGCAACCAATCTAGACATCTTAGGTTATTTTAAATTGATCAAGAGTATATAATTTTTAGGGTGGTGTTCTATGTTCACTAAAATTCTCATGATGTCCATCACTATGTATGGGGTTCATTGCAACTTTGGATATATTCTGTGAGTTGTTGTGATTTTTTTTCTTGTGGCTAAAACTTATTTTTGGTTGTCACCTAGTTATCATGATTCAAAACATTGCTATCATCTCAAATCCTTATAGCATTAGATATATTTTGTGAGATAATGTGAAGTTTTGTTTGTCATTCAAAAATAAGTTATTATACCACACTATTGACTTTCTCATTTTTTGTTTTGTTTATGAACCCTTTAAAAAAATGAAATGAACATTTGATTTTACACTTTGTTTCTTACTTTTTAAATACCTTTTAAAATACCTAATGTTTGTAACTTATTCTTAATCACATAGTGTCATTTTTGTAAAACTATAATCTACAACTCTCACTTTTTATAACTTTGGTGGAATGATAGAGTATCTAAATTCCCTTACCCTTTAAGAAGCATCTTCAATTATTGTACCACCCACCTCAACATCCAATATAGACATATTAGGTTATTCTAAATTGATCAAGAGTATAGAATTTTTTGGGTGGTGTTCTATGTTCACTAAAATTCCCATGATGTCCATCACTATGTATGGGGTTCATTGCAACCTTGGATATATTCTGTGAGTTGTGATTTTTTTTTCTTGTGGCTAAAAATTATTTTTGGTTGTCACCTAGTTATCATGATTCAAAAAATTTCTATTATCTCAGATCCTTATAGCATTAGATGTATTTTGTGAGCTTATGTGATGTTTTATTTTTCACAATGATTCAAAAATCAGTTATTATACCACACTATTGACTTTCTCATTGTCTGTTTTGTTTATGAATCCTTTAAAAAAACCACATAAACATTTGATTTTACACTTTGACCTCCCCAACATGAGTAGGGGTTTCAAAAAATGGAGAGTAATTTGAGCGGTTATTGTTAGAAATTGTTGTATAAGATGGGAAATTTGAATGGTTTGTAGAGAATATGGAAGTCATAACAGATATCTATTTTGAATTTTTAATGTCTATGGCCACCATGCATCTAATAGGATCCATTTCAATTGAGAATGTCTATAGATTACTGTGTGAATGATAACTTGTGACATCCCTCTCCATTTTCTTTGATTGTGGATCAGGTTATAAACTAGAATACACTCTCTCTTCATAAGACTCTACAATATATATTGGATGAAGGGAACTGTTATGATAAAACTTGTAAAAGAACCCCTTAGGGTTATGTCAACTCTATTGTTAATCACATATTGCCAATTTGTAAAACTACTATAATCTACACTAAGGACTAAGTGGGTTTTTTCTTTTGTAAGTTTTGTTTGAATTGAAAAATAAAAAAATTATAAAAGCTAAAATTATGCAATGAAAAACATTGTTTAAAATTTTAGAATAAAAAGTTGAGTAAGTTTGACACCATATAATATGAAATTTGTTTATGATTATAAAGTAAAAAACATGTAATTTTTTTTAGCTACAATTAGGTAATTAAAGATATGTATATAGTTTTTTTTAATAGAAGAAATTTGATATTCATTAACAAAAAAATTGGAAAGTGTATGTATGTAGTTACAAACTATTACAATTAAGTAATTAAAGGTAAATTTAGTGTTATATAAGAAATGAGAATTATGAACATTCATCATTATTTCTCAAGATAGATCATGTCCTATGAAATAATTATAAACTATATTCCACATGAATATCGTGGGTCAATATCATGGGCTGTTTTTATAGTTTAATATTATTTTATTTTATTATTTTTGTTTTTTATTGTATGTTGAGCTAGTTAAAATGTTCATTACAGTATGTCAATCTTTTTATTTAATTTACTTTTATTTTTATTTTTGTGTAATTTGACATACTCAAAATGTTAAGTATGACATTACAACATTTCTATTATACACCTAAAATCGATCTAACTCATTAAAAAGAAAAGAAAAACTAACAATTAAAAAAAAATACTATTTACGTGTGGATCTAATGGCCTAAAACATTTAAATCATGTAACATTTGATCCAATGGCTTAGACATGGACACATTGACAGCTAGGGAAGTTGATTTCAAATAAGGTCATAGTTTATTATTATTTTATTTTATTATTTTTGTTTTTTATTGTATTTTCACCTAGTTAAAATGTTCATTACATTATGTCAATATTTTTATTTAATTTACTTTTATTTCTATTTGTGTGTAATTTGACATAGTCAAAATGTTAAACATGAAATTACAACATTTCTATTATACACCTAAAATCAATCTAACTTATTAAAAAGAAAAGAAAAACTAACATTATAAAAATATATATATATATAACTATTTACTTGGGGATTTAATGGCTTAAAACATTTCAAACGTCTTAGACATGGACACATTGGCAGCTAGGGAAGTTGTTTTCAAATAAGAATGCCTTACAACGTAATTATTAATTGCTAATCACAAATATCAACCTTATCATTGAAAAATAAAATAAGGATACATATCTATGTAATTATAATTGAAACATAATAAATTATTAATTGCTCAGACATGGACATATTGGCAGCTAGGGAAGTTGTTTTCAAATAAAAACGTCTTACAACATAATTATTAATTGCTAATCACAAATATCAACCTTATCATTGACAAATAAAATAAGGATACATATCTATATAATTATAATTGAAATATATTAAATTATATTTATTTTATGTATTTTTAATGAAATAATATGGTGCATGTTTTTGTTTGGTTAGATTGGATTGTGTAATTGGGTGCAACATAGTAGGTTATCAGAGTGTCTTAATCATCAAAGTGTAGGATTTGGGATGGAAATTAAAAGTAAAGTCAAAATTAATTATTTATTTTTTATATTTGATATAAAAATTTAAATTGAAATTTAAAAGGTTGTGAGGAAATAAGGTTAAATAATGATTATTAACAAATTAACTTTTCAATAATATTTGAGTTTATAGTTTTTTTATTTTAAAGTATAATTGATAAGTTTTCTTAGCTAAGCAAACTCAGTTTTAGAACCTGGTCCATTTAATTGTTATTAGGTAGTTTAGAATCATTTTTATGTAGCTTATATATTTTGGAATATTATAGAAAGCTTTAAAATATTATAAAAATGGAATCTGAATTAATTGAATTTGTTATTTCTATATCATTTTTTCTAAAAATTTCAGAATTTACATTAACATAAATTTATTGAAAATATTTGTAATGTTGAAAAAAAATAAGGCCTATTATGAATTTGTTTCAAGACTATTAAGAAACAAAAAAAAATAATGGAAAGACAATATGGAAAAAAAAAGTCAAATGTATGAATGAATACAAATAACATCTTAAAAAACATTTAATTTTTTTTGAAGATATTTAAAAAAATTGAAATGATAAATTTTTTTTTTTTTTTAAATAACATAATTCTAAACCAAAATAACATACAAATTGAAAAATACAAGTGACACTGAAACCAAACTTTGACTGCATCAGTTTATTCTGTGTTCAGCTGCCCAAGCCCAGTCTGCATGAAGTTTGTATCTTTATAAGTAACACTGAAACCAAACTTTGACTGCACCTGTTTATTCTGTGTTCAGCTGCCCAAGCCCAGTCGGCATGGAGTTTGTATCTTTATATAGAAGATTAAAAATTCATACTAGGCAGTGGATTATTTAATTGTGTAAGAAGATTATTTTAATGTAATAGCCATCTCAATTAATTGTCATTCAAAATGATGATGAGGCTATATTTATGGTTTTGCTATTTTGATAGTATCAATTTTTATTGCAAAGGTATTCTAGGGTCAACCCATTGGGATTGAAGATTAGTCCCTAGTTTCATTGACTTCAGTGCCATTTTCATTCCTAAGAAATGACACTTTATGATCGCAATTCAACTCTTAACATACCCTTAGTTATATGTTTAGATAATCCAAGAATATGTTATGTATGGACAGGCTAATTGACTCGAAATAATGGTTATACTAGTTAGGTAGGTATACCACCACGATGCCCACATTTATGTCACAACGGCAGTAGTATCACAATGGCAGCGAGTAGTCTTTAGTGTGACCTTTTGAAGGTTTTTATGGTGACTTTTTATGGTGTAATTTCTCTAAATTTTGGCAGGAATTTATTGAAAAGAGAAGTTTGATTGCTAATTTTGCACAATCGAAGTGTCTTAGAGGTTTCTGAGGGCGCTGAATCCATATATAGAGTCAAAAAACCAGTTTGAATAACAAAAACCAAAATTTTACCTAAAAAATTTTCACCAGATTCCTACACCTGAAACTTCAAAAAATCACACTAAAAACAACTCCCAATGACAGTGACTACTACCAGACTAGTAATGCTGCCAATTCTGGGTTTTTAGAGCACAAGGAGAGTATGTAATCAGCGGCCCAGCTTCTACTACTGCACGGGTTCTATATCACTTTCAAAATTATGGAAATGATCTCTACGGTTATTGTTGCATTTTTTTGACGTTGATGAATTTGGGACTTATTTATCCTCACACCATCTCACACTAATTCACAGAGTTAGATATGACTTCCCTTTTCAGCTTGGCCATCCTTATTTGATTACATACTCTTTAATATTATGGAAATAACATATCACATTGGAATATTTAGGAAATTTGGATTGTATAAAGTATTTTTATATCGATTGTATTTTATGTGGATTGCAGATTTCATTAATATCTTATAATCTTCAGTTCAATTGATTGTCATCAGTATTTGATCTCTCATGATATTCTCAAAATTTAAAATAGAAATAACTGATTGTCATCGGTATTTGATCTCTCATGAGATTCTCAAAATTTAAAATAGAAATAAATTTGTGAACGTATGAGATATCCAAAATATTTCAAAATCTACAATAAAATTAAATTTCAATAGTGTTGAGTAACAAAAAGTTACCCCAAAAAAGTAAAGGAATTGAATGCAGCGCCAGAAGTGTTAGTTGTAAACTTGCTGAATTCAAAAGTGGCGTGTCCATCAATTATTTACTGTTATATAATGCGTTTTATCTGTTGTCATTAGTCGGACACTTGATATGCTGAATTCCACTAATTATACCAACTAGTTTCTCTGCAGGTGTAGATGGAGGGCATCTTCTTATTCTGGGTATACGAAAAACATATTTATATTTCAATGATTTCAGAGAAATCTTTCTCTTTTGCAGTGATTTCTATTTCAGAACAATGAGACTTCTCAGTCTTGTAGCAACCAACTGGTGGTATATTCTCTTGTGTTAACTTCGGTTGGCAATGAAAATACATAGAGTATTTGTTTTAGTGTCCAAAACATTTATTTATTTATTTTAAGATTATTTTTTAAAATATTTAAAATAATGAAAAATTATAATTTTTTTATAATTATATTATAACATTTTTGAAAAAAATCAAAACATAAAATAGTGACTATACTTATTTAATGATTTAGTATTTTATTTTCTTGTTAAAAAAAATCAAAATATAAAATAGTTAGAAGACATCTATCAAATAATTTAGTATTGCATGCTATATACAACTTATTTGATGGTCTGAACTTGGAGCATAATATTATAGTCATCACTTTATTCAATCAACTAACTTTAACAAAGTATAAGGTAACTCCGTATCCTTTCAAAGATACAAATTTGGAGCATGATATTATAGTCATCACCTTATTCAATCAACTAATCTTAACAAAGTATAAGTTAACTCCATATCCTTTCAATATCTTTGATTCTTGATCACAAAAGAATAGAAGAAGACTCTACAAGACTATCTTATATAAGGTTTAGGTTGTTTTTCTAGAAATGAGTGCATTAACAACAACATGCCAATAAACCAGTTGAAGTTTTTGTCAGATTTAAAGGGTTTATAGCATGTGTCGAATGTGGATATAAGAATACTTTTTAAGCCTGCTATATTTTCCATGTAACACATCTAAGTGCAGGATTCAAGGTCACTAAGATGGGAAAAGAAAGTATACAAGTTGAAGTCAAGGTTAAAGGTTACCAAGATTCGCAGAGAAAGTAAAAATTGAAGTTGGCTATTTTACGAAATTAGGAATGTTGTAGGGTAAAAATGCGAAGTTGGGTTACACTTTTGTGAGAATCGGGGGCGGAAAACTTTTTTTTCTCAACAATTCAGCCAAACTTTTATAAAAGATCGGCCGAACTATTCGAAAGTTTGGCCGAACTTTTGAAATTACTTCGGCTGAACTCATTCTGCCGTTTACATTGACGACGACCTAACGGCGTGGACAAACATATTTTTCACCAGAGATGGGAAAACTGGCAATAAAAGTTCAGCCGAACTAGGTAACTTGTTCTTATAAATATATCGGCCCGCAAACCTTAACAGGTTTCAGGCATATTATCGTTGTTTGTTTGTTGTCTTGCGTCTGTCCATCTCACATTTGTCTATCTCACGTCTATGTGTTTGTAGGGTCGATGAGGTGAGGTGTTGCTCTGTTGTGCCACGATGACGAGGTGAGGTGTTACTCTATTTTTTTTGTAATTATTTTTTGTTGATTTTTTTTTGTTTGATTTTAATTTTATTTTTTCGCAAGGGATTGTTTGCTCTATTTGTTCACAGGGAATTTGGTCTGCGTCCTCCACGACATCTTCAGCGATCTCCTGGCTCGTCTTCTCGTTGTGGCTTCGTCCTCTTGTTGTCTGCGAATTTCCAAGTATGTTATCCTTCTCCTCTGTCATTGAATTTACAGTTTTATGAAGGTTTTGTTTCGGAAAAAAATCAAATTTTGGAAAAAGACATAAAAATTAAAGATTACCATGTTTCTAATTTCATCATTCATACCATCACAATTCATTTTCTTTTTTCAGATTCATAATTCATGTAGTCACAATTCTTATTCTATATTTAGATTCATCATTCATAGAATAATTCATAAACAAATTCCAGAATTAAAATTCATTATTTCTGAATATTAGATGGTTAAAAATTTAACAAGAAGTCAAATTTATAGTACATTTCTGATATTAGGTTGTCACTGTCACTATGTTAATGCTCTCCAAACACCTGATATTAGGTTGTCACTATCACTATGTTAATTCTCTCCAAATGAATGATACTAGGTTGTCACTGTCACTATGTTAACGCTCTCCAAATGCATGTTTCTGGTAGGTGCTTTCAGGCCTCAACCTCTTATAATTTGCAAAGGAAAGTGAAAAATGATGTTGTTTATGTTTAGGTATTTGTTTTATAGGGTTTAGGTTTACTTTATATGCTTGTGGTCCTCTCCACCATACTCTTTCCTGCCATGCTCCCTTCCCTTCCTCATGCAACTTTGAATTTTTTTATGTTTTTATTGGCAACATTTTTTCGACAAAGGATTTGTTTCATCATATTGGGAATGGATCCATCAAATTTCAAATTGATTCCATTTGCAGGAAGAATTTCTAATATAGTTCAGGGATTCAAATATTCCAATTTGGTTTGGAACCTTCCCTAAGTGATTACATGATCTATGGCCTACTCTGATCCTTATAATATACACAGAACCTAGTGACTAAAATAGATATTAGTGAGGGTCTCATGCACTGTGCAGTTTGAACTATCACGTGCATATCTGAGAGTTTGTGACATGCTAGAATTGAATATATGTCAAAACCTTTCACATTATAATTCTTGACGTATATAAGTTTTATGTTTCATTCTTTGTTGAACTGTGTGATGTGTCACTTTGGCTTGGAGGGTTCACACCTTGTGGGCCCTTTGGAAGTTGCATGTTTTTATAGCATGGATGTTGTGAGCCCTTACAATTTGTATAGCATGGCTATTGTGGACCCTAAGAATTGGTTCTGCATTTGAATTTGTTTTTCATTATAATTTTTGTTCATACATTAGAATTAGGTGAGCTACATCCATTTCCCTCATAAATAGCTAACTAGTGTTGTCATTTCTTCCACTGAAAAACAGACTTTTGCAAGCAGAGAAAAAATATCTTCCTCTTCTTGTCAAACACAAATTGAGAAATGACTATTTAGATATCTATTTTCATTTCTTCCACTGAAATTTTCCATGGCCAGTTGCACCTACTTATGGTTCCTTTTCATTACCTATTCAACACTTTTACTTATAATCTGTACCTGTTCTCTCCTCCACATACCATCGGTCCACCTCCATCTGAGTAGATTTTTCTTGAGTTAACTTATTTCAATTACAAAATACCAACAACCTATTCATTGGCCTTATTATTATTATTATTTTTTAATTTAGAAATTTATTATTATTATTATTATTATTTTAATTTAATATTGGTCCACTTAAAAGTTGTAGTGCATCGTAAGAGACATACTATACAACCTTCCTAAATTGAAGGTCTCACTCTTTCATCATTAGTATAACGATTTGTCACTTGTCTAGCCTTTTATTGTTTCCCAACAATTTTTTTTGTTTTGATAATAGTTATAGATCTTTGTTAGGAAACAATAATTATAAATTCTTTTTGACAAATATATTAATAATGAAGGCTGAACCTAGCTACATTCTTCAACATCTAAGAGACACAATTGTATTGTGATATTTTCCCTTCTTTTCAACTTAGTCCATCCTTCTAGAAATTCCCTTTTAATGAAGCAAATATATCCATAGTGATCCACTCATATTTGTTCACCAACAACTATTACATTTTGGACTTATATATCTCAAAACTGTGCTCATTGAATTTATGCATCTATATCTTTAAACTGCTGAACTATTTTATTTCACCATAGGAATCAATTCTATATATCTCCCATTTTAATGGGGTCTATCACATTTTGAGAAAAACACATTAGCCATAAAAGTTTCCCATTGAAACCAAAAGTAATTTGATACAAAACATAGGTTTTAACTTTATATAGTTAATTGTTTCAAATAGATTCTTGATAAAATGAAAAATATTCAATGTAAAAAACATGCATTAACATATAATTATGATATTTTCCCTTCTTTCCAACTTATTCCATCCTTCTAGAAAAATCCCTTTTAATTCAAAGCATATATATCCATAGTGATCCAATGATATTTGTTCACCAACAACTATTCCATTTTGGACTTATATATCTCAGAACTATGCTCATTGAATTTATGCATCTATATCTTTAAACTACTCAACCATTTTATTACACCATAGGAATCATTTCGATAGATCTCCCATTTTAATGGGGTCTATCACGTTTCGAGAAAAACACATTAGCCATAAAAGTTTCCCATTGAAACCAAAAGTGATTTGATACAAAACATAGGTTTTAACCTTATAAAGTTAATTGTTTCAAATAGAATCTTAATAAAATGAAAAATATTCAATGTAAAACACATGCATTAACATATAATTGTGATATTTTCCCTTCTTTCCAACTTAGTGGACATCCTTCTAGAAAAATCCCTTTTAATGAAGCAGATATATCCATAGTGATCAACGGATATTTGTTCACCAACAACTATTCCATTTTGGACTTATATATCTCAAAACTATGCTCATTGAATTTATGCATCTATATCTTTAAACTACTCAACTATTTTATTTCACCATAGGAATTAATTCGATATATCTCCCATTTTAATGGGGTCTATCACATTTCGAGAAAAACACACTAGCCATAAAAATTTCCCATTGAAACCAAAAGTCATTTGATACAAAACAAAGGTTTTAACCTTATATAGTTAATTGTTTCAATTAGATTCTTAATAAAATGAAAAATATTCAATGTAAAACACATGCATTAACATATAATTGTAATATTTTCCCTTCTTTCCAACTTAGTCCATCCTTCTAGAAAAATCCCTTTTAATGAAGCAAATATATCCATAGTGATCCACTGATATTTATTCACCAACAACTATTCCATTTTGGACTTATATATCTCAAAACTACGCTGATTGAATTTATGCATCTATATCTTTAAACTACTCAACTATTTTATTACACCATAGGAATCATTTCGATATATCTCCCATTTTAATGGGGTCTATCACATTTTGAGAAAAACACATTAGCCATAAGAGTTTCCCATTGAAACTAAAAGTAATTTGATACAAAACATAGGTTTTAACCTTATATAGTTAATTGTTTCAAATATATTCTTAATAAAATGAAAAATATTCAATGTAAAACACATGCATTAACATATAATTGTGATATTTTCCCTTCTTTCCAACTTAGTCCATCCTTCATGAAAAATATCTTTTAATGAAGCAGATATATCCATATTGATCCACTGATATTTTTTCACCAACAAATATTCCATTTTGAACTTATATATCTCAAAACTATGCTCATTGAATTCATGCATCTATATCTTTAAACTACTCAACTATTTTATTACACCATAGGAATCATTTCGATATATCTCCCATTTTAATGTGGTCTATCACATTTTGAGAAAAAACACATTAGCCATAAAATTTTCTCATTGAAACCAAAAGTAATTTGATACAAAACATAGGTTTTAACCTTATATAGTTAATTGTTTGAAATAGATTCTTAATAAAATGAAAAATATTCAATGTAAAACACACGCATTAACATATAATTTACTTGAGAAACCCAAAATGGGAAGATCAATTTTTTTATCAGTATATTAATTTTTATACCATCAGACACACACACACACACATATGTATGTATGTATATATGTATATATCCCACGAAATTATAAACTACCAATCCATTACCTTGGATTAGATAAAAAATTATATCTTTAACTGAAACTCTAGAACCATGGGGTAAACTACCATGCACTAGAAAAATGCTAAAAGAAAAAACCATGTGATGAAACCCATCATAAAGGGAGTTTTTTTTCCCAAAAACGTCTTTTTGGGGCACTACCCTTGAACACCTGTGTGTGGGAGATTTTTCGTCTCTATGAAACCCTAAAGTGGGGGTCCTTTCCTCCCATTTTATTCCAACCACTATGCTTAGAAAAATATATAGTGCATGGGGGTATTCACATAAAGAATATAACACATACCAAACATCCAATAATTCTCCTTAATGTGACCATCAATGTTGCAATGGTTAGACTTATTTCTACTACCCTTGCATGGATGTGTAGTGGCTATTTTATTCTTATCCTCCTATTTCCAATTCTTATTCCCCTCCTTCAAAGCTTCTTATATACCCCACATATACTTAAGGAGTACATTTGGGCTCTTGGGAAAGATATCCAATAATATGACCATTTTTTTAACTTAGTACACTCTTATACACACTTATGTCTACGTAAAGTAGTGTGAGTGATTCCACGGGTCCTATACACACTTCATAGGGTATAATTGGGATAGGTAGTGTTGTCGACAGATATTGTCACTCCTACAAACAGCCTAGAGTTGCCATAGACCAGTGCCTCAGACATCTTATCATAGCAAGGAGCGTATAATATAACTTGGGTGTCAATCCAAAAGCTCTCCTGCTATCTCTTGTAAATGAGGAAATTAATTTGAATGGGACCAGAACTTACAGAAACTGCCACAGGGAAAGTAATATTGCAGAGAAAAAATGCAAAGATCCAACACAAAAGCATCAGACAGTTAAGAGACAATTTACCGTAAAGAGGGCTAATTCAAGTAATATGCCAAAGAAATTAAATATCAAAAGGTGTATGCAGGGAAAGAAACATAAGAGGATATTAGTTAACTTTGGTCTGATACCCATATACACAACAGAACCACATATGGGCTTATCATTCTAAGAATCCATACATGACAATGGCGTTTTAAAAGCACCCTCCCAAAGCAACTAATATAGCAGAAAGATGAATGAAATGAACATGAAACAGTATATCATGCCTAAGCCATATTTAAAGCGCTTGACTGATCCGAGCATGGGTATCAACTAGGATAAATCCTTACCTAAAATCAGTGAGCCACTCGCATTCCAGTACATGATACAAGAAGATGGATGAATGAAATGTTGTATTAAGCACGTAAAATAAAGTTACATACTGTGGGATACCAAAGACCAGAATCCTCTATTATAGATAAAACTCCTCCTCACTGAGACCCTACGGGCTCTGAGCCTTCATACAAGAATCTTTACAAAATGTTTACAAAAAATGCCTTTCACTGCACAATCCTCTGATAAAAATATGGAACCCTTACAATGTCTTTCTTCCAGGTTTTTATAGAAAAAGAAGAAGAAAAAATCATAAAAGAAGTAGGTGAAAACAATTAATTGTTTCATTAAAACAAAATGGCGGAAACATTTCGCACCCATATTGCTGAATGACTAGGTGATATTGTCTGTACTTGACAATCTGCTTGCAGAAATAAAAGCACAAGGCAGAAAATCTCTTCAGGAACACAGTGTAAGGATAGATTCATATGAATATTCTGTCCTTTCCTGAAGAAAATTTGGCTGAAAATAAAACCTAGAGGGTATTGTTTTCTGTGCTGGGTACCCTCGGCCATCTAATCTTTAATTTTGAGTTTGAAACATTGAATGTTGATTGTTGAATTTCCTCATCTTCCACTGATATTTCTTGTCTGTACCTTTAATATCCCCATCCACAAAATCTTTGTTTTGAATGGCTTCGGAGGGTCTGATAGCTTTCGAACCTTGTTGTTTTAATGAGATTCGTGTCACGGCAGCTACCCAGGGCTTTCCTTCTTAAATTCTTCCTCTGCAAGCCGATCCTTCGATGCATCTTCGATTTTTTTAATGGAGGAAGAGATTAATGACGATTTCTTGTCACTGCAACCTGCAAAACCCACAAACACGTTAAAGAAAACCAGACACAAGGGTGGTGGAAAACACGGATAAATGGTGAAGAAATGAAGGGTGGCGATGAAATATGTAGTGGAACGACAATGAATGCATGAGGTAGAGATACATAACATAAACACTGTAATATGACACGTAAACGGAGTATATGAATGGTGGAGGCGAATGCAAATGACACGTGGGCGTACGAAAAGCTAAGCAGAAGGGACGACGTGGAGGCGGACTTGGTCAATCAACGGGATGTGTGAACAATCCTGGGCCATATGATCAAAAATGAAATCAACGGTTAATACTTCACCGGAGGGCGATGGAATGGCGGGCCCGAAGTACTGTGCACCGGGACTAAAATTTGCGCAGCTTGGGAGATTGGTAGTCGTTGGATGGAGGCCTACGGATCTGACGGTTGACATTAATTCCGCTACGCGACTACGACCAAATGATAACACGCGAAATGGAGCGGTATTGGGGTCGTACATAAGGACACTTGGCAAGCAATGTATGGAATCGCTACGATTTGCGGAATACCTCCTGCCCAGCAAAGGTGGTGCAAAATAAACAGGCCGGTTTTGGAGTCGATGCGCAGCAAGGGGTCCACCAAAGCAAAGGAGATTTTGGGCCATTGATTTTCCTTTGATCGGACGGCTAGGGGTGTGCCCGATAGCCTCTCATGCTAAGCGCCCGTCAGTCTGGCACTTGGTCTAGCACCCGAGTTGTATGGGGAATAAAATAAAGGGGGCTGAGACTGAAGGGGCTAGGCCCGATATATCATTAAGTGCAGACTTTAGCCTTTGTATAATGTATTTCGTGGGCGGGAAGGGTAATGATAGGTAGGATATGAAGGTCTTAGGCCACAAAAGAGGTTTTAGACGGATTCAAACGGGACGGCAGGCCAAAAATTTGAATGGAGGGGTTAATATAGTCAACATCGGCTCCATCTGGGGACGGCGCGTTCATCCCTGAACGTGTCGAAAACTTCGCAGACCCCCTGTTTATCATTTTTGTAAATCCTGTTCTTCAGCCATTCAGTACTTCACTCCATAATTTATCAGCACGTCCACCTGGATTAAACCAAAACTGGAACAAAACTTATCTACAATATGGTACATCAGGCAATCCATGCCTGAATTAGAATTGGAAGTATGGTTTAAGAAATTGACCATTTACAGGGGCATCGAGTAAGTCGCCCTGTATGTTTTCCAACATAAAAGTATTATTTCCTCCCTTTTCCACGATTTTAAATGGGCCGAACCAGAGAGGGTCAAACTTGCCATGTTTTCCTTTTTCAACTCTTCGTACATCCCATCTGAGAACTAGATCTCCAATCTGCAATTTTCTATCTTTTGCATGCTGATCAAATATGTGTTTCATTTTCTCTTGATACTCCGTTAATCTCTGATTCACTCGGCCCCTTGTTTCCTCTAATTCTACCAATTGATTGATTCTTCTGACCATATCATCAGGTTCTTCCTGGCTTTCTTGCATGAAACGTGCCATTGGTAAGGCCAACTGCACAGGAAACACTGCTGCTCGTCCATATACCAACTCATATGGAGATTTCCCAGTTGCTCTCTTGCTGGTGATTCTATTCGCCCATAGAGAAAATTTCAACTGAGAATCCCAATTCTTCTGATTTTCATTTATATTCTTTTTCAAGGCCCTCACTAGAGTTTTGTTGGAAGATTCTGCCAAGCCATTTCCCTATGGGTAGTAAGCTGTGGAGTGATTCAATGTGATATTGTACTGTTGGCAGAAATTCACAAATTTTGCAGATTTTAAGGCCTGTGCGTTATCAGTCACTATTCTAGCAGGACAGCCAAACCTAGATATGATATTTTCCTCCATGAACTTTATGATGACAGTGTTAGTAGCATTCCTTGCAGGTATGGCTTCCACCCATTTTGTAAAATAATATGTGGCTGTTAATATCCATTTATGCTGTCCACTTGAGGGTGGGTGAATTTCACCTATAAAATCTATTCCCCATTGTTGAAATGGTTCATCTACATGAACTGGAATCAAGGGCAGAGCTGCTAATTTTTGTCTCTCAGCAAATTTTTGACACTTATCACATGCTCTAACCCAAGCAAAGACACCTCCAAATAATTTAGGCCAGTAGAAACCAGCCTTCAAGATTTTATGAGCTGTAGCCCTCCAGCTGTAATGTCCTCCACAAATTCCTTCATGGAATTCAGCCATTATACTTTCTACTTCATCCTCTGTGAGGCACAGGAGTAAAATGCCTGAGGGGTCCCTCCAATATAGCTGGCCATTAGCAACTATATACTTTTGTGATTTCAATCTTAATGCTCTGTACTTTGCTTTATCACAACTTGGAGGGCAGCTGAGTGTCAAAAGATATTCAACTATTTCTTTGTACCAAGGACTAGTAATATATTTCATGTGTACTTTCTGGGTAACCATCTCTAGCCCTCGCTGCTCCTTTTCACTCTCAGACTCTTCACTTGCAATCATAGACAAATTATGCCCAGAGCTTGATAGTTCAATTCAGATAAAATTTTAGCAAGCCCCTGTCCTTTGATCAGCTTGGTAGGGCGGATATCCAAATCATATTCCTGTATCTTTGCAATCCACCTCCCTCTTTTTCCTTCACTATCTCCCTGAATGAGAATGTCTTTGACAGCTACTGTAGGGACATATGTAGTAATGTGAGACTGCAAAACATACGTTCTAAAGTCTTTGAGGGACTTCACCAGGGCATATGCCTGCTTTTCTAATATGTTATATTTCAATTATGCATCATGAAGCACCTGACTGAAGAAGGCAATAGGTTGCTCATATGCATCTTCATTTTTCTGTAGCAGGACTCCAGCTACTGTATGAGGTGATGCAAAAGAAAAGATCATAAATGGTTTAGTATAATCTGGCCCAACTAGTACAAGAGCTTCAAAAAATGCAGCTTTAATTCTAGCAAAGGCCTCCCGTGATTCTTGTGACCATTTCACCTCATTGCTCTTCTTTAGCATATATGTTATATGCCTGAATATCTCAGCATAATTAGGAATAATTCTTCTCAGGAAATTTATGCGCCCAAGAAATACATGTACTTCTTTCTTGTTCCTGGGGAAAGGGATGCTATTTATAACCTCTACTCTTTTGGGATCTATCCTTACCCCATCTTTAGTTACAATATGCCCCAAAAGCTTGCCTTCCTCTAATGCAAATAGAGACTTCTGTGGATTGAGAGAAAGGTCATACCTTCTGCATTTTTCAAAAGTTCTTCATAAATGCTCAATGTGTTCAACATCATTTTTTGAAAAAACTGTTATATCATCAAGGTACACCACCAAAAATTTATCCTGCTCCCCAACAAAAGCAATGTCCATCGCCCTCTGAAAAGTGGCCCCTACATTAATCAATCCAAAAGGCATCCTAGCGTACATAAATGTACCCCATGGTGTGATGAACGCAGTCTTCTTCTGATCTTCTAAAAGTACAGCAACCTGATTATATCCAGAGAAACCATCCATCATTGACATGCTAGAGGCTCCAACCACTTTCTGTAGGATGTGGTCCATCTTGGGTAGTGGATAATTATCTTTTAAAGATGCTCTGTTTAAATTTCTGAAATCCACACACAGCCTTATTTCTCCATTTTTCTTTCGGACAAGGACCAAATTAGCAACCCATTCTGAGTACCTTAATGGCACAATTCTTTTGGCCTTAAGCAGCTTCTTGATTTCTTTTTCAATGGAGGGAAGCAACAGAGGATTTATCTGTCTACGCTTATGCTTATAGGGTTTTGCATCTTCCCTCAGAGGAATTTTATGCTGCATTATATTAATATCAAAAGTTTTAAGGTCCTGATAGGACCATGCAAATACATCCTTGTATGACTGAAATAATTTCAAGTATTTTTCCTTATATTCCTCTGGGACCTTCTTGGATAATTTGACAATTTTGGGCTCAACCTCAGTACCCAGATTCAGGTCTTCCACTTGATCTTCTTCTACCATTTTACTAGGCTGCAACGGGACATCATTTTTGTCAAACAACATTTCTAGGGGGACCAGCCCTCTAGGGATAACATTTCCTTTCAGCTGCAACACTTTACTTCCTTCCATTTTCTCCTCCCATTTATTTTCTGAAACATTCTCAGTCCCCTCTTCATCACAGTCATCAATTTCCATATTGGAGAATTCCCCCACTGTTTCCAGGAATCTCTTCATTTGTTCCTCATCTTCAAATACTTTCCAGTGCTTGATATTATCTGGGATAGATGGCCTGTAACGCACCTCGATCTCATACCTCAAGAGAGTGTTCTGGGGAGGACGGAATGTACTAGCAGCCACGGCAAGCAAATCTGCCATTCTATTCTGCTCCTGGGGCATAAATTGGATATTAAATGATGAGAAAAAGTTCTCCACCGTGTCCCAAACTTCATTCCTATAAGCCCTCAGTCGTGGATGTTTGGTTTGACACTGATTTCTAATCTGCCTGACCACCAGTTCAGAATCTCCCGGAACCTTTAAACTCTATATACCCATGCTCCTGGCTGTCTACAATCCTAGCAACAGTGCTTCATATTCAGCTACATTATTAGTAGCTTCATATTCCAATTTAAAAGATAGTGGGATCCATTTTCCTGTAGGGGAAATTAATAATACTCCAGCCCCATTACCTTCTCTTGATTTTTCTCCATCAAAATGTAAAGTCCATACTCCTGCTTCATGGTTCTCTAAAGGTTGTTCAATTTTGACTTGACAGAATGACTGCTCATGAGCATAGTCTTGATCTTCCTCTAGCATCAAGCATGAAAAATTTCCTTCTTGACTATAGATCGGTGAGTTCTCAGAGCTGTCAGCCTTAGTCACCATCTTAACAAATCTGGTTTCTCTGTATAACCTCCTCTCCTGACCTCCAAAGACTGGGACAGTGGCATATGTCATGTCTAATTTGAGTTAGCCACCAATTTTCGTTCCCCAGGACTTTGACAACAACATGCCAAAGCATGCTGGGATGTCAGCCACCACAATGTCCATTACTACACTTTTTGCTGGAATTTGGGCCAGGTTGACCACTAAATCCTTAATCATCCCTAGACATTTAACTCTTTTGGAATCAAATGAATAGAGGTCTTTATATGGACGTGTGATTTGTAATCCTAGTTGTTCCATGACTGACAGAGGCATAAGATTATGGGAAGCTCCAGAATCTAGCATACAATTGTGTAACAACAGGTCATGAATCACTAGAGACACATAGAAAGGAGGAGTAGAGGGGTCTATCTCCTCGACATGTGGGCCAAAGACTACCATGGGTCTTTCTTCTTGGAGATTAAGACTATCTAGAATTATTGGTGCTTCAGGAGGGAGCAATAAAGAAGTGACTTGAGATTGATATACTGGTTGTTTCAACAGCTCAGTCAGGGGAACTGGGATTTTGAATTTTTCAAGTTCTTTTTGCAGATTAAAAGCAGGAGGGGGTTTATCTATTACAGCTTCTCTTGACTCTTTATTTTCTGCTGAAGGTTTAACTTCTTTTGATACAGACTCAGCATTAGGAAGAGTGGCTACTTTTGAAGGAGGAATTTGATCATCAGATTGCAAAGTTTTGTTTAGAGGACTCTTACCTTTGTCTGTAACTTTCTGCACTGTTGATTCCTTTTGAGCAGATGCTTCCTTCTAGGGAGGCTCTTCTTCTTGATCCTGAGTTCGAGTTCTCTTCCTGGAAGATATGAGATCATATCTTCTGTTAAAATGTGCTTGCATGAAATCATTAAACTGTTTGCAATAATGATCAATTTATGCGTCTTCTGTGTCTCTGATCTCTTCTTCTTCTTCGTGTAATGGACATTCTACTTCATCATTGTTTGAAAAAGCAAGGTTTGCATCTTGCAGTTCATAAGCAGCATCTTTAGTGGAGTCATCTACTGGGCCTTCCAGGTATAATGGGTGTGGTACCTGATCTTGTTGCTCTTTTGCTTCCCTTGGCAATATTTGTAGGGGTGGCTTTCTATACTGAGGATTGTAACCCCTACTTGGAGCATTATGGAAATTCTTGGAGGTTTCATTCTTGGTCTCCAATTCAAGCTTGACCAGTTTATTAGAAATATTCTTAATCATTCTGTTCATTTCTTCAATTCTATCTGAATCCTTATCCTGATTTGAAGTAGATACTTCCTCTTTACCTCTTCTTTTGGTATCTTGTTCAGCTTTCCCTTTTAATTTCCCAGTGGAGGAAAAATTTTCTTCCAACTCAAGAGCATCTGACTAAGCATCATCTAGGGTGACAGGCTTTCTTTCTTTGAGAGAGAAACCAAAATCTGAGTCAAAGGCTGCTATGAAAACAACTTTGGCAACATTCTGATGAGGCTTCATATTTGCAGGGAGATTTAGATATAACTTGTTAAATCTTTTGATAAATTCTGACACCCCTTCATTATGTTTCTTCTTAAGTGTATTGAACTCCGTAAGACACTGTCCATGATCTTTCTTTTCTCCCCATTTCCTGAGAAAGGTATTTTGCATATCGTCCCAAGTGGTTACAGAACGGTTTCCTAATGTTTTGAACCATTTTTTGGCTTCATCGTCCAGAGACTACACAAATAATCTTAAGACCTCAGGAGTAGGGTGAAGATTAGCATTAATCCTAGCACTTCCCCTGGGTGGGCTATCTGAATAATATTCTGTATTTCCAACGGTGGAGTCGAGATTTTCTTCTAGAACTTATTGAGAGGATGAAGATGGATAATCTTCTACAGAAAACTCAGGAGTTTCAGCACGGACTGATTTCTTTTCTTTCCAACTTCTTTTATGTATAATCTTCTCAGGGTCAGAAACTGAAGGTGTCTTTGACTGTGATCTATCTGACCTTAGGTGTGGCTTACGGGGAGCCAAGACTACAAATAGATTTATCAAATAAACAACAGTGGAGTCGCCAAGGTGAGAGATATACAACTCTTCAACTCTCTGTGCTCACCTGATTAGAGAGTGAAAATGATTTGTCGAGGCACAGGGATAATGATTTTCTTAAATTGGATCCCCGACAATGGTGCCAGAAAGATGTTTTAGATAGATATTGTCGCTCCTAGAGACAGCCTAGAGTTGCCATAAACCAGTGCCTAGGACATCTTATCATAGCAAGGAGCGTATAATATAACTTGGGTGTCAATCCAAAAGCTCTCCTACTATCTCTTGTAAATGAGGAAATTAATTTGAATGGGACTGGAACTTACAGAAACTGCCACAGGGAAAGTAATATTGCAGAGACAAAATGCAAAGATCCAACACAAAAGCATCAGACAGTTAAGAGACAATTTACCGTAAAGAGGGCCAATTCAAGTAATATGCCACAGAAATTAAATATCAGAAGGTGTATGCAGGGAAAGAAACATAAGATGATATTGGTTAACTTTGGTCTGATACCCAGATACACAACAGAACCACATATGGGCTTATCATTCTAAGAATCCATACATGACAATGGCGTTTTAAAAGCACCCTCCCAAAGCAACTAATATAGCAGAAAGATGAATGAAATGAACATGAAACAGTATATCATGCCTGAGCCATATTTAAAGCGCTTGACTGATCCGAGCATGGGTATCAACTAGGATAAATCCTTACCTAAAATCAGTGAGCCACTCACATTCCAGTGCATGATACAATAATATGGATGAATGAAATGTTGTATTAAGCACGTAAAACAAAGTTACATACTGTGGGATACCAAAGACCAGAATCTTCTATTACAGATATAACTCCTCCTCACTGAGACCCTACGGGCTCTGAGCCTTCATACAAGAATATTTACAAAATTTTTACAAAAAATGCCTTTCACTGCACAATCCTCTGCTAAAAATCTGGAACCCTTACAATGTCTTTCTTCCAGGTTTTTATAGAGGAAGAAGAAGAAAAACTCATAAAAGAAATAGGTGAAAACAATTAATTGTTTCCTTAAAACAAAATGGCGGAAACATTTCGCGCCCATATTGCTGAATGACTAGGTGATATTGTCTGTACTTGAAAATCTGCTTGCAGAAATAAATGCACAAGGAAGAAAATCTTTTCAGGAACACGGTGTAAGGATAGATTCATATGAATATTCTGTCCTTTCCTGAAGAAAATTTGGCCGAAAATAAAACCTGGAGGGTATTGTTTTCTGTGCTGGGTACCCTCGGCCATCTAATCTTTAAATTTGAGTTTGAAACATTGAATGCTGATTGTTGAATTTCCTCATCTTCCACTGGTATTTCTTGTCTGCGCCTTTAATATCCCCATCCGCAAAATCTTTGTTTTGAATGGATCTGGAGGGTCTGATAGCTTTCGAACCTTGCTGTTTTAATGAGAGTCGTGTCACGGCAGCTACCCAGGGCTTTCCTTCATAAATTCTTTCTCTGCAAGCCGATCCTTAGATGCATCTTCGATTTTTGTAATGGAGGCAGAGATTAATGACGATTTCTTGTCACTGCAACCTGCAAAACCCACAAACACGTTAAAGAAAACCAGACATAAGGGTGGTGGAAAACATGGATAAATGGCGAATAAATGAAGGGTGGCGATGAAATATGCAGTGGAACGACGATGAATGCACGAGGCGGAGATATGTAACATAAACACTGTAATATGACATGTAAACGAAGTATATGAATGGTGGAGGCGAACGAAAATGACACGTGGGCGTACGAAAGGCTAAGCAGAAGGGACGACGTGGAGGCGGACTTGGTCAATCAACGGGATGTGTGAACAATCCTGGGCCATACGATCAAAAACGAAATCAACGGTTAATACTTCACTGGAGGGCGATGGAATGGTGGGCCCGAAGTACTGTGCACCGGGACTAAAATTCGCGCAGCTTGGGAGATTGGCAGCCGTTGGATGGAGGCCTACGGATCTGACGGTTGACATTAATTCCGCTACGCGACTACAACCGAATGATAACGCGCAAAATGGAGCGGTATTGGCGTCGTACATAAGGACACTTGGCAAGCAACGTATGGAATCGCTGCGATTTGCGGAATACCGCTTGTCCAGCAAAGGTGGTGTGAAATAAACAGGCCGGTTTTGGAGTCGATGCGCAGCGAGGGGTCCACCAAAGCAAAGGAGATTCTGGGCCATTGATTTGCCTTTGATCGGATGGCTAGGGGTGTGCCCGATAGCCTCTCATGCTAAGCGCCCGTCAGTTTGGCACTTGGTCTAGCACCCGAGTCGTATGGGGAATAAAATAAAGGGGGCTGAGACTGAAGGGGCTAGGCCCAATATATCATTAAGTGCAGACTTTAGCCTTTGTCTAATGTATTTCGTGGGCGGGAAGGGTAATGATAGGTAGGATATGAAGGTCTTAGGCCACAAAAGAGGTTTTAGACGGATTCAAACGGGACGGCAGGCCAAAAATTTGAATGGAGGGGCTAATATAGTCAACAGGTAGTGTTAAATTCTACAAGTTCTATAGGCAGAGTCTGTAAAGGGCCAGGTAGCCTCTCGATCTCATCTTTTATAAAAGGTGACATATCCATTAAATGGCCCTACAGTAAATCTCTGGAATAGATCTAAATAGAATTTCTTCATTTTAATATCCACAAACCACAACCACTTTAATGGATCTTAATAATCTAGATTGACATGGCTGTATTTTATTAATGTACCTAAATTTACACCCTCCATGTTGCTTCATTCTTGTAAAATGTTAAAAGTGGAGTGTATTATTGTACCTAAAGTAACACCTTTCATGTTGCTTTATTCTTTTAAAATGTTAAAAGTGGAGTGTTTTATGATGTAATGGATATAAATAATCTAGATTGACATGGCTACAGTGATATGATGATAGTGTAGGTTGATGTTTAAGTTGTAAAATTCTTGTACATATCAAGGATAAATGATAGTACAAGCCAAAAATGGCATTATTATAAATTATTAAACAGTTTGATATGTGCTAAATCATACTTCTTATTAAGGACATAACTAATTTGTCATAACAGAACTCTGATATTTAAGCATAGTCTTCAATCCCATTATTATGTAGGTAAAGTACTATCTTCACATTAAAGCATTTTATAAGGTTACTCTAAAACTAATGGCTTTCTCCCATTAATTAAAGGAAAACTTTAAAGCCTAAAAATTGAACTTAAAGTGGCTGAACTTCCATAGGATTTTAGTCTGTCTGTTGAGTGTTAACTTCTACAAGGTTCTATAGGTAGAGTCTATAAAGGGCCAGGTAGTGTTAACTTCTATAAGTTCCAAAGGCAGAGTCTGTAAAGGGCCAGGTAGCCTCTGGATCTCATCTTTTCTGAAAGGTGACATATCCAGTGAATGCCCCTACAGTCAATCTCTGGAACATATCTAAATAGAATTTATTCACTTTAATATCCATAAACCACAACCACTTTAAGGAAAACTGTGTACATGTGTCATTTCTCCCATAAATTCTTAGGCAAAGTTTTTAAAGCATGTGTCATGTTGGCTTTCTCCCATTAACTTTAAAGCATTTTTTTAGTAAGTGCATAAAATAATTTTGCAAACCATGTGAATGTCATTTCTCCCACAAACTAAAGGCTTTCTCTCATTAATTCGGGGAAAAATTTAAGGCCTAAAATTGAGCCTAAAGTGGCTGAACTGTCATAGGATTTTGAACTTCCATAGGATTTTAGTCGCTCTATTGAGTGTTAACTTCTACAAGTTCTAAAGGCAGAGTCTGTAAAGGGCCAAGTAGCCTCTGTATCTCATATTTTCTCAAAGGTGACATATCTAGTAAATGTTCCTAATGTCAATCTCTGGAATAGAAATAGAAGTTCTTCATTTTAATATCCATAAGCCACTACCACTCTAAGGAAAATCTTGTACATGTGTCATTTATCAATTCTCCCATAAAATTTTAGGAAAACTTTAAGGCATGTGTCATTTCTATTTCATTTCTCCCACAAACTCATAAAGATGTGACTTTTGACATAACTAGTTGTTTTAGTAAGTGCATAAAATAATTTTGCAAACCATGTAAATGTCATTTCTCCCACAAACTAAAATCTTCCTCCCATTAATTCAAGGCAAAATTTAAGGCCTAAAAACTGAATCTAAAGTGGCTGAACTCTTGTAGGATAGTATCCCCCAAACTCAAGGCTTTCCCCCATCAATTCAAGGCAAACTTGAAGGCCTAAAAACTTAACGTTGTTTTAGTAAGTGCATAAAATTATTTTTCAAACCATGTAAATGTAATTTCTCCCACAAAATAAAGGCTTCCTCCCATTAATTCAAGGCAAAATTTAAGGCCTAAAAACTGAACCTAAAGTGGTTGAACTCTCATAGGATAGTATCCCCCAAACTCAAGGCTTTCCCCCATTAATTTAAGACAAAATTTAAGGCCTAAAAACTGAACCTAAAGTGGTTGAACTTCCATAGGATTTTAGTTTGTTGGTTGAGCCTTAAATTCTACAAGTTCTAAAGCAGTCTGTAAAGGGTTAGGTAGCCTCTGGATCTCATCCTTTCTTAAGGCATGTTATTTCTAGATGTGATTTATGCCATCAATTTTAAGGCAAACTTTCATGCAAACCATGCATGAACCATGTATATGTGTCATAAATCTCCCTTAAAATCTAGGAAATGCAATCTTTAACGCATCTCATTTCTAGATGTGAATTCTACCATGAAATTTAAGTCAAACTTTAAGGTAAACCATGCACATGTCATTTATTGTTGGGTGTGGAGCCTGATTATCTTGTTTATTTTGTATCACAGCGTTGGACCCATGTACCTTAATAGGGGCGGCAATGCCGCCCGTAATTAAACACTGCCTGGGGGGTCCAAGGGGGGTAGCTGCGACTTTATGGAGCCCCCCCTTGGCAGGGGGTTTCGGGGGCAACGCCCTCGAAGCTAAAAACATATGTAAAATTTCCTTGTAAAAGTATAGTAATTTCTAGTCAATCTGGATCGTTCATTAGGTAGATGATCTGACGGTAGAAGTTATGTTTAGTTTAGTGTTTTTTGCCCTAAAAGGCAACCCTCGCTTTCATGAGGGCATTGTATTGTGGATGTGTATGGTATGTGTATTCTCGGAGCGAGAAACAGATAGAGAGACTGTGAGAGAGAACAGAGGATATTACAGGGGATCTACTGTAGGTTGTGTCTCTTAATTTTGCTGGATAATAGAAAGGAAGGACTGGTTGTTCGGAGTGGACGTAGCCCAAACTGGGTGAACCACGTATATCTGTGTCTCTCTGGTTTTATGTGTTTTGTGTGCTTTTTTTCTGTCTATTTTATGTGTTGCATTTCTCTGTAATATATAATTTTCTAAAATTTATCTCATGCACATGTGTCATTTCTCCCATGCATTTGCAAAAAATGTCAATTTAATATATTTTTATTGAATTTGTTTTTTTCAGGGATAAGAAAACCCACTAAATATGGTCGAAAAATGGAAATTATGCATAGATGTTTCTTGCTATCCCAATTTAGGGAAAGAAGTGATTACATACGTGCTTTCCACTATTGCGACTAGCAAAGTCGTCCAAAGGAAAACGAATATACCTGAAAGAACAACACAGAACGAGGCATATTATATGGCATTGATAGAAGGCTTGGCAAAAGCTATGGAGTATGGATCAAATGGAATTGTAGTTTTCACCAATTCTGAACTTGTGTGCAACCAGATGAATGGTGTGTACCAAGTTAAGAAGGAGTGACTAAAAGAACTGCATGGAATAGCAAACAATATTGTTAGCCAATTTCAATTTTTTAGTATAAGACATTGTACAAATGTGAATAAAATGTCTGTTGATCTATTGCATGGGGCAATGCCAATTTAGGATTAATCTATCAAAGATGAATTAATAGATGAATTAGAATTATATGGGGCAGTGCCAATGCAAGATTCATCTCTCAACGATGAATTAGTTTTGAGATGCTTTTCTTCAAAAATTCAAGATTCATCTCTCAAAGATGAATTAGTTTTGAGACGCTCTTCTTCAAAAATTCAAGATTCTTCTCTCAAAGATGAATTAGTGTTGAGACGCTCTCCTTCAAAATTTATTGATGGACATTGTAACATATCTTGGATATGTGTGTGTTTTGTACTTATAAATGTGTCTTTTTTAATGACCATGTGTTTTTCTCAATTATATACCAAGTGTTCTCCCACCACACAATGTAAAGCGCAACTCGGTGAACTTCACATTTTTATAAAATTAAAATGTGAGGACTTCAACAAAATCTTTTTTAAATGGAGTTTCACGCTTCTTTTTTAATGAACATGTTTCAATTTTATACCAAGTGTTCTCCCACCATGTAAAACGCAATTTGGTGAACTTAACACTTTTATAAATTTTGTTTCTTAAATTGAGTTTCACACATCAATTAGTGCTTTGAAAGTTATGTTTTACATCATTTGTGTACACTAAATTACATTAATTTTCTGAAATTTAATTTGAATTTATTTTAAATATTAATTTAAAAAAATAATTGTAAATGTCCATTGTAGATATATATATCATGGAGGATGAACGACGAAGATCAATAGAATCCCATATCTCTACGAGAGAGGGGGGTTAGGGATCGAGGGATCTTCATGGTATTTAAATATAATCTTAAATCTCCATACATATACATACATGTGTGTACATATGGAATTTATTTTTTATCAATTTTGTGAGTTCAATTAGTTGTTAATAAGTTTTATTTTTTATTTTTTATGAGCCAAGAGGAGAAGGGTGTCTACTCCATCAATGGAGCATGCCCATGGTTTACGCAATCGTGGTATAGTTCACACGATTTAATCAATGAATATGAACATGTATTTATATGTATGAATGTATTTTTGAATTGATTATAAATTCATATTTTTTTATGAAGCTTCTCTCTCATCTCATGAGGTTGGTGGTGGTTCATATTCCCTTAGAGGGCCATCAATAAGTCCTGGCGGATTGTGTGAAGGTGGTGATATGTATTCCCCCAGATGTCAATCAGTGGATGGTCGTGTTGGTTCTAAGCAGGGTCGTTCTGGTTCTCAACAGTCTCAAGGTGGGAAAGATGCTAGCCAACCACATCGAGGTGGTCATCAATTTGAATATTTTTTTCATTCAATTTGTACAGATTTGTTACATGTGTTTTTTTAATATACAAAATTTTATATATTGATGCAAAGGCTGAAAATGTTGCTCCAAATGTTGCTAAAAAAAGATGTAGGGAAGAACGCTTCATTTAAGAAGAAGGTTGTACACCAACCCGACTTATCCGGCGGACATTTCCAATATACCTTGGGAAACAAACATGCAGCAATGCACCTTAGAAAGGTGTCAACATCTTCATGCAAAATTGAAGAGAGATCTCGTGGCTTTGACTCTACCTCCGGAGAGTCGACGAAGCTTGGAAATAGTTACACACCCTTTAGGCAAACTAGTAGATGTGTACCGAAAGCTTGGGCCAACAACTGGTACTTTTGTAGAAGTCATGATAAAAAGAAAGGAAAAAAAGATGGGTCCCGATAAATGGGAGGTTTTTAAACAAAGAGTTACAACAGATAAATGGGAGGTTGTTAAACAAAGAGTTACAATAGCAATGGCAAAGTCTATGTTTAATTTCAAAGAAGGGCCGAAAATAAAGATGCTAAAGGTGCAATATTTCAAGCACCCTCATATAGCTCACTATTTGTATGATAGATACCTTGCAGCCTATGGAATACTCCCATGGAACGATGAGGTTCCGCTTTATTTTACAAAATTATTTTATGCAGAATTCTTTTTGCAAATGAAACCCAATTACAATGACCTTCCCTCTAAATTTTTTGGTCATGGGAAAGGTCAATTATGTGACCAAAGGGGCACTAGGTGTGATATTGAGTTGCCTCGCCCTGAGCCACCATTTGTTAGTCGACCTTTTCGTTTCGAAACTTTGTGGTCAGAGATGGAAGCCACTTCTCAAATTAGTCGAGAAGCAAGGGATGCCATCATTGACAATGTTCACAGTGGATTAGGTGGAGTCGATGTTTTTCTGAATCGAAAAAGAGCACGTGAGAATGTACACACTAATTTTGTGTATTATATGGATGAAGATTGACAACATGAATGTTGAAGATCTCAAAACATATGAAAAGAATTGTCACAATGGTTGGCAGGACCTAATTGTTCATGAGGAAGAGGGCATGGGAACGGTATGTGTTAATGGTTAGGGTTCAATTATTTTAACACATGTACAATTTGTAATAAATACATATATACATACATTTGTTTGTATGCATTAATCTAACAAAAATGTGTCATTATATGTTAACACGATTTACAGTTGTCACGCTTGATGAATGAAGAAAATGTTAATATCACGGTCGAAGCCTCTGGTTCAAACAATCAAGACGGGTCTCACCATCAATCATACAATCAAGATGGTTCTCACCATCAAGATACGTTGGCAAATGTTACTGTTTTTTAAGTGAACATGATGATGTACAATTAATTTTTATCTATTATTATATATATCAAAACATGATGAGATATTTTTAAAATAAATAATTGTGCACACATGTGCATGTACATATATATAATAAAATGTTTTAACATATTCCGATTTCGTTCGAAATTTTTGGGACGACGGTACCTTCTTCTGACTTGGGAGATGTACCTTCTACTTCCTTAGGAGATATGTCAAATCCACAATCACAAGTATGGACAATTTTTCACTTTTAAAATTTATGTTTTTAAGTTATATATTCCACCTCAAAAAGTTCCATTAAAAAATGAGATATATCTATATCTTGAGTTATTTTAAATTTTTTGAATTTTAGGTTTTTGGAGATTTTCTTTCTGAACCACTCTTAGGAGATGTGCCAAATCTGACAGCACACGTATTCAATTTTTCACTTATATATATATATATATATATATATATATATATATATATATATATATATATATATATATATATATATATGTTTTTAAGTTATAAGTTATAAATTGAAGCTTAAAAGTTTTATTATAAATTGAGATCTAGAGATTTTGAGTTATTTTAAATTTTTTGAATTTTAGGTTTTTGGAGATTTTCTTTTGGAGCCTCTCTTAGGAGATGTGCCAAATCCACTAGCAGAAGCATCCAATTTTTCACTTAAATATATATGTTTTTAAGTTATAATTTATAAATTGAAGTTTAAAAGTTTTATTATAAATTGAGATCTTGATCTTAATTTATTTTATACTTTTAATTTTTTTGAATTTTAGGTTTCTATAGAGGATTTCTTTTCTCCACGGAATCTAGCGATGGAGATAGGAACATCCACACCATTTCAACCATTTGAACAAGTTGTCTAACTTCTTTTTTTACTATTATTAAAAATAAGTTTATATATATGCATTTGAAATTTGAAATTTTTTAATATATATATATATATATATATATATATATATATATATATATAATTGTACATGTATATTGTACAATTTACTGTTGGAGATGTTCCCGTGGGGGAAGTTGTAGCAGACGAGCAACAAATGGAGAGGGAACCTCATGAGGTATTGCATGATTTTTTTTTATATTTTTTTTTTTATATGAAGTTCTATATATTCTCACTCAATTTTAAAACATCAAATTTTAATGTTTGTACACATTGTGTACAGGTTCCCCATGCTTCGCAGGATAGCTCGTAGATTGAGACTTTGCTGGGAAAGACACTACATCCATCTGTATTTGATGGATGATGCACATGCACACGTGCAACATTATATTTCAATAGATTTCTAGTCTTAGATTTACTTTTTTATATATTATCTAGATGCAGTCATATATAACTTGATACTTGATACTTGTGAGATCTACAAATTTTGGACATATTTTATGTGAACTACATTTGGTACATGTGAATGTGATATATAATGTTTTTAAAACTTAAGTTTTGGATGGTTGAACTACATTTGGCATGTGAAGTAATGTTACAATGTTATATATAATTTGTTTTGTTTTTAAAACTCAAGTTTTGGATGGTTGAACTACATTTGGCATGTGATGTGAAGTAATGTTGTGTTAAATAATTTGTTTTGTTTTTAAAGTGTTATGGTTGAACTACATTTGGCATGTGAAGTAATGTTACTTGATACTTGATACTTGTGATCTATAATGTTTTGTTTTTATAACTCAAGTTTTGGATGGTTGAACTACATTTGGCATGTGAAGTAATGTTGTGTTATAATTTGTTTTGTTTTTAAAACTTAAGTTTTGGATGGTCAAGAACTACATTTGGCATGTGAAGTAATGTTGTGATCTATATTAATGTTTTTCTTTTGAAAAACTCAAGTTTTGGATGGTTGAACTACATTTGGCATGTGAAGTAATGTTGTGTTATAATTTGTTTTGTTTTTAAAACTTAAGTTTTATATGGTTGAACTACATTTGGCATGTGAAGTAATGTTGTGGGGTAAAAGCTTGTGAATTTGGGTTACCTTTTTGTGAGAATTGGGGGCGCGGAAATATTTTTTTCTCAAAAATTTGGCCGGAAGCTGGTCGAGAGTTAGGTGAACTTTTGAAATTATTTCGGCCAAACTCTGATACATCATTATTGTGAAAGGTAAATCCTCTCTGTGGATAGAAGACGATCCCTCTAGCCCTAGGGATGAATTACGTAACAAAAGGAGGCTATTAATTGTTGCTTCTGGCTTCAATGAATGAACAAAATACACATGGTAGATTGACCTACCTTGAATCCAATGATGTCGATGTTGCAGAACGAGTAGTGGCCTCTCGCTCCTGCCTTGGCAAATCACGATCCATTCGCTTTCATGCTTAGATACTTGCACATAGGACAAAGAAAAAGAACAACATATGATAGAGTAGTTTCATTTATAGCTATTAACCAGTCAAAGAAGGCTAAACATATTGCATCAAATAAACATCATAACACAATAATGAAACCAAACAGTAGTCATGTCTATTAATGAGTAGAAGGAAGAGTACAACCGATGCTTTGACGTCGCAATCACCTCCAGCGGGGTTCAGACGAAGCGCGTCTCAAATGTTGGACAGGGAATTCGGACTCAAGCTCCCTTAGAAGTCATCGACTCGAGCTCTCTCAACACAATCTTTCTTACTATATCTTCTCTAGCAGCTTAGCTATAGTACAATTCTCCTAGTTCAGCTATTCATTCGTTCAGCTGCCTTCTCCTAAAAAATATGGTTTCTGATATAGAGGAAAGGGAGGAGGTTGGGACCCCTACAAATGTGGGAGGTAGTGCTATCCTTTAGGAGAGTTCCAAGGGAGGTAGAAACTAATAACTAAAGGAAGGAGTCTGTGGTTGTTTCAGTTCAACCACTCCCAATGACTCATCCCCGAGGTGATTGGAATGGAACCTCCGCCTCTATTTTTAAAAAACATTCCATAAATAGCTTGGCGCAAGTTTCTAACTGGAACAGAGTGCCAAGTGGCACGGTCTTAGTGTTAAATTTCCTGGTCGGCGCGAGGGTGTAACTGGATACTCGCGCCAAGGAAAAAATAGGGATTTTCACAACTCTGCTTAGGGAAATGTCAACAAGAAGAATGTCACTTTCATAAAAAGGGATGCAAGGATGGTATTTTCAAAGCATGACATTTCTTATTGGTCACAACAACGACCCTCCAATGTGCGAGTTGGGGATTGCAGGGACAGTGAAAAAATGTTGTGTAATAGATGCCCCTTAAAGCATGAAGTTTGAGGGAGAGGGAGGGGTGAAATGATTTATGAGAATGCGTTCGAACCAAATATCGTTGTTGGAAGACCTGCAATTACAAATACAACTAATATCTATGATACATGAATCATGTGGCATGGGCGCAACCATCCATAATAGAGTATATAAAAAATTGAACTCCGAGGTATGGACATAGCCATAGAGCAGGAAGGATCAATAAATAGACTCAGGTATGGTTGCAACCATCAAATCAAGAGAGTCATATAATAAGTCATAATGAACAACAAAAATCCACAGCTTGGAGTTTATCAACAAAAACCCAGGGTCTTGCACTCCATCTTCACTCGAACAAGTACAATTTCGAGCATGCAAATGTATGAGCTGAAGTCGAACATGTAGGAAAATCGTCTGATTACCAGCCAATGATGAAAGTTGTTAACAGACGCAAGAGAAACCACCAATGATGACGATGGCCCTCAAGGTACAAAAGGTACAATCTACGAAATGTGAAAAATGATCTGATGTCGAACATCCGCAGAATCACTCGATCGAAGGCCAATGATGTGAACCTTGCGTCGAATGCGAAAAGCCTACCATTGAGGCATGTAGGCTCCAAGGTACTAGAAGGGAGTCTCTAGATCAAATTCCTGGATAATGAGCTGAAGTCGACAAGAAGTGACCTGGTCAAAGGAGGGCCATAATGTTTCCCAAATCATCGACACGAGATAGAGGAACATGATGAAAGTGGATCAGGACCAACAGGAGATCAGAGGAAGGTTGAAAACTGCAGAGGAAAACTTCTCTTGAACATATCAACAACACGACACTGGATTTGGCAATATTTGAAATCAAAGGATCTGAGGTCGTGATGATGTGGCAAAGAGCAGATGAGAGGTCAAAAGATATTACCCAAACCCATGAAGGCGAAGATGAAGAAATGAGATGTCCCCAACCCAACACAAATGCAGACAAGTGCCATTTTCAAGAGCGACATACTGCCAACATAACTAAAACTTGGTTCCATTTTCCCCCACCATTTCTGGCGAGTACCCCAATTATTTTTTAAAACAAGCTTAAAGAGGATAGCATATGCTTGCACTGTAAGTTTGTCCTTCGGACAAATCCAACCTAGTACATTTTACGAGCCCTAGGAAGGAATAACTCGAAATAACGTCATGGTGATGAAGTTCGATGTCATCACGGTTTAACGAGTCTGACAAAGGAAGAACTCGGCATCTTTTCATGTTTAGAGAGTTTGAAAAGAAGGCAGAAAAGAAAACTCCAGCAGTCCCTTTTTTTAGGTAGTCTCACAGATCCGAAAAAGTAGAAAAATGTCTGAGAGAACCTCTTAGTCGTGATAGGCTATGGTATTCCTTTTTCGTAAATAATCCATCCCAGCCCGAAAAAGGGTTAAACGTATACTGGGTAGATATCATTTCGTAGCCATTTAACGAGTTCAAAACGACAAGAATCTCGGTAATATTTTCAATTTTAGAGAGTCAGAAAAGAGCTAAAAGATGACTCCAATAGTGACTTTTTCGTTTTTTTACCGAGTCCGAAAAAGTATAAAATATAACTCATTACTTCATCATTGTCGCATGAAAAACATGTTGCTTCACAAGGGACATCTGTAAAACCCATTTCTCGAAAATAATATAATAAAATAATCGAAAAACATGCCTTAAAACCTAATTAGGGTTGTGAAAAAGTTATAAAATGTCAAAAATGGTAAAAATAATTACTTTTCACTTTTTACCTCTTATGGAGCAATAGTTACCCATTTTATTGTGCAATCTTGTGGCGGCGATAGTGGCCAATCTAGCAAATCAATCACAAATCCGTCAACTGCAGGTAAGAGCTGAGATCCCTCTTGTCATTTTAAGTCATTTCTTGCTTCCCACAATTGTCAATTTCGAATTTTGGGTTAGGAAATGTAAAAATTAGGGCTTCGCGGTTGGCGCGGGTTTCGGGAACAGAGTCCCTCCAACCGCCCGATTTTTAACACTAGGGCGCGCCCATTGGCGCAACTATCTTGGAAACAGTCGCGCCAATGGCGCAAACCATTTCTAGCAAAAAAAGTTGATCGAATACCCCAATTATTTTCAAATTGAAGGTTCAAGATTGACTAATACCACTCATATGTATGTGCTTGCAGGTAGAAAGAGGCAAAAATGGTCATTGAATGGAAAGAACAGGAACATAGCGAAGAATATGAGTTGGCCATGGAAAATGAGGGAGTCATGGAAGCTCTCAGAAACTGTGGTTTGAAAAAATTCTTCCTAACACCATGTCTCCAAGCCTAACCAGGATTACTACAGTATCTGATCAGTATATGGGATGAAAATCAAGAGAATTTTATGCTTCAGGATAAAGAACTTGAGATTGATGTCTCTGACGTGTAATTTATCACAGGATTATTGCGGAGGGGTGCAGCACCAATCCTAACCGGCACCCGACTCTACATGGAAAACATGACCATGGTGATAGACAGGATATGCCGAGGAGCACGGAAGGGATTAGGTAGTGGGAAAGTTGATATATAAACTATCCCAGATTTGACACTACGCGTGGTTTTGCATACCATCACACAGGCTACAAGATCACAAGCACCGCATGAAGCAACAAAGACACAGTTGCTTCTTATTGTGGACTACATGGCACCGCCCATCTACAACTGAACAGAGGCCGTGATCATAAACATGAAGTGCCAACTAACCAAATGCAAGAAGACCAAACTAAAACAATTTGGTTATGGATCTATTCTGGTATCGTTCTTCTTGGAATGACTACCCATTTTTCAGCAACAGGAGGTTATAGTCTCGACACCACCAGCGAGAGAATCGCGGATGGCTCGATGGGAAGCTTTGATGTCAAGGGCATGGGGCAGTCAATAGATGTCATGGAGACTGGAATTCTTTGATTGCTCCGCCGACAATTAATTTTCGTGGAGGACTGGCCCTAATCTGGTACAGATTTCATTGATGATCCAGACCTTCCACTCCCGGAGGGAGAAGATTGGCAAGAAGATTTAGGTGAGACTCATTTTTAAGTTTTATGAGTATTATGCTTTTTTTATTTATGCATGTTCTGACATTAAATCCTTTTAATTGCAGATGTTAGCCCAGAGAGACCTGTCGATATGTCACCAATAGCGAGGCGAATCCCTCACGATTTTGACCCTCAAGGTGAGGGCAGCGAGGAAGATGAGATAGTGCGCAACCTGGAAGGGATCACACGAGGAGTCCCGGATTATGCACGTTTTGATGATGTTCCTCGCGCCTACCAGAGACATACCATAGGGGTGCCCAGCTGAATTCACCACTTATTGAGGCGTCTAGTACGGACCGTGACATGTTACCATGAGCACCATGCTGATTAGACACCTAGGTTTTATTTTATCTGCATATTTTGAGAGACATGATGTCTCAGGATGTAACAAAAACACATGTATTTTTTGAAGTTATGATGCACACGGTTGCAAACATGTGATATATATATATATATATATATATATATATATATATATATATATATATATTTCCCTACATGGATTTTTACATATGATGATGCTTTTACAAATTATGCAAATGTCTATCTAATACAATTTTAGCCACTATATCAGTTAATGTGTTCATTCGTCTAGGAATAACAATGTTACCGATGAAATAGGTAACCTCATTGTTACCTACTTTTTGAAGTATCAAGAAAAACACCTGATTTTGAAAAAGTGGCGATGTAGAATCAAGAAAAAAAAAATTGAGCATGTTTTTGGCACTTTAAGTTTTTTTTATTTTGTATTTTTTTTTTTAATTAATTTTTTTTTTAAGTGATGTTTTTTATGTCGATTTTGAATAGTGGTGGTGTATCATCACCAACGTTTTCTTATAGGATTTATTTTGACACTATAGATTTTCTAATGTCTTCTTCTTCTGTGAGATGTTTATTTTTAAGTGCATTTATGTACTTTTGTTTTAAAAATAAAAATACAATTTTTTTTTAAAATAAAAACTTGTAATGATATCTTCACTTTTTCACATACATAAAATATGGAAAAAGGGTCAATATTCTAAAGTTAATATTCTCTACATGTTTATGTATTGTTAAATAATTTTTCAATGCACATTAAAAAATTGTCGCTAAAAACCAATATTTTGAACCATATGACAAAAAAATACACTTTTTCAATATAAATACAATGAAAAAAATACACTTTTACAGACTTTTTCTTGGAAAAAACATGTTAAATAAACTCATTTTTTGGGAGAATCTTAACAAAAAAAAACTTAAGAAAATAACATTTTTATTGAATTTTATGTCAAAAAATAATAGCAATCACATGTTTTTTGCAAAAAAAAAGGGTTGTTCTCATAAAATATCAAAGTCTAAACATTACAAGTAAAACTGATTAATAGTTCTAAAAATAAGCTTTGTTTGCAAGCATAACTTAAACATCATCAACAATATCAACTAATACATCTTCAACATCATCTAGAACAACATTGATGGCTTCTTCCACAACATTTTCTTCTTCATTTTGATCATTGTCGTCTTCTAATGGATCTTTCATGTCAGAAAATCTTCCAAAGTGTCCCTTTCCAATCATTCCATATAATGGTGGTTGAGGTTCCTTTTATTTTTTTTCCACACATGATTCATTAAAATATCCTTTCCTCAAACCAACTTCTTGCTTCGCATCTGGAAGGAATTTAAGAGCATTAATTCTTTGTTGAATAAATTTGCATTGAACTGGGTCTTTCTCAATGGCAATGAAATTTCTTCCTTTTAGTAGGCAACATGCTAGTGTTGTACCTAATCATCAAGCAAAAAAAAATAAGTAAGAAAATTAGTATGGAGACATAAAAAGTAAAAAAGACAATATTTAAATTTAAATTTGTATAATAAAACTTACCTAAACCTGAGAATAAATCCAAAACCCATTCTCCTTCATTTGAACATAGATCTATAAGATATTTAATCAATGCTTGTGGTTTTTGATAAATGTTAACTATATCTCCTTTTGCATCTTTATCCTCATATGTTAGTTTTCTTACAACTACATCATAAACCAATACTTGACTATGACTCTTCCCATCTACTCGATTCATAATAATATGCTTATAGCTATCGTCTTTTGTCCAACATTCAACATGGATGAACTCACAATAATTTATAATAGGCTGATCTTCGGAAGAAACAATATTTGACTTTTGTCTGTAACATAACATAGTAAAAGTTCAATTAAATTTTACATGAATAAATTTTTTTAGGAGGAATCAAACATACAATTTCAAAGTCTTACCATGTAAGTTGCATCCTTGAGTTTGCTTTACCCTTGAAGCTTGTTAATAACATTGGAAACTATGTGTCTGAATGAAATGTCACAAATCGCCAAAGTGGTGATGTTGTCACTTCTTGAAAACCTGTAACCACTTTACTAAAAGCTTGATAAGTATATGGTTCTCTATCATATTCAATGTCTAGGAAATTGAAACCATGAGGAATATCTGCAATAACTAGGCCATATTCCCTTTTAGGTATTAGTGATGCAATGTCTTCACATTCACCTTGTATTATTTGATATTGGACACTGTCGAGCCCATTCCAAATGTAATGATTAAGAGTAGGATCAAGTTCAACATTCATAAGACGCTTCCTTTTCATGTTCTCCATCTTAATTTTTTCAATAAAGCTTTTGAAAGTATCTGGTACTCCATTTCCATCCTTCTTCGACATCTTTAATGACATAATATATATATATATATATATATATATATATATATATATATATATATAAGTAATAAAATAAAAATAGTTTAAATATGAATAAAATGAATTTATAAATCAACATACCTTATTGAATGCAATATAAAACTCTTTTAGTGTTGATGTAGAACTTGCTTCTGGGTAGTTGCATACAACATCATCCCAACTGTCTTCATTCAAAATTTTAACCATGTGTTCTTGTATTTTCATAAAAAATTTCTGACTGAATAAATCAAAAGCGTTAATATACTGACATGTATAAAAAATTCTACCAACATCATTATGTTTTATTTAAAAGAAAATTATAATGAAAGAAAAATAAGAAATAATTCAAGAAACTTACTTTTGAAATTCTGCACACATTTCTTCCATTGATAATTCACCCAACTTCACACGGGATAATACTGATTTGACTAATTTATCATCCTTCACACATTGCATTGTTCTCCAAGGTGTGATAGTCATATCCTCTGGAAGCTGCTTCATTTCAGGACCCCCCTTACTGTTGGTACATATTATGGGTTTACTCTTTCTAACCTTCTGATTTTTTATGGAAATATTCTCCCACCGATCAAAAATCTCATCAATCAAATCCCATACCTCCCCGGTTCTAAATGCCAACTGAAAAATATTAGCCGTGCCTCTGAAGAAATTTGTATTCAATTTTCCATCTTTTGTTTTTTTTTCATCAATTTGATAACCTCTTTCCATTAAACATTCCTTTCTAAATGCTACACTAACTTGTGTCTTATCCCCACCACATTTTTCTATGAATTCATTATGAATAAATCTGACCCTTTGGATGAAAGTCATTTTCATTCTGTACTCATTATCTGCATTATGATCCCATGCCAATAAATTTGATTCTATTTCTATTAAGCCAGTGTAAATGATGCATTTCACTGTTTGAAAAAGACAGTTATTGGGATATTCTGCAATCAATTGTCTCTTAGCCTCTATCGAATGGTTCCCTCCAATTACATAATATTTATAATCAAAACATTTTGTCTTGTCAAATGCTTGTTTGTTGGGAACCTGACATGGATCGACAAGAACCACATAATCCACCACATGCGTATATGGATTGAACCTGAACAATGTTTTCAGATTATGTACATGTAGGTGATGGGCCTTTCTAATTTGATATTGAGATTGCCCTTCATCTGAGCCATAAAATTGGTTAACATTAAGTTCAAATGTTTGGCCACCAAGAATTAATTTATTCTTCCTCAACTCTTGTCGAATAGCATTTTGTTTTGTTTTAATAATGCCATCCTCTAACTTAGCACCTGGTGTTATGATTTCTCTGCTTCCGTAAGAGCTTTCAATTTGTTCTTCACTGCTGCTCACGACCTTTACAAGTTCACCAATATTTGATTTCCTAGTCTTATTGGATAACATATCAGTTTTTTTATAAACAAGCTCTCCTTCATGAGGTAAAAGAGAGACATATTTGGCAATTTTTCTTTTTGGTGTCTGATCTGTTTTCTCCTTTTGCACAAAAGTTCTAATCTCCTTCTCACTAATTCTATCATAATTTTTTGTTTCATGCTTGACACCTTCAAAATAAACATGTTTAAGTTTACTAGATTGACCCACCTTAGTGACTCTTGGTTGATCCCCTCTTTGTACTGTTGCAGTGTCATGAGCTATTGCTCTTTGCTTCAATCTCCTTTCCTCTGCTTTGTCTTTGTGGAAAGTGTTGATCACATCCATAACATTTGGCACCAACATATAAATACCTTCAAACATGTTTGAAAGACTCAGAACAAAATCCTATGAAACAAAATAAAACATGTCAATGATCAATAATTTATAAAAAATTAAATCATCCTTACAATAATGCATAGAGGAAATAAAAATAAGCATACTTACAATGTTATTTGCAATGTTGCTTGATATTTCTTCAGAAAATTTTGAAGATATTTCATCTGTGTCATACTTGACGATTGATAGATGATATCTAACCTTCTCACGTTTCTGAGCCTTCCTTGCAAGAACATAAATAGTGTTTGTATTCGAGACCATACATATGTCTCGTACTCTGCCCATCACATCATATGGCTCATTTAAGTCAATCATACCACAAATCATATAGATGTGTATATCAGCCTCCGTTTCACTGTCTTCAAGATACCATGAGAAATCAGTTTTATCTATTTCCTCGGCGTTCTTCCAATCAGAAATAAGCTTTAATGAACCTGGTGCCCCACTTGCTTGAATTTTATTAGTGTGTGCAACAATGTCCTTATTGCGTCCAACAGTGTCCATAGTGCGTCCAGCTGCAACTTTAGATTTGGGAGTTGTATCCATAGTGCGTCGAGCTGCAGCTGTAGATTTGGGAGCTGCTGCCCTAGGTGTAGAAACATTCACAGAAATATTTTTTGATGCCATTTTCCTGATATATATATATATATATATATATATATTAGTTAATGGAAAAATAATGCGGATAAAATAAATTTAATAAACAAAATTTATTTCTAAAACTAAATAGCTTGAAATTAAAGTAGTAAAATTAACTATAAAAATTTTCATTTAAAAACAAAATATTATAAATCATATGTATATATATCTATATAATATGTTTTGAATACATTTTATAAAAAATTTAAAAATGTGTTTAAATTGTATAAAACAATTTTTAAAAAATAAACTATTATTTTCAAACTTTAGTTTTTGTTTAATATTTAAAAAAAAACAAAAAAAATTACTAACTATTTATAACAAATGTTAAAATTAAATTTTATTTTTTTAAGGCAATGATTTTATTAAAAAAACTTATAATCTTTTAATATATTTTAAAATTTTAAAATTTAATTTTACATTACATAGCAATTGAATAAAAATAAACAAAATAAAATAAAATAAAAAATTATTTTACTTTACATAGCAATTAAATAAAAAATTATAAACTTAAAATTATAAAAAATTAATATAAAAGTTTATAAATTTATATAATCTTTTAATATATTTGAAAATTACAAATTTCTATTTCACATTACATAGTAATTAAATAAAAATAAACAAAATAAAATAAAAGCAATTAAACAAAATAAAAGAAAAATTAAATTTTTTATAATGCTGTTTTAATACTTAAATTTAAAAAAATAAAAAATAAAAAAGAAATTTAAATATTTAAATGTTAAAAACAAATGTTATAATATTTTTTATTTTTATTTTTTTAATTGCATTGTTATATAGTTTTTTTTTATTAATTTATTATATTGTTATATTAAAACAAATGTTTTATTTATTATTATTATATTGTATTGTTTTTTTTTTAATTATATAATGGTTAAAAACAAAACATAATTGTTATTTTTTTTATTTATTTTTTTTTTTTTTTAAACAATTATTATATAACAATGTTTTTATTATATTATATAATAATTTATTTATTATTTATATATATATAAATATTTCTATTAATTTTTAATTTTTTTATTAAAACAAATAATAATAATAAAAAATTAAAACAAAATTAAAAAAAAAAAAACAAATTTAAAAAAAAAAAATTTAAAAAATGTTTTATTAAAACAAATTAAAAATTAAAATTAAAAATTAAAAAATAAAATAAAAAAGAAATTCATGTATTGTCGTTTGACCATGCCCGCGGGGCGCCGGAGGCCGGTCGAGCGGCGCCACAGGGGTGGCCCAGCCGGCCTCAGGGCCCCGCTAGGCGGGGGGCCGATTCTCGGAATCAGCCCCACGCCCAGCAGGGCCCTGAGGCCAACTGGGCTGCCCCCGTGGCGCTGCCCGGTCGGCCTCCGGTGCCCAGCGAGTGCGGTCTGCCGGGGCCGATTCCGAGAATCAACCCCCCCGCCCAGCAGGGGCCCTGTGGCCGGTTGGGCCGCCCCCATGGCGCCGCCCGGCCGGCCTCCGATGCGGCGGCACCATTGGGGCGACCCAGCCAGCCTCAGGGCCCCCGCTGGGGGAGGGGGCGATTCTGAGGCACAGTTAAACGACAGTGCATGATTTTTTTTTTTTTTTTTTTTTTAAATTTCGTTTTTAAATTTTTTTTATATAATATAATTAATAAATAATTATTAAAACATTGTTTATTAAAAAAAAAATTGTTAATAATATCAAAATATAAAAAAAAAAAAACAAACAATTTATTAAATAAAAATTATGTCTTGTTTCTAAACATTATATAATTAAAATAAAAAAACAATACAATATAATAAATAAAAAAAACATTTGTTTTAATATAACAATACAATTAAAAAAAAAAAAAAAAATCTATATCACAATACAATTAAAAAAAAAAACAAAAATGATATATAACAAAACAATAAAGAAAAAAAAATTGAAGATTTAAAATTAAAAAGAATAAAACTAAGATTTAAAATTAAAATAAAATAAAATAGAATAGAATATAAAATCAACAAATTCTCAAATAAATAAATAATGAAACCACAGATATATTTATGATAAAAAAAAAAACAAATAAAAAATGTTATAATATTTTTTTATTTTTTTTTATGTGCATGGTCATTTTATGGATTTTTCTATCTAGATGAACCTATAAGTCTTTAAAAAGAAAAAAAAATCTAAATTTTTGTCCTTAAAACCCTAAAAAATTTAGTTCTTTTTGCATTTTCTTCACTAAATTTTTTTTTAAAATTTAAGGTTTTTGAACCTAAAAACCTTTAAAAAGTAGTTTTTGGACACAAAAAACTATAGAAAAATAGATTTTCCTCAAAATCGTCTTTAAATTGACAGAATAGAAGGAAAACTAACCTTTGAAATGCAAAAAGCTGTTGTCACCAATGCCAACACAACGCCTCCACAAAATTACGAATAGCAACACAATGCCTCCAATGCCAATGCAATGCCTTCACGAAGTTACCAATGCCAATGCAACACCTCCACAAAATTACCAATAGCGATACAACGCCTCCAATGCCAATGCAATGCCTCCACAAAGTTACCAATGCCAACACAACACCTCCAGAAATTTGCTCTAACAAATACCAGAAAACTTGATGTGATGTGATGAATAGAAACAATCATTTTTATTATATAGCAAATATTGTCTAATTGGTTTACTGTTTAACGAATGTGGGATTAAAATTTCAAATTTAAAATATTTACATTTAGTTTATTATAGTTCATACTATAGTTAAAATACTTAATATTTGCATGTAGTTATCATAGTTAATATTTTATTTAATATTTACATGTACTAAATGTTGAATAATTGAAATATAATCTCAGATTAAAAATTAAAATATGAAATACTTACATGTAGTTAATTATAGTTAATATTATAGATAAAATAGTTAATATTTGCATTTAGTTATCATAGTTAATATTTACATGTAATCAATGTTTAAAATCATGAGATTAAATTTTAAAATCTAAAATATTTACATGTAGTTAATTATAGTTAATATTATAGTTTAAATAGTTAATATTTACATGTTGTTATTTTTGTAAATATTTACATGTAGTCAATTTTAAACCATTCAAATAAGAAAATTATTTTAGTTTCGAAGACATGCATGAAAGGAATATTTTGTGGATATTTTGAATAGAAAGTATGGTGAAATATTTGAAGACCAACAGTTTATTAACAAATTTTGAAATATATTTTAGATGAATATAACGTAAGTTTAAAATTTAAAATTTAAAATATTTACATGTAGTCATTATAGTTAAAATAGTTAATATTTGCATGTAGGTATTATAGTAATATTATAGTTAATATTTACATCTAGTCAATGTTAAATCATTGAAATAAAAACATTATTTTAGTTTGGAAGGCATCCATGATAGAAATATTTTGTGGATATTTTGAATATAAATATAGGTAAAATATTTCAACACACAATTTATTTAAAAAAATGTTAAATACATTTTTTGACTAATATTTGTACCAAATATTTGAAATGAAAATTTTGTAAGGGAAAATTTGTAGAGAAATTTTCAGTCTTTAAGCTATATATTGTAAGTGGGAGATGAATTTGTATCATTCAACCTATTCTTGTTGAAATCCATGGTTTCTTTTGATAACGAAGTTTTTCGTTGTACAACATCAACATCTTCATCACGCAACAACTCTATTCATAGTGATGAATATAACGGGAGTTCGTTCACCATGAATAGAGAGTCAAAAAATCGACTTGGTCGTAATCCTAAAGATGATGAGAACAAAATTGATGAGGTGCAGCAAAATGAAATTTCTGTAAATCGAGCGCCAGTTATACCACTTACTCTTAATCCTAAGGATTATGAAAGCAACAATGATGAAGGGCATGATGAAGAAATTCCAGAGTCAAAAGTTTCACTTCGTCCTAATCCCAAGGATTATGAGGACACCATTGATGAACAGGGAGATGAAGAATATCCACTTCAGCTTAATCCTAAGGATTATGCGAGAACAACAAATGAAGAGGAGAATGAAGAATCTGTAGAGTCAAAATATCCACTCTATCCTAATCCTAAGGAGTATGCCAGCACCACTGATGAAAAGGGGGATGTAAAATTTCCAGAGTCAAAATATCAAATTCGTCCTAATCGTAAGGATTATGCGAGCACCACTGATGAAGAGGGGAATGATAATGTTTCAGAGTCAAAACATCCACTTCATCCCAATCCTAAGGATTATGCCAGCACCACTGATGAAGAGGGAAATGAAAAATTTACAACGTCAAAATATCCACTCCGTCCTAATCCTAAGGATTATGCAAGCACCACTGATGAAGAGGGGGACGAAAAAATTCCAGAGTCAAAATTTCCACTTCGTCTTAATCCTAAGGATTATGTCAGCACCACAGATGAAGAGGGGAATGAAGAATTTGCAGAGTCAAAATATGCACTTCGTCTTAATCCTAAGGATTATGTTAGCACCACTGAGGAAGAGGGGAATGAAGAATTTGCAGCGTCAAAATATCCACTTCTTCCTAATCCTAAGGATTATGCCAGCACCACTGATGAAGACGGGGATGAATTTCCAAAGCTAAAATTTTCGCTTCATCCTAATCATAACGATTATAATTTAACCATTGATGAAGGGGGGGATGAAGAATTTCCAATAAATATAGATTCAAGGCATTCACTTATTCCAAATCCTAAGGATTATGAGAGCTTCAGTGAGGAAGGGGAGGGGCAGGATGAAGAAATTCTAGTGAATACAGATTCAAAGCTTCCACTTATGCCTAATCCCAAGGATTATGAGAGCACCATTGAGGAAGGGGAGGACGAAGAGTTTCTTGCAAATGATAATTTTAGAGGCAAAGATCTGAATATTGCATTTTCTCCAAGTGACCATTTCAAAGACACTCATGGTGATGAAGAATTGAATCCTCCCAGGGAAGAATTTGAAAGCATGGGTCAAGATGGTGAAGAATTTATTTTGAGTGGGGGTTACAAAAGTGCCGATGATTCTTGTGAAATGTTTTCTTCAACTAATGATGGTAAAGAAAAATTTTCAGGCAATGGTGTTGATGAATTTCTTAACTATGTTGAGGATGATGATAGTGGGGATAATATTCTTCCTAATGGTGATGAAACTACTTTTACAAAGGATGATGGAATGATGAAGCCGTTGCAAGAAAATATTGCAACTAGGAGTAGGAGTATACCTTTTCATATCAATCCAAAGCATTCCAGTTATACAAGGGCGAGGACAAAATATCTCACAAAAAGAAGTTTTGTCGTTCATTTGATTTCAAGTGAATGTTGTCAAAGGGATTGCTTGAAAAATATGGATTTCAACTTTGTTTTGGAGAAAAGGAAAACATATATGTCAATGAATAAAAGCATGCAAAATTCATATTTAGTGGGTTGCATGCAATCTACACTAGTAGGTTATGATTATCATATTGGGAATATATTGCTTTGCAGAAAGGCATTCAAAATGTTGCATTCAATTGATAATTGTCGTTTTTCAAGAATCCATGATAGATTGGAAAGGGATCCCACATATTATTCAGAAGCACGTTATAAACGGGAGGTGGGGCCATTTGAAAATGCTGTTAAGACATGGATGAAAGACTTATTTTCAAATCATGGAGAGTGTATGCCAAATAAAGACACAATACATATTCCAGATAATTTCTCGAGACGAGAAATATTCATGTTATACAAATATTATGCAGAAGTTGTTGAAGGAATTGGTAATTTTATTACATATTCTTATTTTACAAGGATATGGAACACTGAATTCAACAATGTTCTTATTCCTAAGAAGACAAGTATGGGGATTTGCAGCACATGTGCTTTTCTTAAAGAAAAAAGAGATAAATGTCAAGGGGCAGAAAGAGGTGTGTTCAAAACATTGTTTTTTAAAATTTGATACTTATCAACTATGAAAATATATTTATTCATATGTTTCTTTTATTTTATGTACAGATTCCGTTGTCAAAGAACTTCAAGCCCATTGCAATCAGCGAACAAGTGAAAGGAAAAAGTTTTATAAACATCGAAAAAAGTGTTATGATCATCCAAATAAATATCTGGGATTGATAATTGATGGTATGGACCAAAATAAAACACTTCTTCCACATTTTGTCTGCACGCCAAAAAAATTATAGGAGGAAAATTTCATTCAGTTTCACTTGGTTGGTTGTATGGTATTTAATGAGAAGATGTTTCCAAGAGTTTTCTTCACAATTTCAAATATTCACAATGATGCAAATCTGACAATAACTATAATCTATGATTTGGTTACTCATTGGTCTGGGATTCTTCTTGAAGTTTTGTATTTACAATTAGACAACACAAGTCATGAGAACAAAAATCAAGTTCTTTTTGGGTATCTAAACATGCTCGTTGAATTGGGGATTTTTAAAAAGATAAAGGTTGGTTTCCTTCTTGTTGGGCATACTCATGATCATATTGATCAAATGTTCATTCGTTTTTCAGTAACATTGAGGAGGAAAGGTGTTGGGAGCCTGCCATCATTAATTGAATGTATTAAGAAATCGTACATTCCAGAGCCTGTTTTTCATGTGTTGGAAGAAACTATTGACATGCAAAGGTTTATTTTTGGATCGCATGGTGAGGAGAAATGCATTGAACAACTTAACGACATTAGCTTCCAGCATCAATTTCGTATCAAAAAAAATGATGGGATAACACTTATATGGGGCAAGAAGTATTCAACTATTGAAGAATGGGGACCATCATCAGGTTTAGCATTTTTGAAGTTCATTCTAGAGTGTCCAATATTTTCATCAAAGATATTGTTATTACAGTCAGTTGCTGAACTCCATAATGCACGAAGGCAGAAGAGAGACATAAATTATTCTGAATGTCTAGAGGAAATTAAAAGATGTATTAGAGATACATATGAGTACTTTGATGTTGTTGATTCAGTTTGGTAGGAGTCTTTTTTCAGTAATCAAAGTGATATGATTTCAAGATCAATAAATGGGGATACGCTTTTGAAGACTCCTTTTTTTTTTCCACAAAATATGCCAAATGAACATTAACATCAGGAAACACACAATGTTGAACAACAACAGCCTCAAGCTATTATTAATTCCCCACAGGTAGAGGAAAGAGAAATCTATATTGGTTTTAGAAGATCACGTGCACAACGTGAAGCCATGGAAGACCTTTACAGGGGTTATCTGCAGGATCTTAAGGAGGGTTGCATGATAGCAGTGTTAGCAGATGAAGATCCACTTGGCTATCCATTCTAGATTGCTAAGGTTATAAAGGTCATTAATGAAAATTGAAGATATTACGCGTTGTTTATGTACATTGGTATGCCACAAGCACCCACCCTTTCAATGGTGTGTACGAAGCTTGGGAGATGGCAAATTGAAAAAAAACTTGGTAGAAAGAGAAAAAGAAAGGGAACAAATATAAATCGTCTACGCACGAGATGTCTTAAAATTGGAGGATGTTGACATATTTGTGTATGACTTAAATTTGACAAAGAGAGGAAATATTCTGCTGAAAACCATAAATATTTTGAAGAAATTGCTACCGTACAAATACTGCATCGAGATGGGACTTTCGTCGAATGTATTCGTAGAGTATCCAAGAATTTTGAAATCCGAAAATGGTGGGCATGCATGTTGACTCGAGATGGAGCACTAGTTGATGAAAGAGAATAATATGGATCATCTTCATCGCACTCGAGTCATTCATTCGAAGATGTAGGTTCTTATGGTATGCCGAAACCTATGGTTGATTTTGAATAAGTCTGTCCCAAGACATTTTTATGTAATTTATGTTTGCATGGTAACTTGAAATAAATATTTTGACTTCCATATGATTTTTCATGAAGTTATGAGGCATTTCTATGTTTGTTGGATTATATGTTTTAATTATGAAGAATTCATCTCTTTAGAATATCCACAGATACCAATGTTGATATTTTTGAGTAAAAGTAAAAAAAGTAAAATAGAAATGAATATTGAATTTTTTAGATAATGTGCAAGTTGATATTGCCATGATATTATGTATTGTTACCATTTGGTATAAGATACTTCTAAATTTTTTAAAAAAATTATATGCCCTCATTGATAGGGGACACTTTGTTTTGATGGTTGATTTTTAGGTTTTGGTTGCAATTAGATTTAAATTTTTCTTAGGCTAAGATTTGAAAAGAGATATATTTTTATCCATAAAATTAAAATTACTTTTGGAATAATAAATATTCTCATTTACTTGTTCATTTTTTAAAAAATGGTTTAAGTCATATATTTCTCCATAATTTCAGTGGTTCAAGTATGTTGAAAACTTAAGATTTAAAAACTTGAGATTTACAACTTGTCATTAAGGTTTTTATGCGCTACGAAATTTTATCTTTAATGTTATGGTTGAAAACAATTACAATTTTAGGGTTGGTTAGAGTCAAGAGATTTTATCTTTAACAACATGGATGAAAAATTGTTGGAAATGATAAGGTCTTCGATGACATGATTTTTTTATCTTTAAAATCATGTATCAAAATTTTTAGAGTTCTACGATTTTTCAATGTCCTAATATGTTTTCTTTAATTCCATTGTTACAATGTGTGAAAATTGTGACACAAATGTTTTGTTATTCAGGCATCAACTCGTTTTGTTTTGAGGGTATTTTTTTCAAGAAACAATTTCATTTTTAGCATAATTTTTTAAACAATGTTGAAATTTGGTCTTGAGAAAAAAACAAATTCGTTCTGGAATACACACTTTTTTGTTTTTTGGGGCGTTTTTTCATGTTTTTTTGAGTCCCTTTTTGGGCTAGAGTTCCCGTTTGATCGATAACTATGTTTTGTAAGCTAATGGATAGAATTTCCTTTTAATGGAAGCAATAAAACTTGACCAAGACATAGAGATCGTACCGTAGTTTTTAATCTCTTCTTGAGTCCTTGCTTCCCACCATACAAGTGCGGATCCTTCCATCCTCAAAGAAGCCAATTGAATCTTTATGTCATCTTCATGAAGGTTCCGAATTCTCGTCAATACACCTCCAATTGACGTATTCAATTATCAAGCCTCTGCGTTTACCTTTGCCATTATAAATTGGAAGCTCAAATTTGACATCAATTTTGAGTAAGAGTGTTTTTTCCTTTGTGTGGTCTTTGAGTGAGTATGGGTGGTTTTTGTGGTGGAAGTGGAAGATGATGCCGTCGATGGAGAAGATGAGGACGATGAAGATGGTGGAGATGGAGGTGGATTTCCTCCATTACCCTTTGAATCCTTTTCTTCATCTTTCTTATCATTTGAAGTTCCTTCTCCATGTGGAGGCTTAGAACCTTTCTCCTACCATCCCAATAGTAAATTAATCAAACATAATTTTAACCATCCTCTTTATGTCATTGAATTATTTACTTAACATCATCCTCTTCTCGAATGACCTTTAGTTTCTCCAACACTGCCATGATGGCTATGGATTCAAGTTCAACTTCTCGGTTCTTGTACCTTTTCAATCAACTCAGCTTTTTGGTGCAACTTGTACCTCCTCAATCTTAGCTTCTTGAGATAAAACCTGAGGTGCTTCAAGTGCGAGTCTGTGAGTGAAACTTTGGGAAGAGATGGTGCCCTTGTGGCTCTCCTTATCTCGGTCCTAGTCTTAGGACTTGCAACCAACAATTTCCCTTCACCTCTCTCCAAATTTAACCTTGTAAGCATCACAAATTATGCAACCATTAAAACCCTACTTGCACAAAACTCAAGCAACTATCAATCAAATAACCTTAGCAACCTTGGGCTCGATACCAAATTGATTTCGAATTTTAATGTTAGTTTTTACTATGCTAATTTCATCTTCAAATTTAAAATTAATTTGTTGATCTTATGCTTTTATGTGCATAGGATTCCTTGGTGTTTATGAGTGTCAAACAGGTAAATAAGGTGAGTTTTTTAAGTTAAATTCAAGAGCATAAAGCATGAAAAACAAATGTCGAACAATAGAAATAACAAGTACAACAAACCATCATAATTGATCCATCAACACAATGTTTTTGTTGAAGGAGTTCACCCCTCCTGGGCTACATCTCCTTGGTCTAGCTTCCATGGATTGGACCTTTATACTAGCTCAAAAGTGAAAAAAATTTATTTATATTCACCTACGATCTCTCGAAACCTATGTCGATGAGTCGATATTGTCCAAATCTATCGAAACCCATGACTCTTCTTCTCAATTTGGTCGAAAATTGCAAAAGATATGGCCAAAACAAATTTTGCCTAGTAAATCGCCTCCAAAACTAGAGAAAACTCCGATTAGAGCTGCCAAAGTTGGGGGCAACTCCAAATTTAGGGGTATCACCGAAAAATTCCGCCAAACTAAACTTTTGTTAATTAATATAAAGAGCGGGATTAATGCAGATAAGCTCGAGATTATGGTGCATAAGCGCGTTTGGTGGGAGCACTTTGATGAGGTTATGTGGTAAGGACACATGGGGAGGGAGTGCAAAGCTCCCCTCCTTCCCACGCGTCGGAGTAACCATATGATTTAAAAATATAAAGAGTGGGGAGTGTGGGGGAGGTCGTGGGGTTGAGCCTCGACCTACCGCCCAACCTTGGTACATTTTGCTCAAATAAATATACACCCCAAAACTTTGAAATATGAATAACTCGACCTTGGATATAATACATGCACCACCATAAAATTAAATCTTCCATATAAACATAGTTCGGACTTTGGAATATGTCAATTCATGCCAACTCAGTATTATAGTTCATATTTTCAAATAAAATCAAACTTTGTAATATATATAATGCGCTCCACCATATGATATAATATAATTCAACCATATGTTAAACCTTCCGACTTTGAAATGCGGACTTTGGATGGGGTCCACCTCAGAATGTGGCGGCCCGGTCGCACCACATGTCGACCGCGTTGGCTCGCTCCATCCATATAAAAAGAAAAATTCAACTTCAACCTTAGGAGAAAATATAAAAAATTTCTACCTTCAAACCAAAACTGAAAATCTCGCAGTTGACACTTGTCATAGTTGTCATTGGGCGAAATCGAATAATATTCCCTGAATATACTTAAATTTGCTAATCGGGCTACCATGCCACCAACTCCCGTCACTTATGCAAATTTTTTAGCTATTTAGGAAAACGAACAACAGTCTCTATCATCTTCATCCGCACTCGGCTTTCGACGAAATGAATTGCACCGCATTCCCGGCGATGAGATCTTCGCTTTACGTTCAGTTTTCCAATCAATTCTAAGAACTTTAATTTTTTGATGTTTACGTTCCAGCACCTAATCACCTTCTTAGTTTTCATCGCTCCTCTCTCCGGCATGTGCCCATCAAAAATAAATAATGTGAGTTTAAATATCATTCAGCTACGGATTTTACAACTGATGCTCGTTGAATCAGCTGGTAGTGAACTATAATGGGAGTAGGGTAGTCGTGGTTCCAACCCCACCGACCTCCCATGGGCATGTTTAATGTTTAGTGTATATGTATTTTTTTAATTCTACCATCGTTATACTTTGAACTACGTTTGTTTTTGGTTTGTTCCGTCAATGGACCGTCCTGACCTGTTAAGCTAGGCGTGTTTGACATCCGTCGGAACAGCCGTTTATGATCGACGTGCTTATGTCGTGTTTCCATCTAGTTTCGGGTGGGTCCACCCACCGCATATAAAATATTTCTTTATATTATAACATGATTGGTCGTGGTGGTAAAGGTTTGACCACCCGCCACCGCATCTCATGTTTTGTTTATAACTCGTTGGCGGGGGTGGCAACCTACCACCCTTTAATATATATATTTTTTTCATTTTTAATAAGACATTAGTTTAAATATTTCGCCTAAAAATAAGGGAAATTAGTAAAATTAAGTAGGAAACAAATTTTCCCATTCCGTTGGTTGGATTTGGTGTGCCCGGATGTTGCCAAATTGTTGCCCTCGTTAATACCACCACTCAACCAAGTTTGACCGGAACTTTGACTAGCTCTAATCTCTGAGCATACTGACACTATGTTGAGTGTCGTTTACACCATTGGAATTAGGGTTACGAGCACTACGATATGGTCTCGGTTTCACTTCCATACGATGAATTTTATTTTCAGCTATTTTCAAGGCCACTTGTACTTCCGGATCCCTCTTGGATCACACAATGCGATAAATGAGCTTTTCATAGTAAAATGAGTAAAATTATTTTTTGGAGGAATGTGATATAGGAAGGGGAGATTTCCATTTATGAGAAGGAAATAAATATGGTTTCCATGTAATACATCGCATAAAGAAAATTTCCTTGTGTGATAAATATTTTGGAGCCCGTAGAGAGAGAGAGAGATAATTGTCACAATGCAATAAACAAGGAGTTTTCATAGAAAAAATGAGTAAAATGATTATTAGAGGAGTGTTATACGGGAAGGGAGAATTTCCCTTTATCGAAGGAAATAAATATGGTTTCCATGTAATACATCACATACAAAGAAAATTTCCCTTGCGTGATAAATATTTTTGAGTGAGAGAGAGAGAGAGAGAGAGAGAGAGAGAGAGAGAGAGAGAGAGAGAGAGAGAGAAATAAAATCTTATGGTGTTATGTATCACAAGTAGAAATCTTTATGCCACGCTAAATAGCTCACAGAGGAGACACAACACCAAGTAAGCATGTCAGATGAGAAATTTATCTTCAAGTGATATGTCACACGAAGAAGAAAATCATCACACCACAAAGATTTTTGAAGCAATATCGTAGAGACAAATTTTGCTAAGGATGGTGTATTGCAAGAAAAATATTTAACTAACCATTCGATATGTCACATGAAGTTTCACATGTGATAAATATATTTTGATCCAATTGCAACATATCACATGAAAATAAATTTCTTAGTGTTATAAAGAAAGACAACAAGAAAAGGAAGCGAAATTTTTATGTGAAAGTATACATGGAAATATTTTTAGAGACATAGAATGTCACATCAAAAAATGATTTCCATGTGATACACCGCAAAAGAAAAATATTTCCCATGAAATACATCGCAGAAGAAATTAGAAGAAAATTAAAGGAAAAACAAGGATTTGAAAAAATGAAAAGTCTAGAGCCAAAATCTTAAAATGGAAATTTTGCAGAGGAGGACCGTAAAATTGTCATCGAGGGTCACCTGCCAATTATGCTCCGCATTTATAGAAAATTCAAAATTGGTTGTTTTTTGAAGAACATGATGGTAATTCTTTTTAGGAGGCCCCATTGCCAATGAAATTTTATAGTGAATCAAGGATGCATACATGGTGAAACCTTATGGTATTTTTGTTAAATTCCAAGAGGTTTGGATTTGTGGACGTAGAAGCCAACTAAAATTCACTATTATGGAGTCACTTTTTGAGGATTTTTGAGATCTAGAAAAGAAAATGGCACAAGGTTGCAAATATAGAAAAAATTATTTACTCAACATTTTACCTCCTTATCAAGTTGGACAACTTTGTGTTACTAAATTTTTCCCCGTTTTGATCCATTTATGGGAGATAACAATTTTTGGTGAAAATTTGAAGTTTAGGAGAAACAAAAAATGTTGGCAAATCTAGATTGTATGTAGAAATCGGCAGGGCATCTAAGTACCAATATAGAAATTGTTGTGTAGTCACAATTATGAATGTTTTTCCTTGCCCCATACACAAATTTTCCTAGTTATACATTATATTTTCCTTCTATCGGTAGTGAAAGTTAGGCTCTAAGTTGGTTTTCTCCTAGTAAAAAATGGGCACAGCCAATTAAATTAAATGGTAATTTCAATAGCAATAACTTTTAGCTTAGAACCCAAAATGAAGCATAAGTATAATAACTTTGAGAGTTAAATAATATATATTATCTTCTAAGGTCTGAATTTTGATTAGGGCATCCATGTTATTCATGAATTGAGATGAGTAAGGACTCTCGAGCTTAAACAATGAAAATTTTCACAATATATATAATTTTAGTAGCATTTGCTGCATGAATTATATATAATTATGGGTTCATGCAAAAAACTATTTGACTCTACAAATGAGGATCTAGAGAGATGGATGGTGGTGAAGTATCTCAAAACCATGAAGATGAAATTAGAGGGCTACCTATCAACCTAGGGAATGGAAACCAAGTCAAATGGATATAGAATTAGGGTGGAGCCTATAGAACTAGTTGATACAATGAAGAGTCTGCAGAGAAAAAAGTGTTGAGCTATCGAGAAGATAATGAAAAGTTGATAAGATCTTAGGAGTGAGTAGAGCTATATTAATACTTAGTTCATATAGATTTTGGATAATTTGTAAGAGATAATCAATAATGCATTCTAACACAAAAATAAGTAGCTACCGTAATACATGAAACAACATCTAGATCCCAATGATAAAATGGATTATCATAGGAGATCTCGACACCACGAAGTGTTGCTAGATATCATCATTCACCTAGGTATTCAACCACAAGAACACATGCATTCTCAAAATCGGACAATAGTCCCGTCGGATACAGAGAGGAGGAGGTTTAATTGGATATTTTGCAAGGAGATATTAGGAATTTCAATCCACCAAATTTTGATAGAAATAATAGGAAGGGTGATGATGTTGAATCTTCTGTTGTTGGGCATGAGAATATATTTTTAGCTACATAATTATTCATAAAATCTAAGCAAGGATTGTCACATGTCATAATTATGGTGGGACTAGCTAAAACATGTCAAGCACATTAAGGAGAAGAGAATTTCGAAACAATTTAAGAAAGACTTCTAGCAAAAATACTTGTTAGAGCATTTTTTGTGTTAAGAAGATGCAATTCTTTGAGCTCGAGTTAGGAAGCATGACCATGGAGGAGTTTGAGAGGAAATTATTAAAGCTTCTAGCGGTATGTAGATTTCATGAAGGATGAGAAGGTGAAAACTTAGAGGTTCTTGAGTAGGTTTCCATCATTATACAAGGATAAAACATAATTTGATGAGTCTCATGGCCATGGAGAAATGCACTAGGAAGGCCAAATATTTTTATGAGAATAATAAAGGGAGGAAAAGTTTTTCAAAAAAGTACTAGATGGTAAGAAGAAGGGACAATATGGATTAGAGGAGGAAGGATTCAAGTTATATTTCATTAAGAAGAAATATCAAGCATATTAGCAAAGTGTATCTCAAGAAAAGGTGGACCCAAATGACATATTCCCAGCAGAAGAGGCGCAGGGACAATGGTACATAAATCATTGGGGACGAAGGAGACCATATGTATAATGATTGTCCCCACGAGGGAGATACATGCTGCACGATTGTACATGCACATCCAGGAAGATGATATGATGAGTGGATGGGTGAGAGGCATACTGCCATCTATGTATTATTGGACAATACACAAGCAAACTACTAATGCCACATGATTGATGTATAAGGTAAGAGTGATAATCATCCCACAACTATTTTGACTGTTTTGCAGAGCTAGTCATGGCTATATAGATCCTAATATGGTTGAAATATTTAAACCTAAGATATGTAAGAATTAATGGTATTGGTTAGTTTATCTCAACCACTTTGGACGAAGAGAAATATTAGTTAGCTTGTCGTGTGATTTCTCAGTGAACATGAATGAATCCAACACTAAGGTAGATTTGAACATCATACCACTCGAGCCATATGAGTTGCTTGATTGGTATGGTTGGTTGGAGAAGCATTATGTTGCCCTATATTATTACAACAAATATTTCACGTGCCTTGACTGAGGAAGGGAATTCAAGGACAGTTCTAGGCTAAGTCACTAGGTTTGACAAACAAAATTGATTAAATGTCAAAGGTCATCGAATTTCATTCCTCAATGGATTTATTCTAATCAAGTTAGAAAATATCAAGCCAAACACGAACATGAATAATCTCTCGAAATTCATCTAAAATTCTATTGAAATTCAATTCAAGTTTGTATAAACCACAAGAAATTCAAAGAGGCTCATTATATATATATATATATATATATATATATAGATATCTTGGGAGTCTATGCTAATGGAATGCTATCTTTAAATGTCAAACTTGACAATGAGGGAGAGACCAATACGAGTGAGTTAGTTTTGGGAGAAAGAACATAGTTACCGATCAAACGTGGAACTATTACCTCAAAATGAGAACTCTGAAACAAAACTCAAAAAACATGAAAAAACAACCCAAAAACAAAAAATGTGTCTTCCAAAACGCATTGTAGCATCAGGTATCAACATTTTTTAAAATTATGCTAAAAACCATTTTTTTCTTGAAAAATGATTGAAAAAACACCTCGAAACAAAAAGTGTTGATGGTGGAATAACAGCCAATGTTTTGTGTGAAAAAAACAACTTGAAAACGAAAAGTGTTGATGTCTGGAATAACGTCGCCGATTTTGTGTGCAAAAAATGAGCTTGAAAACGAAAAGTGTTGTTGTTGGAATAACGCTGTCAATTTTTTGTGTGCAAAAAACACCTTGAAAACGAAAAGTGTTAATGTTGGAATAACGTCTCTTTCTTTCGGGGTGAATTGTCAACAATTTTAATAATGACATTAAAGTTAAAATATTATTACTTTGAAAACCTTAAAATTTCAATGATAAACATGACATTAAAGATAAAATATCAAAAGTCTTAAAATTGCAACAATTTTTACTGCATAGTATTAAAGATAATCTATTATCCTAAAAGCTTGAAAACCCAAGGATGACATTCAAGATAAAATATCACCTTTATGAAAATAAAATTCCAACGCATTTTTAGGCATGGTATTAAAGATACAAAATATCACTTGTACCAAAAAAAATTTCAAAAGAAAAACAAATAAAGGAAAAAAAACACACCATTTGAAAAAAAATTAAAAATTAACTACATATATATATATATATATATATATATATATATATATATATATATATATATATATATATGTATATAGTAACAATAAAAAAACCACATAATTAGATAAAAATAAAAATAGTAAAATTAGATTTAAAATTAAATAAAATAATAAAATAAAATAAAATTTAAATTTAAAAAAGCAAATAAAAAATAAAAATTTTAAAATAATAAAAATTTAAAATGAAAATTTAAATAATAATTTAAATTATATGCATATAAATATATGAAAAAATACTTTTTTTAAATAAAAAAATTAATAAAATTCACTTTTTTATTTTAAATTAAAAAATAAAAAATAAAAAGTACAAATTAAAAAATGATAATTTTTCTCCTTCTCGCTCCAAATCCAGGCCATCCACTCCATCCATAAAGATTCTCCCCTTCTTGGTCTCACGCAGGCACCTCACTCGTTTCAAGTCGAACTTCTGATAGCGTCAACGAGGACAACCTCGACCCGGCCGGTTTTGGTGGCATTTTCCGAAATAAGGATAACTCTATTATGCACATTTACTATGGCTTCTTGGTAGAGACTCCAACAATGCCGCAGAGCTCGAAGGATTATGGCACGACATACCGCATAGCTGAAAAAGAGAACCTCTTCCTCCTGAGGTTGAAGGGGACTCCCAAATCCTTATTGAAGCTGATCGAATCTCAATCGAACTCTCGCACAATGTTTGCTACGAGCCGGTGACCTCGACAGGGTTAGAACAAATTGAAGCTTGGCTCAAAGCTCCTCGTACCATCACCTTCTAGCACATAAGGCGTACAACCAACAAAGTGGCCGATCGTCTCAGCGAATCATGGTGTCATTCAAGAGATTCATTTTTTCTTCCGGACCCCTACACAGCTCGATCATGCTCGACTCATTCAAGAATGCACACCGGTGCAACAAGACCTTCGTCGGATGCGAGTGTTTAAGAAGCCCCCGTATGATGGCACGTGGGGAGAGATGGCGGTTGGGCGTGTGGATTGGTGCCACCGCCACCCAACTCATTGCACTCTCTCGTATTTACAACCCTGCTCTCATTTTTTTAATGCCGCATTTACGCAAGCAGATCCTCCACAAGACAGCCTCACCGCATATCTAACATGGAGCCTCACTCTCACCGCATTCTGCTCTTCCTCCGGCGATGCTAGCCGTTCTGAGGCGGGCACTGAGCCTTGGTCTCGCTGTGGCATTGGAAAGAGATGCGCTTCTTGTCTCGTCGCTTTGAGTTAGCGCCCGGTATCCATTTCACTCGCCGAGCCTCTCTCGCAATTCCCGGTCCATTTCGCATTTTTCGATTGTGGCTCGCTCCTTCGGCTAATACCCCCTTGCTCGTCTTTTTGAGGTCCACGCGCTCCCCCTTCTCTGCTTTAGACGATTTCGCACCGTGCCCCGACCGCTAACGCAACATGTCGAGAATCCGCCATCGTATGAGATCCGGAAGCAGGGGCTAGTCGTGGACGAGGCCGCCCGTTTGCCCCTCCCCTCCTCCAACTCTAGTTCGATCTCTCACTCCTCCGAGTTTCTCACCGGGCGTTATCCCCGCTACTCGGGTGGCCGAGGCCGCAGGTCCCGAGCACTCTCTTTCCGACCGAGGCTTCACCCAAACCATGCCTTCTCTTTCTTCGCTTACTCCCACAATGCTCAATTCCGCTTTCCTTGTGCCAACGCGTGTACGCCACCATGATTGCCAGTATCACACGTGATATTCATGCCGACACCGCGCAGGAGAATATCTGATGCTTTGGGTGAGCCTAAGGAGAAATGCTTCAACGATTTACCGCCCACCTCCTTTCTTCAATCTAGCGGCGGATATCCGCGATGATGCGAGGTCCTTTCGGCATATGCACCTGGTGGCCCTATAATGTTATGGGTGGAGGTTCCAAGGACAACGTCGACCGCCAGATGCGAAGATGAAGACACCCAAGACTATGGCCGCCGTATCATCGAAGAAAAGCCCTTCGACTACCGTGTTTCTGAAAGCTCTTCCACCTTCGGGTTTTTGACAATTAATTGCAAGTCCGGGTTCCGTTTTTTTGTGCTTCGGGTCATATGTTTTATCATCTTTCATCTCTCATGTATTACTGTCACATAGTCTGGGTTTCTCTCTGCGTGGGCGATTTTCAATGTCGTCGTTGTCTCAACAAGGTTTTTTGGTCCAGCTTTTGATAATTTCGGCTCGCTTTTAAGGTTTTTTACCCGACGTATTGCCGCTTCACTTTGGGCAAGAAATTCGGAGGCTAAGACCTCTCTCGTGATTTTTTGTATCAATAATAGGAGTAGACCAATTCGTAGAAAAAAAATGAAAAAAAATAAAAAAGCAAATCAATTAAAAAATATAAATATATTAAAATAAAAAATGAATTTAAAAATAACAATAATAATAATAAAACCAATAAAAAAAAGTAATTACAATTCTATTAAACCGCATTTTGCTACCCTGAGTCGCAGGCCTCGACCACTAGCGTAGACGCCATTTATTATTATTTTAGTATTTGATTTTTTTTGTGATGTTTTTATTTTATTTTATTTTTATGTCTTATTACTAAGATGAAAATCACCACTCTAAACAAAAATGATTGATGTTGCATCAACACTTTTCAAAAATTAGTATAAAAAATCATTAACATTTTAAAACAAATGTTCATACTCGATGAATAAAAAAATTTAAAGTGCTAAAAAAATGACCATTTTTCTAAATTGACTTGATATTTAAAAAAAATCAAAGAAAATTTAAAGTTCCAAAAATATGGTAAACAAAAAAACAAAAGTTATTCTACATCACCACTTTTTTAAAATCGACACGAAAATCATGACATTAGTCATAAGAAAATTTAAAGTGCCAAAACTATGCTCCAAAAAACAAAAGGGTGATTCTGCATCACCACTTTTCAAAATTCGGGTGTTTTTTTGCTACCTCGAAAAAATGGGTACTGTAGTAATTTTCTCGCTTTGATTAGTAACTATGTTAATGCTAGGAGTAGTGGTTTTAATTTATATAGGACACAACTTTTTTTAATAATATTTTTCATTTATATTTGTTTATCTTTATCTTCACAATCTTGATATGTTAATTTTTTATTTATACCATACACATATTTATATATTTATAACAATTATAATAGAAGTGTAATATTTCAATAAATTATAAGAGTTAAATGTTCAAAAGACACACATATGTAATTTTTGTTTTGTAAATATTTAAAGTTGTTATATATATATATATATATATATATATATATATATATATATATATATATATATATATATATATATATATATATATACATATATATATATATATATATCTAATTTTTTATTTATACCATACATGCTTAAATTACATAAACTCATATATTTATATACAATTATAATAGAAGTGTAATATATCAAGATAAAACACAAAAGAAACATATGTAAATTGTTAGGTCCCTATATTACTAGTATAGTCCCTCATTGTTGTTAGTGTAACCCCTTATTGTTATTGTTGTACCTCCGTAACCCCAATATTGTTATTATTGTGCCTTTACATTATTATTGTTAGGTCGTGCTAGGATTATATCGTGACCCCATAGACTCCTATATATAGAAGGAGGTTTTTTCATTTGTATCATCCAAGAATTTGTTTCATTTATGTAATGTATTGAGGTTTTTCCCTCAAAGTGGCTAATTTATAAGGCTTTGATCTCTCTTTTCTTCTATTTTTTGGAGCTTTGGTTTCATAACATTTGGTACCAGAGCTTTGGATTCTAGGGTTTCTTTGCTCCAAAAAATGTCATCGTGAATTTCACCATAACTTTTTTCTACAGAGATTCATAAGCTGAAATTTTTATAGAGCAGAAGCTGAAATCCCGAAGCACTTTCTATACAAAATTTCGGGTCTTGGTTCGCAATATTTTTGGAGATATGATGCGTGGAAGTTATGGTTTTCGTTAGGCTCCCTGACTTTCATTTCAAATAGGTGACCGTGGGAAAATTGTCATAACTCTCTCTTTGAGCATCGGACGTGAATTATGTAAAAGTGGCCACAATTACATGGAATTTAGTTTCCCGTATATCAATTTCAGCAGCTAAAGGAGGAAACAGTGACACATGGCACGTTGTACAAGTTCGCTCTACTCGAACTAGTCCATAATTAGGTTATTGTGGGAGTTTGGGAAAAAACTTTGACTTGAAGAATCCAAATCGTAGTTAGACGTGTGGCATTCTAAAGAAGATTCAAAGGGCTACTATAGGGCTGAATTTTAGATATTGAAGATCAGAAATCATAGAGATAACCGCTCAATATCGAGCTCCTCAAAAGAAAGAAAAAAGGTGTGTATTTTTTTCTTTTTCTAATCGCATAAGTCTTGTGTGAAAAATCAGCTTGAAGTGATTCCAAGGTAATATTGAAATGTAGACATATCGTATTTGGTTAAAAAATGCCACCTAAAAATAATTCAACACCCATTAAGCCTTCGTAGCTCTACGTGACTCATGAAGAGGAAGAAGTGTTGAACCCTTAGTTAAACCGAGAGAGAGGTGAGGGGAGCGTGAATCAATTTAATACATTCATGGACTTTTAAAACTTTCCTTTAGAATTATTTACACCTTCATTTCATGAACACCTTAGTATATAATGAAACAAAAATCTTAATATGTGAGCAAACAAGTATTAATCGGATTAAATACATAACATCAACACATAATCATCATGCATATGGAAAAAAAGATATAAGTGGAAACCCATAAGGGAGAAAACCACATCTTTATTATTGTTGTGATGCAAAAGCAAGCTCCAAATCCCTCTCACCACCGATTTTCTGTAGGCTCCAACCCACGTGAGGCTACTACCTCAAATTCTCGTAATCTCACAACTTGCAAGGAAGCTCCAACTCCCATCCTGTTTTTTGTAGTGCTCCAACCCACAAGAAGCTCCTACCTCAACCGACCCTCCAATCGGATATCTATCAAGCTAAAACTTGAAATGGAAGCACCAAATTCGATGTATTTTTTGTAGGCTACAACCCACGTGGAGGCTCCCACCTCAACCAACTCCAATCGAACATACATCAAGCCACAACTTGAAACGGAAGCACCAACTCCCTATGTATTTTCTCGTAGGCTACAACCCACGAGGGAGGTTCCTACCTCAACTAGGTACAACTCGGACATCTATCAAGCTACAACTTGAAATGGAAGCACCAAATCCCATGTATTTTCTATAGCTACAACCCACAGGAGGCTCCTACCTCAACTAACCGCAATCGGAGATCTATCAAGCTACAACTTGATATGGAAGCACCAACTTCCTCACTCTACAATCAAAAATCATATGCCGATTTACCCGGATATCAGCTTTTGTTTTCCTCTCTTCTTCACCGTTGTCTTTCAGCGCCTTCAAATATGCTTTATATCATCTCTAAATCTTCACAGCTTTCTCTATCCGCTCTATCTTCTTTCTTTTACTCTCTAGATTTCTGTATCTCTCTTACATTCTTCTCGATCTTTTCAATTCTCGCAACTTTCTAACCTTTTTCCGCACTTCTTCAAATCGCTACACCCTTTCTCTCTTTCTTCCTCTATATTTCGTAACTTTCCGCACATGGATATTACCCGTTTTATACAGATACCTTCATGACCTTTTGCATTCTCTATGGGAATATGAAGTGAATAGACATGACTCTTGCCTTTCACTCACTCTTCACTCAACATATGTCTGAATGTTACAACAATATGCACAATTATTACAATATCAAATGGAGTTTTGCTTTTCGACTGAGAGAATGTCTTTCGCATCACAAACAATATAAAAATAAATAATACACTTTTTCAGCTTACAATCAATTACTTACTCAACCCATCAATTGAATCTTCACTTTGCTATGCGTTTGTACTTTTTTTATTGTTGTCTTTGTGTCTTTTCTTCTTCTACCGTTATATTCCACCTTTGTCGCACAACCGCCCTCTTTTAGCTCGACTCTTCTTCCGCTGTTCAACCCCTTCGTTAGCTTTACTTTGCCGTAACATTGTTATGCCCAAGCTCCTAGTCCTTTGATTTGCATTCGCGATCAATTCTTTGTGACTCGTGGGATATGCCCCCCATATAACTCCATTTATACACGTGATGGATTACAAATCCCGAGCTTTAATCAACATACATACGTTTATCGATCACGATGCATATATATATATATAGATATAGATATATATATATATACATATATATACATACATATGATTAGAAATCAACAACGTAAAATTTATAATATGGTGTCATATATCATACATGGAACAAGGGCTATTGGGTCCCATAGTGCTTGACCAACCATATCTCATCACAAATTCTTTCCCGTAGGTTTCTACTCTACTCGTCAGTGATAAACCTTAAACCATGTGATGCATGATCCGCGCTCGTGCACGTGCCGCCACGTGGACTCTCTTCATCGCATCGCATTGCTTGATCCTTACCGCATCACAACCAAAACAACATACCTTGTGATGTATTTGAAGTTAAACCCTATTTCTTGCGGGATGCGATGTTGCGTGAGGGTCGACACATGTCCCGTCCATTTCGCATCGCAAAAATTTAACTTAACTTACGGTCACCTTCCCGCTATCCCTCAAGAATTGTGATGTGTGGTCTCACGATTCACCGTCCGATTTGTTGCATCCGCCCCCGCATCCAGCGGTCCTAATCTGATTTCAATTCGCACTTTATAAGATTTACTTTGTCATTATACTCTATTTCTTGCGATCCGCGATGTTGCGCCATGCCAACACGTGTCTTATCCATTTCGTATCACAAATACTTTAACTTACCATGTGACACCTTAATGCTAAACCCTTAAATGTTGCGATTTGTGAAATCACTCTTGATGCGATTCGATCTCTGTTGTCCATATCTCGCCTTCACTTTTGCAATCTAATCTCGACCGTCCGTTTGTCTCCCTTGGAATTCTTCATAGAATTCTCTCGCCTTAGTCGATTTTTCTTTTTTCGTTTTACAAATCGTCCCGTCTCCGTAACTCCGGTTTCTGCACGATTTTCCTCCTATGCTTGTCTTTGTTAATGAATGTCATTCCGAGTTATCACACTCGAAATCCACCGATTAAATCCCTCTCTTTCTCTCGCCTCTTGCCTCTTTCTCTTGGCTTAATCATCTTTGTGTAAGATCTCTCGGTCCTCGCCGTGTCTAGCAAATCCAAATGCCTTCATCTGTCTCTACCTCTTTGTTGTCTTTGCTCTGATACCAAATGTTGTGTAACCAGCCAAAAATAGAAGAAAAGAGATATGGACGCCTTAGAAATAAGCCACTTCGAGGGGGCAACCTCCAATGCATTACATAAATGAACAAATTCTTGGATGATACAATTTACAAAACCTCCTTTTCATATATATAGGAGTCCATGGGGCCATAATGTAATCCTAGTGGGGCCACAATGTAATCCTAGCCAACCTAACAATAATAATTTAAGGGCACAATAATAACAATATGGTGGTTACAAGGGTACAATAATAACAATAAGGGGGTTACACTAACAACAATAAGGGACTATACTAGTAATATAGGGACCTAACACCTCCACTGTCTCAACTGCTTCTCTGCTGTGTTTTTTTCCTCCGAGGTAATCGCTGCTACCTTTGCCACCTTCTTAGTTGCATGTGTTTCCTTCTCATTTCGCTTCTGTCTAAATTCACCGCTCTTCCGCTTTGTTGCTGTCGTCTCGTCTTTGTGTATTTATGCCGCATTCATTGCTCTTAATCGCCTTGATCGCCTTTGTTTCTTTTTGTTACTTCTTTGCCTTAAATAATCACGCTAAAGCTTCTCCATCTGCTCCTTTTCCTCTTTGCTTCTTCTCTCTCGCTTTAGTTATACTTATGTTGTTTCTCCTTTGTATCTTTGTCGCACATTGCCGCACAATGCACGCATCCGCTCCTTTTCCTAATAACCGCTGCTTTCTGCTACTTTTTTCCATCAACGACGATTCGGTATTTCTCCTTCTCTGTACTTTTTCCATCATAACAATATTTCCAAAAATAAGTGAAACATGACATGTCAAAATTACATGAGAAAGTGCACCAAATTTCGCTCTTGCAAAGAGCAACAAAAAATGAAATGGAAGTTTTGAAAAAAAGGCGTGGAATCTAAGATGGACGTCTGAAGAAAGGCGTGGAAGGTAAGATGGACGGTTTGAAGAATGACATGGAAGCTAATATGGATGTCAACCATGGAGAGTTTGGCATGTGAAGCTTAGGTGGATGACATGGAAGCTAAGATCGATGAAAAATGAAAGACAACATGGAAGACATGAATAATGATCCAAAAGCGTGACATGGAAGGTTTGATGACAAGTTAATACAAGAAATGATTCCTAATGGTAGAAAGATAGTAGAGGAAACTCATGATGAGAATAAAAATAAATGTTAATCATGATTTCATAACATCTAATGTTGGATTGAAGAACCACCATATTCCAAAGATGAATATGAGGAAGTTTGATGGCAAGGATCCCATAACATGGATACTACATACGGAGAAATGTTTTGATTCTCAATAATGTGCAAAACACACAAAAGGTACGCATTGCAACTTTACATTTAGAACAAAATACATTTGTATGGTATCGATGCTTTGCTCCCATAATTTGTCACTTGGTCAATTTTAATGGAGGAAATGATAGCACATTATGAGGATACAAAGAGAAACACCTTCTTTAGCCAATTGATTAAATATCAAAACGAAAGGGTTTAGTGGTGGAACACTTTAAGGACTTAAAAATATTGAATATAAGGGTAATTAATATTCCAGAGGAACACAAGATTGATGTCTTCATAGGGACTTTTAAAAGATAACATCCAACATGAATTTCGTGTTTGGGAACCTAATTCATTGGAGAAGGAATTCAGTGTTGGCAAGACAATTTGAATGTAAAATTATGGCAACAAGGAAGCCTACCACTCACATCTATAAAGTGGAAGTGATGCTAATCATAGACTTCCACAACCTACAAGGTTGACACCACAAAAATTGGAAGAAAAAAGAGAAAAAGGGCTTTGCTACAGCTAGTGATAGCAAATACACTAAAGGTCATAAGTGTGTTGAGAAGAAATTATTTTACATAGATTGTGAAGAGGAGGAAGAAAAATGAACAAGAAACTTCAAAAAAGAAGATGGTATACACCAAGAACCAATCCTAGAAGAAGAAGAAATGAGTCCGACCATATCGTATATATGCTATTCACGAGAATTACCACTCCTCAAACTCTCAAGATAGAAGGACATATCAAGAAGAAAAAGGTAATAGTGTTGATTGATTCAGGTAGTACCTATAATTTGATTCATTGTAACGTAGCGAAGGAATTAGAATAGTTTCCTATACCCAACACAAGAATTTCAAGAGATGGTTGCAAATGGAGGACTATAGGAATTTCTTCCGGGAAAATGTCACAATATCAAGCTAACCATGGGGGAAATATGTATCGAATAGTCCAATGCGTTCTATTCCAATGGGAGGTGTCTGATGTTGTACTAGGAGTACAATGGTTACAATCTTTGGGGGACTAAGTAGCTTTTTAATTTTCAAGAAATTTTCTTGAAATTTTTTTCTAAGGAAAGGAGATCAAATTATGAGGTATCACAGAGCCAAGAAAGATAATAAGCTCTAATTTCATGACAAAGCTTTTGAAGAAATAGCAACGTAGGCGTAATTGCACAATTATGCTCACTATAATTTCCAACATCAAAATCATCTATTTCTCTAGATCTCCGAAAAAGTCTTAGACAATCATTCCAAGGTGTTTGAAACTCCCAAAGGACTCCCACCTATTTGTGATCATGATCACGCTGTTCCGTTTTGATTCCAGGAAGTGTTCTCTCCAAACATTAGGCCTTATAGATACTCATTATGTCCCAAAAGAGTGAAATTGAATGTATGATTGCAAAAATGTTAGAGGTTGGTATATTTCAACCTAGCTGTAAATATCTTTCTCCTGCCCGATTAGTATTGGTGCACAAGAAGGATGGATCATGCGCATGTGTTTGGATTATAGGGAGCTCAATAAGCTCACTATTAAAGATAAATTTCCCACTCCTATGATTGATGAATTATGGGATGAATTACATGGAGCAATTTATTTTACCAAGTTGAATCTTCTGTTTAGGATATCATCAAATTAGAATGAAGACTCAAGATATTCCTAAAACAACATTTCGAACTCATGAGGGTCATTATGAATTTTTGGTCATGCCTTTTGGCCCTAACAACGTGCCTTCTACATTTCAAGAGTTGATGAATTCCATTTTCAAACCCTTCCTTAGAAAATTTGTGCTTGTGTTTTTTGATGACATATTAATCTACAAAAGTGTCTTGGAAGGATCATGTTCAACATGTTGACGGTGGTGCTCAAACTATTGGAGGAGAAACAACTATATGCAAAAACATCCAAATGTTTCTTTGGAGTACAAGAGGTGGAATATTTGGGTCATATTATATCTCACAAGGGTGTTAAGATAGACCCTAACAAAATTAAATCGACTAAGGAATGGAAATTCCCCACAACCATAAAGCAGTTGCAAGGATTTCTTGGGTTAGCAGGGTATTATCGCAAGTTTGTTAAGAATTATGGGAGAATAACAACACCTATAACAACATTATTGAAGAAAGATGCATTTTCATGGACTCCTGAAGCAACTAAGGCCTTTGAACATCATAACGAGGAAATGTGCTTAGCACCACAATCTTAGCTACGTCTAACTTCACAAAAAACTTTATTATGGAATGTGATGCCCCCGGAAATGGAATTGGTGTTGTTTTAAAGTAAGAAGGAAGACCCATTACTTTTGAAAGTCGTCCAATCAAAGGAAAATATTTACATAAAGTTATTTATGAGAAGGAAATGTTGGCAATACTACATGCACTAAAGAGATGATGACCTTACCTAATGGGAAGACACTTCGAGTTAAAAAATGATCATGATAGTCTTAAACACTTTTTGGAACAAAGAGTATCTTCAAAAGAGAAACAAAAAATGGGTCACAAAGATGTTGGGTTATGACTTTGAAATCATCTACAAAAAAGGGAAGCTAAACTGTTGTTGTAGATGCACTCTCAAGAAAGGATGAAGATGTGGAAGCATTGCTTTGTGCCATTTCTATTATCAAACTAGATTGGATAACCGAAGCAAGGGATGAATGGAAGAAGGACGAAGAAGTGTGGATACTCATTTAAAAGTTGCAGCACGATCCTAGTACATCTGATACATTTAGTTGGAAAAAATTATTCCTTATGGTACAAAGATCACTTATATATTTGCAAGGATTCCCAACTAAAACAAAATATTCTTTTTGGAATTGCACACTTCTCCTTTAGGAGGACACTCAAGATTTTTTAAAAAACTTACCACAAGGTGAAGAAAGTTTTTTTTGGGATGGCCTTAAATATGATATTCAAAATTTTGGGGAGGAATGTTTGGGTTTTCCAGCAGAAATAAAGTTGAGACAATCAAGACTCTATGTCTTCTACAACCTTTATCCATTCCAAGTCAACGTTGGGAGGAGATTTCAATGGATTTTATCATAGGTTTACCTAAGTCCGAAGGAAAGAGTGTCATCATGGTGGTAGTTGATATACTTACCAAGTATGCACAATTTTGTGCATTATCTCATCCATTTAAAGAAAGTACAAGCTTGCTACTTCATTTATGGAAACAATTCAAAAGCTACATGGAAACCAAAGATTATTGTAAGTGACAAAGATCCAATTTTTACTAGAAAATTTTGGACGAAATTATTTTCTTGTTTGGGTACTCAACTAGCTCATAGCTCATCTTATCATCCTCAATTCGATGGTCAAACGATATAGTGAATAAATGTTTGGAAGGATATCTTTGTTGTTTTGTATATGATAAGCAAACATAATGGGTCAAGTGGTTACCTCTCACCTGAATGGTGGTTTAACACTTCCTTCCATACCGTAGAAAAAATGACCCCATTTATGTCACTTTATGGATATTATCCACCATCCATCACATATTCTTTAAGAGAAAATTATAAGGTTCAAGCGAAAGGAAGATCACATTGAGCATCAACAAGAAGTTCTAAAACTCTTAAAGGATAACCTAAATTTGGCACAAAATCGAATGAAACAACGAGCGAGATCAACATCACAATGATAGAAGTTTTGATGTAGGATATTGGGTATTTTTACTACTACAACCATACAAACAAATGTCCCTCAAGCAAGCTAATAAGGATAATAAATTATCGCCAAAGTACTATGGTCCTTACAAGGTGTTGCAAAAGATTGGTACTATGGCATACAAATTGGAGCTTCCACGATTCTTCACGCAGTGCATCTAGTTTTCCATGTTTCATGCTTAAAGAAGGTTATAGGGGACAAAATTCCAGCTTCAAACAATATTTCCGAACTTTCGATGAGGAAGGAAAAATCATATTGAAAACTTGAAGCGATCACGGAAAACAAGAACTCGACAATCGCAAAATCGATCAATTTCGCAGTATCTCATTAAATGGAAGAACTTAACCATCTGGAGATTCTACATGGGAGGATGAGAATTTTATACAAAAACATCCGTAGCTACTCAAGAGTTGAGGACAACACTTTTTTGAAGGATAGGGGCATGTTAGGTCCCTATATTACTAGTATATTCCCTTATTGTTGTTAGTGTAACCCCCTTATTGTTATTGTTGTATCCCTCGTAAACCCAATATTGTTATTATTGTGCCCTTACATTATTATTGTTAGGCTCGGCTAGGATTATATTGTGATCCCATGGAATCCTATATATAGAAGGAGGTTTTTTTCATTTGTATCATCTAAGAATTGTTCATTTATGTAATGTATTGGAGGTTTCCCCCTCGAAGTGGCTGATTTCTAAGGTGTTGATCTCTCTTTTCTTCTATTTTTTGGAGTTGGTTTCATAACATAAATTAAAAACTATTTCAATCTTTAAATTTTGTTTTCATTTATTATTTTTGAATCGAGTAGTCTTTAAGTGCGATTTTTTGGGAAAGTTTTCTAGTTTATTTTCCAATCTAATTTGTTTGGAATCCGTAGGGATTTATTGAAATCACAAGTTTGACCTAGGGAACTATTCACAATTGAATTGTCTCAAGAGTTTTAGAGGGTTTTGAAATCCATATATGCACTCAAAAAACCAATTTAAACAACACAAATCAAGATTTGGCCACATTTTTTTTTCGCCGTATTCCGACCAAAAATCAATCGAAAACTCCAAAAAGTCACACTTAAAAGACTACTCATTTTCAAATGTATGTGTGTGAATTATTAGTTTTGAATATATGTGTGTGTGTTAATTTTTTTATTTATACCATACAAAAATTATATAAAATTATATAAATATAAACAATTATAATAGAAGTGTAATATTTCAATAAAATATAAAAGAAATATATGTATATTAAAAAAAATATTTGAATTTTTTAAATTTTGTCGTTATGTGTGTGTGTGTGTTAATTTTTTATTTATACCATAAGCACTTAAATTATATAAATTTATATATTTATAAATAGTTATAATATAAAATAAAAATAAAAGAAACATATGTATATTAAAAAATGTTTATAAAAAAACTCTATAATGATCGTCGCTCCGGATGTCAATCTTCCTAGGGTTTATAACCTTTGCACACTGCAACCCCTGTTACTTTTTCTCATTTTCTTTCCATGTTCCTCCCTTGACACCTTCCTACTAAGTACATCTTGAGGTATGGTGACCTTGGGGGGAGAGGGCCTAGGGCCCCTCCAACCACTCTTCGACTTGTTCGCACTAGTGAGTCTTGATTCCATTAAGTCAAATGTTGTTGACACCATTAAGCCAAAATATGGCAAGAAACCCAATCCATGAGTCAAAAACGGTTCATGTACAAAAGAGAAAGAGCGTATGCATTTCCAAATTGGCAGAAATTCATGATTCACATCCCCCGCGAGGTTGAATCGCTAGAATCCAATTCACGTAGACCATGAATTGATTTGCAATTTTATAGGGATATTTCAATGGAAAATGAATTCCTCCATCGGATTGTTGTGAGATGGAATACAAAAAAGCCCACAATGAGGTGAAATTGTAATCAAAATGGTTTTTTAGTGTCATTTGATCTCGAATAGAATATTTAAAGGCTATGCTAGATGAAGGTCCTTACTTCTTCAAGTCGACTAGGCTATACTTGCGTCACAAGAGTGGAATGATTGAACACCTGAAAAAAGAATATTTATCTTAGGCTATAGTATGGATTCACATGTATTCTCTTCCTCATGAATATTTGGATCTAGAGACATTGGAGGAGATTGCTAATAAGCTATGTGAATTTGTGTGCCTATCGCAGAAAAAAAGTATGGATTGCACGCCTCATATGCACGAAATATGGTATATATGAATATATATAGTTCCTTCCCCTGAAGAAATAGCCATGAAATTAGAAGAAAAAGATTGGTTTCAAACCCTTGACTATGAGCATGTTCCCTTCAGATGTAAGAGACGCCATATTCATGGACACTTATTCCAATATTACCCTCTCAATGAGTTTCGAAAAAAGGACACAAGAGAGAGAGAGAGGGAATGGATGGAGATGGTTTTATTAAGATCCCCACCAAGAGGTGCCATAATAAGAATACCCAACACCTCCAATGCACCTAAGAGACAAAAACAGTAATAGATTTGAAGTGTTAGCAGATTTTACATGAAGAATCAAAGCATTCCATTGCAAGATAACACCTAGGAAATCCCTTTGGAAGGGGCGAGAAAAACAACCTATGGAGGAACACAACAATAAAATTGTTGAATCCATTATAGGCAATAATTTCCAGATCCATGAACCAAAGAAGAAAACATAGGACGTAATCATGATAGAGGAGGACGAGGTTATGGACATAAAAGGGTTTGATCTAAAGGAAATGGAGGATGTATTTCATCGTAATGATTTGGAAGAAATACCTCGAAGCATATTAATATGCTAGTAGTTGCACTCAAAAATCCAAGGCCTCACAAAAACTAGGAGCATCATTACTAAAGAAGGAAAAAAAAGAGCGAAAAGAAAGAATTAAAAAAAAGGGTTAGGAAATCAACTCTCCAAAGAATCGATACACTAGGAAGAAACCTAATCAACTTAGGCCAATACAACCAAATTTTGGAGATTTAAACCTCTCAAAATATTTTTTACTCATGAAGGTAATCTCATGGAAAATAAAGGGTGTAAATAACCCCTATGAACAACATATTATTCATTAAGAGATTCAACAAGATCTTCTAACTATCATGTTAATTCAAGAAACCAAATGCTATGAGCTCATATTTTGAACTAATAATGCCATGCCTATGGAAAAAACGCTAAAGTTATAGCTTTTGATGTTGAAGGAGAACTCAAGTGGTATTGGTATAGCTTGGGACCCAACTCAGATTAGTATTGCAGAGCCTGATCTCAATAGACCTCTATTCTCTCTCGTTTATTTTCATCTATTAGGTATTGATCGGCATGTATTTATCTCTAAATTTTATGGCTCTCCATCTTCCGTGCTTGGATGAAAAATTATCAGAATCTCGATTCTCTTCCAACAAGAATTGAAAAGCACAAATGGATAATAGGAGGTGAAATTAACATGATCACATCCTTGAGCAAAAAATAAGGGGTGATGACAACACCCTAGATCATGAATCAAAGGAACATCAAAGCTTTGTTGAGGATAATGACATGGTTATTATGAAAACCCAAAAAATTGGGTTCTTCACGTGGAATAACATATGAGGGAAATTTGCATATCTCTTCTAGATTTGATTGTTTCCTTTTCTCAAAAAATCTCCTCACTCGTGGGGATGAAATGAAAATGGATATTCTCTATTGGTTGGCTCAAATCATTGGAAAATATGTCTCTCATGGAGGAATATAGGCAAACCCTATAAAATTATTGTTTAGATTCAAATCATTTCTAGCTGATGCCATCCTAATAAGTAAAATTCAGGAATGGTGGCAAAGCATCAACCCCATTGTGGGATAAAAAATATTAATCTTCCAAAAAAAACTCAAGCAAATAACTCTCTACTCAAAAAAATGGAACAAAGAAGAAATTGGAAATATCTTCCAAGAGAAATAAACCTTGGAAAATGAAATGGAGTTGCTTCAACATGAAATTATCAATGATGGAAGAACAACAAAAGTAGTGGACAAATAAATTTCCCTCACAAGAAGGTTGGAGGAAAGATATAAGCAAGAAGAGATATAATGGAAATAAAAGTCTAGGATAAGCTAGTTAAAGGAAGGGGAATGTAACACTTTTTTCTTCCATCGATCCACCATCCAACATAAGTCTCACAAACAAAATCACATCTTTAATATATGAGTGAATATGTAGAGAAACAAGAGGACATTGAAGAAGTACTTGTGGACTTATACACAAATTTTCTCTCTAATATTTTGCCTCAACGCAATGAAGCCATTCGTAAAATCACAACCAACAACCCCAAGCTAGTCATGAAAGCCCATGACACGACACTCATTAGGCATATCAACGCAATATAAGTTAATGAAGCCATTCATCAAATGGGGATGAGAAATCCTCTGGGTAGATGAATTTATTGTCACATTCTTTAAGCAATGTGGGAATTTCTTCTAAAATGAGATCCTAGAGATAATTGAAGAATCAAGATCTAATTGAAGCATTCTCCATGCATTCAATGACATCCTCCTAGCATTGGTGCCAAAGGAGGAAAATTCCGCATCTCTAGGTAAATTTGGACCCATTTCATTTTGTAATGTTATTTATAAAATCATCACCAAAGTGATAGCCAATTTACTCAATCCCATCCTACTCATTCTCATTTGTCACGAGCAAAACTAGATATGTGGAATGCTAACAAATCCTTGATGGTATCATTATAGCCTCATGAAACCATGCACTCCCTCAAAACCTGGAAGAAACCTGCACATGTTTTCCAAGATGGACCTCTACAAAACCTTTGAAAAAAATAAACTGATCCTATATGGAGAGCATTCTCCTAGCCTTCGAATTTAGTAATAAATGGACCAAGTGGGTCACGTCTCTTGTCTCCATATATTTCTTTTAAATATTGGTTAATGGATCCCACTCGACACTTTTCAAGCCCTCTTGGGGCATTCAACAAGGAGACCCCCTCTCACCCTTTCTCTTTATCCTTATGGGTCAAGGGCTAAGAAAAACCATTAGAGTAGCCTCCCAAATGGGAAATTTGAAAGGTTTGGAACTCCATAATGACATCCATATAGCACATCAAAAAATTTGTAGATGAGACTCTTCTCCTAAACCACCCCTCAATTATGGAAGCCACACAATTGTTAAAGAGATCCTAGTGCTCTTCTCGGAAGCCTCGAGCACTACCATTAATCTATAAAATTCAAAATTTATCTTCTTCAATACTTATCACGTCACTCAAGGAAACAAAATCATTATTTTTTGGTTTCTCAATTTTCTCCTTCCCTCCAAATACTTGGGTGCACCTTTTACCGACATGGCCATCGAGCATTACTCCTAGTGGGAACTACTTGACAAAATAAATAGAAAATAAAAAAACTGGAAGTTACACACTTTGAACGTCCACAATCATCTTGTTCTTATCAAATATTTTCTCCAATCCATGCCAATATATCTCTTTTCGGTCTTGGATGCACCTAAGTGGGTATTGAAAATCATAAAAAATATGAAAAAAGTTTCCTATGGGGAATTTGTTGGAAATATTGAGAGAGGGGTGAATCAATATTCCTTTCAATTGGAGCATTAATTAATCTTCAATTATTATCGATGTTTGTACAATGATAGGAGTAAACAAAAGGAACACAAATGCACACATTTTTTAAGGTGGAACCCTCTCCAAGACAAAAAACCACCCGAATGTTTTTTCTAATAATTCTTTTAATATTCAACTCCAATTGAAATTAAAGCTCCAACTTCCTATAATCTAGAAAATCATTCTTCTCTAGCTCCCACTGGATGGACACTCCAACGCCCGAGATTCTTCATTATTCAATCGAACAGATTCCAAAACCCAATGATATATAACTCACCGTAACACCACCCTACCACTCCCTCGAATTTTTCATAGGCTTGAACCTATTGGTGACTTATTGCACTGCCTAGCACCACCCTACCACCCTATAGAAGAATAAAAGAAGAATGGACTCTCGTACCAGTGAAAATGGTCCACTTTACAATGATATAGAATGATGTAGAAGAAGAAGACACACTAGACCATAACCCTAAACTATGAAACAACCACCTAATGATGATCCTAGACCTCTCGACATTGCCTCTTCAACTCTTGCGATAGACACTTGTACAATTTTTTACAATGATGTATTTATAATCACTTAGTATAATGATACCTTTACATTGATTTCGTATGCAATGCTACCCACTTGAAGTCTTCATGTGATGAACTTCTTCCCGTTGTTCTAAACCTTGATTTCTGCTCTTGTCATGCTACCCTCTGCCGCACCTTCCTTTTCTTTTCTACCCCTAGAAAGTCGCGGTCCTTTGCAGACTTCGACAACACATGATCTAGCTTTTTCTTTCCTTCTAGGAGCTCGATATTGAATCCGGTGTATCTCCGTTATTTCAAACCCCCAATATGTGATTTTCAGTTTTGTAGTATTCCTTTGAGTCTTCTTTTCAATTCCATAGGTCTGACCCAATTTGGATTCTTCAAGGGAGAGTTATGCCCAATCTCTCACAATGACCTAATTATGGGATCGGTTCATTAGAGAGAACTTGTACGTCGTGCCACATGTCACTATTTCTTCATTTGGCTTTGAAATTGATAGAATGAAAACCAAATTTTGTGCACTATCTCGCACTTTTTACGAAATTCCAATCCGATACTCCGAGAGAGAGTTATGATGATTTTCCCAAGGTCACTTCTTTGAGATGAAGTTCAGGGAGCTTGCAAAAAACACTAACTTTCACGAGATCATATCTCCGAAAATATTGTGCAACTTGATCTGAAATTTTTACAGGATCTTTCCTCGGGAATTAGGACTTTTCCTCATAAAAATTTCAGCTTATGAAACTTCGTCAAAAAAAAATTTAGAGTGAAAAATCCACGATGACCTATTTTAGGTAGCGCAAATCCCTTACATAAGGAGGATATGAGGATCACAATTTATATAAATGCTTAGGTTGAGAGGGGTTTTAACAAGTGAATGTGGGAGGGATTTTAAGAGCTTAAAAATTATTAATTATTTAATTTTCAATAACCCATGCCACAACCCCATGGGGTTTTAGCCCACTAACTCGGGTTTACAAACTTCAAACATGAATATCTCTCAAACTGTGAAGAATTACATGGCGTGCCATAGATCAACGAAACATCTCGACAAGTAGAAGCCATAAAAAATATTCTTACCCCATAATATAGTAATTTTTTTAGGTCAAAATTACCATGCAATATCGTGGTAGCCCTCTCTGTGCTTGCGGTTGACATCAATGACAACCACCGATCAATAATATCCCCCTTTGGCATTGATGGCAACACAAGTACTACCCCCGTGATCATGACACCTCTTCCTACAACATTCTCTCCCCCTTTGACATAAATGACAAAGTGTAACTCCCTTTGACACACATCCATGTCGTGGACCTATACACACTTCCACTCCCCCTTTATATTCTGAATAAGGAAAATCTAATGAGAACTTGGGAGAATCCCAAGCTTATGGTGAAGATATTCCAATGCTTCACGAGTACTCTTACGATCATCAATTCTTCCTTCCCAATCCGCATCTCGTAAAGGCTTGAATAATGATATTGTTACCCTTGAGATACCACAAGACATATTCGATGTTCCCTTTAGATATCGAAGAATTCTTTTGACTGAAATAATATGTGATTCTTTTGGTGCTGCTAATCTTGATACTTGTCCAACCGCTTGCATAAAATCAGTCTGGGGAGGCACATTACGTATAGAATACTTCCAATCATAGATCTCAGTACAACCTTTGATCCACATCCTTAGATGAGTCATCTATGCTCAATTTGCAACTCGTTACCATCGGAGTAAGGATGAGTTTGCAATCTTCCATTTTGAATTTCTTGAGCATTTCCTTAATGTACTTGGCTTGACATATAAATATTCCTTTCTCTTGCCGAGATACTTGAAGCCCTAAGAAGTATGTTAGCTCACCAAGTAAATACATCTTGAACTCACTTTGCATCTTTGTAAAAAATTTCTTACTTAGTCGATCATCATTGCTACCAAATATTATATCATCCTCTTTAGCTATTAGACATGCTTTAGTTGCTTCATCCGGAACATATATGTCGTTTGGAGCTCGACTTGCTCGTAGCCAAAATTTCACCATACATGCCTTTTCCCGATTTCACATTTTGTGGAGTTGAATAGTATTGTGTGTCCTTGAACACACATTTGTCCAAAAATCGAGCAGATTGTGATTCATGTTTTCAACCAATAGAACATTCTTGGCTAGAGCATCTTTGCTTCCAAGAGTGACGGTACTCGATCCTATAACATTTGAAGATCCATCATTTCCAAAGGAAACGGTTCCATCCTTATTCTCTTTCGCAGATACACATTTCTTTCTATCTCCGATCATATGCATTAAGCAACCACTATCAACATACCACATGTATTTGTTGTTTTGAGCCTTGAGAGCGAGAACACAATTATCGAGTCTTCTTCATCTTCCATGTTCGTTCGTTCGTGGCTTCAAAGATTATTTCTGGAGGATTTTCAAGTCTGCGTCTACGGCTATGTGTCCAAAGTTCTAAAATTTGTAACATTCCATATTATTTCTTAAATGTTCAAATCTATTGATGTTTCGTTGAGCCCCGTGAGGTTCATATTTGATGGATCTCCTGAAATATATTGGTTCCTAGGGTGACCAAATTTTCCACATGAATAACAATAGCCATGAAAAAATATGTTGGTACCTGGGATGGAAATATTCATCGAGGAATCATCTTCCAAGGATGTTCTTGCTAATCTTGTCCAATGATCTACATGTATGTCGGATCTCATAGGTTCATTATATTTTGTTGTAAAAGTTCCTCGCTTCTTCTTCTTTGTAATCGAGGCCGGTTTCGTCGTTGTAAGATCATTGATTGTTGATGAGTTCTTCCAATTCCCTTGAGTTGTTGGCATAGTTTTGGACTATTTTTTCCCTTCTTCAATTCCTTACACAACGAGATTACTTCGGCTTCTAATGCTTCCCTTTCTCGGTTGCTTTCTTCCAACTTCTTTTGAAGTGACTCTTCAATAAATTTGTGTTCTTCGACTTCAATTTTGAGACCTTAAACTTGTTCTTCAAGAGTATTGGAATGGATCTTCTACGCCCTTGAGGTCTTTTTATGAGCTTTATTGCCTCCTTAGAAAATTATTCTATGGTCATCCCTTCTTCTTCGTTGTTTGATACCTCTTGTTTAATGTGCTTGGCCATAAACAATACTCTCTCATTGGCTTCTTCTTCGCTATCATTGTCTTCATCTGGATGATGAGATATCTTCTTTAGAGAGAAAGTTCCTTTTAAATCCTTTATTTTTTTCTTTGCTTATCATAAGGTGTTGGGTTGTAAAAATCGCCAAAAATGTATGAGACAAGCTTGATGTCTTGGATGCACCCAAGTGGGTATTGAAAATCATAAAAAATATGAAAATAACTTTCCTATGGGGAGGTAATAATCTCAATAAAAAATGGTCGTTAGTAAAATGGGACACCCTCTATTTGTCAAAAAGTAGAAGGAGGTATTGGCTTGTGAGACCCATAAATTTCCAATACATGTATTGGGTGCCAAAATATGGTGGATGTGGTTCAAATACACATCGAGGGGCCAGGGCACTTATGGCACATGAAATATGAAAACGAGTTGGAAAATAGGACCTTGTTTGATTGTCTTCAATTCCTAAAGGCTCTCTAATTGGAAACTTGGAAAGCCACAATAAATATATTTTCCAAGCGCATAGTTTTTCGGGAAATACGTGATTAAAAAATCGATAATATTCGGGAGGATTCATGGTAACAAACACCTATCCTAGTTAGCGATTTCCAACTCCCCCTTAAGCCAAGATAATGCTAAAAAAATTAGGGTGAATTCAAGTTTATCATTACTAGCTAGAGGATGATAACACATGAATCCAAAAAATGGTAGAAACCAACACTATGAAATGGATATGGAAGAATGGAAGACTAAAGATATATGTGGCACTAAATCAACAACATGATTATCATGAAAAAAAATAGGCTCAAAGTTCTTGCGATGGGGCTAGAAATGTGGCAGATTTTACGACCAAAGAGGCTTACCACTTAACTCGACAAACACCACAAGATGACACGGATCCATTCCGGAAGGATCTATGGTCCTCTAGCTTATGGCTAAATGTATCCACTTTCATTTAGATTCTAGCAAAGCACAAAATACTCACTTGGGAGAACTTGATCAAAAAGCGGATTTACCAAACCCTAATGGTGTTGTATGTGCAAAAAATCGAGTTGAAATCCATGGATCACTTGCTTGAAACATATGAGATATAAAATAACCTTTGGGACAAAATCGTGTTTGGATTCATAAGATTTGATAGAGCTTGATGAAACATTTTTCATTATCTCAAGACATGGGAAATACCCCCCTTCCAAAGCCAAATTCTGAATAGACTCTAGGGATTGGATCAAGGTTTCTGGTCTAGGAAATCCGGAAGGAACGTAATCGATGCATGTTTAATGATCAACATAAAACTCATGAAGGTATTTGGATTCTCTTCTAGAGGCACATTGATGAGAGCTTGTTTAGTTCTAGCTATGAAGAAAAAGGATTTCTAGGGGGGCCCTCATAAAAAAATACATCGTGGCATGGTGACAATTCAATCAATCTTATGGTCGAGTAAGAATTACGCACCCTATATATAAATATGAAAGTTCGAGTTTTCTAGGTACCCCTCTATAGCATCATTACAATTTGAACTTTGATGAAGCTTTAAAAGGAAACCCGAGGGGAGGTTGAAATAGGAGGAGTCATAAAAACCTACAAGGGTAACATCATCAATGTCTATAGAGGCTACATAGGGCACAAAAGAAATAATGCAGTTGAGCTAGAAGCCTTAATCCAAGGTCTTCTCATTGCCCAAAATATATGTTACCATCCCCTCATCATCGAAGGTGATTCCCAATTAATAGTCCATGTCGTGAAGAAGCTCACTCCGGGATTACTCGCCACAAAGTGCTGCTATAGTCGGTGTTTGGATTAAAGCATGAAAAAGATAGCTCAAATTATTTCCCAATAAGAGGCAATGATTTTCTATCATGTCATGCATTGACATGAACCTAAAAATCCCCTCAAAATTGTGACTTGGGCCTCCCACTATTCGGACATAGAAAACAAAGATCTCAACTCATCGAGGAAGTGAGGTTAAGGAGTGAGCCACTAACAACAATGTAGCAACAAAAAAACAATCGAAAGAAGATAAAACACAACGAGATGAAAAAATCAACACTAGAGGGTAGGGACAATTTTAAGAAACCCCCCTAAAATTTATATGTATAATAAATGGGTGAAGCCCCATAGTACATAGTAAATATACAAGCCATTTCATCAATAATATAAATTCATGTATAGTTTTTTGGAAAATATTTCAGTGAATTGTAAATTCTTTTTGAATCTTGGCGATTTTTTTCACTAAACTATAAAACATTGTAAAGTCTTCATAAATCTTTCATAAAATTAGAAAACATTGTAAAAATTTGGATAATACTTCATATTGTATGCAATCATATATAATAATAAGAAAAACTAATAATTTAAACTATAATATAATCATTTTCCACGTTTGACAAAAGAAACATCATGGGTTATTTTTGTGAAGTTTATTATTGTAAACTCTTGCAATTCTCTTTGTATGATTACATCATTTTTTTATCAAAAAGGTCTAATTACCTCCCAAGGGGAAACTGGTTGGAGAGTTACTCCCAAAAGTGTACAATGTTGAACTACATATGTTCTTTTGTTCAAATTTGGTCTTGACACATTCAAAAAACTCAGTTATATTCTATGTAATTCATATTCTAGAGGCTTCACATGTAAAAAATGTCTATCAATAACTATATTAAAATCATGAATCTTTATATTGAAGTATTTTGGTTTCTTATACATTATTTCTATAATATCTAGATACTTCACCAATTCCTTGGCTTTGAGATAAACACATTGAATGCCCACAAAATAATTGAAGCCGTATATTAAGCCTAATGCCATATATTTCTCAAATAAACATGACAGAAAAAATAAGCAAATGGCTTCTTTACTCAAAATAGGTCTTCCACTTTAACGAAACCCTTAGATCAATAAAAAATTAGATGAAACCAATCACGCGGCAAAAAAAAGGTTCAATTAAACATCAAAAGAGAACTAGAAGCATTCAAGAGATAAATTAAGGAAGGAAAAATCAATTACAAATAATATAAACTTCTATAAAGCCACACTTTGTTTCTCAAACTCCTCTTGGTGAATATTGTAAGACATTGTTTAACTATAAATGAATATAATTGACCATGTTAACCATCATGATCATGGTTTACAATTTTTTGAATCTGGTTTCACCATTGTGAATATAGTTGCATGGTTGAGAAAAAGTTGTTAAAGTTACATTAAAAATTAAATAATGAAAAAAACTTATATATTATATAATACTAAACCTATATTAAATTTATTATCTAAATATATTAAAGTTAATGTTATTAATGCTAATGTCTATGTTGATGTTGACTATGGTTAACTTGACATGATTTTATGTATATATTAATATATTGATGTATAGCTTAATATCTTAATGTGTAGACAAAATATTATTAATCTCTTATTATGTGTATATAAATATATTATTAATGTGTTAATGTAAAAGTCAATGTATTGATACATACTTACTTGTGTTTATTATAAAGCTATTATGGTTTAAATAATATTATAAAATCATTAAAAAAAACCTCATTAATATGCTAATAAATGTTATTATTAATAAACCTTAATATTAATATCCTTAAAGAAAAACTCTTATAGATAAATCACATCAATTTTTTAGGATCGACACGGTTCAAACTTTTTTTAATCGTATTTGGAGGAATTAGTAACTACAGCGATTCTCGTACTCGCGTGACACAAGGTCAATACCTATCCACTGCCACTATAACCCCTAGGTGGAACCGCCCACCCCTTAAGAACAGAGCATGGGTAAAGTGAGGATTGAACCTGTGACCTGCGCAGCCACACAAATGCCTTAACAGAATGTTCGCTGGCCAACAAAACAAACCCTTGGGAAAACCTTAATATTAATATCATTAATAAACGTTAAATGTTATTAATAAATAATTACTAAACCTTAATATAAATGTTATTAAAATTATTATTAACCACATTAATGTTATTAACAAACCTTAATTTTATTAATAGAACCTTATTATTAGCCCCTAGGTTTAGCTCAATTGGTTGAGAGTGGTGCACGTGCATAAGTAAAATTCATGGCACGAGGCATGTGCATAAGTAAAATTCATGGCACGTGATGGTTACTCGTGGTGGGAAGAAGTTCAAAACATATGGTGATGCATAAGTAAAAGAAGTTCAGGTCCATACAGCGAGAAAAATGGCCATAAATTGAATATCACTCCTATTATCTATGAAGTGTGGATTAACGAGAGAGAAAACATATAATTAAATATTTTTTTTTCCTCAGAAAAAATCTTTATTTCATTAATAAAATAACAGACTGGCCCCCAATATGGGGTTTTTACAATGCTCCTCAAGTTGTAAGACTCTTGAAATGTGAAAATTTCATATATACATGAGCTGTATCCTTCGTGCTGTTCGTGAATATCAAAATTTTCATCCTGGTTCGCACGTTGCTGTATTATCTGTTTTTAAAATTTTATACCAATGACATAATCAGAGAACTTTACATGATTTATTATATGCGTTCCTATTTTGATACTTTAAGAATCCCGTGCCAATTCAATCATCAGCGAAGCCCAAATTTATACCAAAATATTCTCCTCTGTATTTGAGGAGAGATCCGTGATCTTTAGAGTGCTAGGAGGAAGAGTGAGAGCTGATTTAGACAGAGCATCAGCTTCCATATTCAGTTCATGGTAAACATGCTTGAATGAGAGTTCATGGAATTCTTTCATAAGACTTCCAATTCTTTGAATAATGGCTTGTAGATGAGGCCAATGAATCTGTGACCGATTTAGTGCCCAGTCAATTACCAATTTTGAATCTCCAAAACATTTTAATGCATTAATATTTTTATACTTGGCTACATGAATAACCATCCAGAGAGCAGCAAGCTCAACTTTATTATTTGATACTTGACTAGGAGCATAAGAAATATTGAATTTGGAGACTAGAGAAAGATGGAGAACTGCCCCTGCACCTGCCAAAGGAGGAGAACCTTGACTTGCCCCATCAAAGAAGACCCATGGGGAGCTTTTACGGATAGAAGGAGGAACCACTGAGTGAAATTTAAATAATTTAGGAGGCATTTTGTGCTCGGAAACTCACCCGGGCTCCTTCCACCACTGAACTAGTCTTTGTTCATAAGATTCTGCTAGAGGCTGGCAAGGAGCAGAGAAAGAGGACGAGGCTTGTTGCCAAACATATTCTGCATATGAACAAAGGAAAAATAAATGAGAAACAGATCCAAAATTAATAGCACAAAGCGGGCATCTTCTTGGGCCCTCCAGTCCGCAATGCTGAAGATTGTCCCAAGTTAAGAGACAATTTTTTAAGGACAACCATAAGACCAATTTAGATTTTAAGTGGCCGGGAGATTTCCATAGGGGGATTATCCAAGATGGAACTTCTCCTGAAAATGAGGAATTTATTGCAGCTTTGTACCCAGGCTTGGCAGAGTAAGAGCCATTAGAAGTGCTCAGAGTCCAAACCATTGAATCCTCTACCTCAGGGTCTAATTGAATGAAATTGCTAACTAATAAAGAAATGAAAGAGTTCCATTCTGAAGCCAGGGAATTTTCAAGACCCAATGATGGGGCATTCTTCCAACTCGGGGTACCCCATTCTTGAGGAGATGATGCAACAACATTTGCTATTGTGTGAATGTGTAAATTATGTAGCGCCGAAAGTAAATCTTGAGAATGATGGAAAGCGTCGCCCGCTCCAACCCATGGGTCTAGTCCAAAGCGCACCTGTTTTCCATTCCCTATACTCCATGCCGTCCATTGACCGATAAGGGGGAAGGCCATGACCATTTCCTTACATCCAATTGAGCCATTTTTATAGGATTTATTTGGAGATCTGAACCAGGAAACCAACAAACGTCCCAGAATGTATTTTTCTCACAAGATCCTTCCCCATAGAGATTCCGAGCATTCTGTCAGCCTCCACAACAATTTTGCAGCTAGGGAGAGAAAAAAAAAAGAATATTTTTTATCCCCCAACGTCCCAATTCTTTTGGAAGAGCGAGAATATTCCATTTAACCAATGGGATCCCCTCAGATTTTTTGCTTGCATTCCATAGAAAGGAGAAGCATAACTTTCTAATTTTGTGGAGAATTTCTTTTGGGATAGAAGCAATGGTGGCCCAATAGACAGGAATACTTTTAAGAATTGATTTAAGTAGAACCAGCCGCCCTCCCCTAGAAAGAAACCGATTTGTCCAATGCATAATACGCTTTTCAACCTTTTGAAAAAGCCATAAATAGTATTTGAAAGTATAAGAATTAGGCTTTAAAGAAAAACATAGATATTTAAAATTAGATTTCCAATCACCAGAGGGGAAGGGGAGAGAAATCTTGATTTGTGAGAGAATGTGATCTTGTATGTTTTTATGAACCATACAAGATTTGTCAATGTTAATCATCAGTCCAGTTGCAGTTTGAAAGAGAGAAAGGATACTATGAAGAGTACTGGCATTATCCATAGAGGCTTCACAAGAAAGGAGAATATCGTACACAAAGAGGATGTGGGTAAGGGATTCAACACCTGCAACATAAAATTCCTTTAAGATCACCACTACCTCTGGCATGATTGCATAAACGACTTAAGGCTTCAACAATCAGTGAGAATAGAAAGGGAGAGAGGGGACAACCTTGACGGAGTCCACAAGATGCACGAAAAAAAGAGGAGGGCGAGCCATTAATGAGGATAACGAAGGATGCATATTGAATGCAGCCCATAATCCATTCAAAAAATTCAATTGAGAGACCAATCTAGATGAGTAAAAGTCTGAGGAAGGTCCAATTTACTCTGTCATATACTTTCGACAAATCCAGCTTTAAGGCAAAGGATGGCTTTTTGTTTAGATGGATAGAGTGAATGGTTTCTTGAGCTAAGGATACAACATCGTGAATTTTTCTCTTATATAGAAAACCAAACTGTTCTTCCGAGATGATGCTGCTTAAGATCAGTTTTAAATGCTGAGCAATAATTTTAGATATTAACTTGTATATCAGGTTGCAGCATGAGATAGGACGAAATTCATCAAAGGATGAGGGAGAGGAAGATTTTGGGACCGGCGTAATGAAAGTCGAGTTAAAATATCCAGTCTTTTTGCAATAGCATCGTCCTTTTTTCTATTGTTCCGCCAAGTAGGTTCCAGTTTTAAGGGCTGAACATCTATAAATCTGTAATGTTCCCAATTTTTAGCCTCAAGCTAAAAGGAACATTATAGTTAGTAGTATTTTATTTAGTTAAATAGAATCGGTAAGGAGGCCCCATAATCCTTGAGAAGGAAGAAATAACACTCCTTGTGTGAAAGGAGGAATAATAAAGCAGCTGATTTGAGCACCACATGGTGTGAACAGGACTGGATCATGCTTGATCTAGACATTTTGACCAAGGCCACATGCACTGTCTAGATACAATGTATCTCCTTGATGGACTGCACAGTTTTAGAGGAGGATCACATACATGAGTTGGAAGGCACATGTGGATGGGACCCATGGTGGAAACACTTGATATATAAGGAGAGGAGGAGAGCCATTGTTCTGCATGCTTGATTATTATATGCTTAGTCTGTTGAGACTTCGCTCCTCTTGCTGTTTAGTAAGAGTGCAGTGTTGCATAGCACTAGGGTGTTCCCAATCGGGAATCCCTACCTCATCCTCAGGGAAGGAGAGTTTCTAGAGTTGCATTTCTTCATTCTGACATTTGGCCAAAGCTAAGTCCTTTAGTCACAACATTATTCCTGGAGCAGGATAACTTTGTGTTGCAGGGTGCAGTTTTCAGTGGAGAGCTCAGCTATTCATTGGAGGATCAGTGAGGAGGACTCTCGGGCTTATTTTCATATCATTGGCATCAGGCCAACCATCCGTCTTCCCTCACAACGCAGTCTCTAGCTAGAACTGCATTATTTTTGCAGGCAGTTGCTGGGAGGGTTATTTGAGCTCATTAGGAGGAGTTGTTTCTGAGTAGAGGGATCAAACTTTTGCTTAGATACACTATCAGAGGAGGGCATCATTATTTCTGATCTTCTACAACCTGAGTTTATATTTTGATTCAGTTGTAGTGACAAGTCAAATTGTCACATTGTACATTCTCCGACATTTCTAGAAATCTCTCCTAGATTGGCTAGAAATCTTGTATTGGATCTCATTCTTCTATTCTTGGGAATTTATTTGTATATTTCAGCTATATTTCATGTATATTTATCTACAGTAGCAGCTACTCTAACATATACTGCACAGTCACTGCTCTTCGACATTTTGTGCAGTTGCTGCATCTCATGTATTTCATGTTCTAACCATTGGAGATTGATTCCCATTTCTTGAGTGGCTTGTCCCTCAAGATAATTCTGCATTTTTTTGCTGATATATCAATGAAAATGATGGCTGCATTATATTCCCTTTATTGACATATTCATATTTGCAGAGTTTAATGATTATGTTCATGTATTGCTGTAAGCTCTCTCATTGAGCATTTTCTAAGAGACCTAGTTTGGGAAGATCTGAATAACCCATCTAGAGTCATTTATTTGAGCTCAAATTATGGAAGTGTAATGTATAATGTATTAAAAAAGGGATCCAAGCCCCCTTTTTGCTTATTTTTGCATTAGCTTCCTTATACAACGTCCCCAAGGATCATTTTGCATATATTCCTGAAAAAGGAACATTACAGTGGTATCGGAGCATCCAATCTTGGCTCGACCATTTGTATTGAGTCTCAAATACGCATCTTTCCTATACACCGTTTTAGACCTTTTTCATTCACTGAACCTTCCAAGTTGTCAATATCATTGTATATTAATTGCAAAAGAGCATCTAAAATGGTTTTTAACTATATTTTGTGTCTCTGTTGTTTGATTTAGATTTTTGCTCATTTAGTCGCGGAATCTTGCCACTTTCGCGATGTGCTGCAACTTTATGCAGCCATTTTGTGAAATTCTATGTTGCGGGTGTCTTCGAGTAAAACAAGCCACATGGGCAAGTCGGAAAATGAGTGTGGACATGGGATCGTGTCCTATGGGCTCAAGCGAAATTCACTTAAGGAGGCTATGGTCGAAAGGTGGCCAAGTGGAAGTCAACCGTAGAGGTCCCACGTGACGGGACTGCGATTTCTCATCACGTGAGGATTTGCATGACCGTTTCTAACTTACTGGAGACACATCAACACTCGTACACGGCTCCATAAGCCGAATCCAACATCCACTCCTCATAGATTTACTCCTCACTATGCCATGATCTCGGATCCCTCGGACGTGACGATTTACGTGTCTCCATCAGCACAAACTTTAGGGAATTAGTTATATTTCCTTTGTTATAAATAATGCGTTTGCATACGCATATTAGATTAGTCTCCATTAGCTTCCGGGTAGCTCTGTAATGTAATTACGTTGCCAGCCGTCTTTCGTAATATCACCTCTCGTATATGATTTGCATTTTAATATATAAGAAGACTCGTTTCCAAAGCGTAATTCGTACTTGAAGGTACATTGCCAAGGGTACAGTGCGGAGGGCCCTCACTGCTGAGGTTTTGTGCATTATTGTATAGTTTCTTGTTTATTTCTTTAAGTTCATTGTACCATAATTCATTCATGTGTTTATACATTACATCTTTCATGGTATTTATGTTTCATCACTTGTCCATAATCTTTCATGCTTTACATTTTACTTACATCTTTCATGTTTTATGTTATTGTTAACTCATCAGTGTTCTTGTTTCGGATTACAAATAGGCAGTCGGGCATTTGCATATCTTTTGACTAATGACATGGAATCAATATTGTTTTTACTAGCTAATTTATTTTTTCTTAGTTTTTGTTTAATTTCGATCTTGTTTCGTTTATTTCGGTCTTGCACATTTGCTTCGATAGTTAGATTTAGATATATTAAATTGCTCATGTCATTTTCGATTACCTCCGAAAGCCACAGTTTGGAGCGATGGTGAGGGATTGAAGTATGAATGTGTAGTTTGATATTAGTTTACTTTCTGCAAGTTAGATATATTAAATTGCTCATGTCATTTTCGGATTACTCGAAAGCCATACTGGATCGATGGTGAGGGATTGAAGTATGAGTGTGTAGTTTGATATTAATTTCTTTTTCTACAAATTAGATATCGGATTGCTCAAGTTGTTTATGGTTACCTCGAAAACTATAGTTTGGACTAATGGTGAGGGATCAAAAGATAAGTTGATGTAATTTGATTTAGATTTACTTTGTTGCAACTTTTGCATTTCTTTGAGCATAGTTTCTTTTTATGTTTAGACAGCAGCAAGGATAGTTTGATTTTCATGCTCAATATTTCACTGTTTGATTTATTAGGCTAGCAGCACTTTATTTCATTTCCTTTCAAGTTTTTTCATTGTATGTTTCAAATTCCTTTTTAAAGTTTGAAGTTGGTAAATCATTATAAAGGATATCATTACCTTGAACAATCATAACCATACTTGTTTTTTATTTTAGAATTTCCATCACACATTAGAAAATCCAAAAACGACAAAAAAGACAAGAAATAGGTTATCTTGCACATATAGTGCGCCACACTTCATCGACTTACGAATCCCGGATTGATAAATTAATGTAGCAATTTAGGACACACTAAATTGACCAAACATTTGTGGCGCGATTCTTGAAGTGTAAATTAGGTAGCCAATTTCTTACAAAATAATAAAAGAAGGGAAAACTTGATAATTTCTTGAAGTAGCTCTCCTCTTGCACCTAGTGTGATGCTGGAGGATCGAGAAAAAGAATTATTGGTTTAGTAATTTCTTAAGTATGCTCTCTTCTTGCACCTAGTGTGACCTAGAAGATCGAAAGAGAATTATTATCCCTACTTAAAGACATGCATAGAGCAAGAGATTCTAGGGGAAGGTTTATAGCTAAAGCCAGAGAGTTCGATTTTCACAACTCCATCTTCTTCAAGGCATAGACAAGAATCACCACCATCTACCCCTAGCCTTAAGATTTTTGGAATTCAAGGGAGCAATTTGAATTAGAGGATTCTCCTATACCACCTACTAAATCTCATTTAGAAAAGGAAGAGACTCCCTCTCATCCTCCCTTGATAGAAGAACTAGAGGACTTTAAGGACTATAAAGAAAAATATCATGGCGAGGAAATAATAGATGGATTTAGAGGTAGAGGTAGAGGAGGAGGAAACAATGGAGACAACAATGGTGAAGGTAATAATGGAAGAAATAGGGAAGGAGACAACTTGTTTGGATTCCCTATAGTTGATGAGAAAACTCATAGAACGATGAAAAAATATCTCACCATCTATCCTCCCTAACTTTTATGGATTGCGAAGTGAGGATCACGAAACATTTGCTGAGTTTGAAGTTGTGTGCCAAACTTATGACTATGTGGAAGACTCTCAAAAACTCAAAAACCATTTCCTTCAACATTGAAGGGAGATCGCTTTGCTAAGAAATAGTTCTGGGATTAGCCACTCAATCTATTAGGACTTGGAATGATATGAAACAAAATTTTTTGGATAGATACTTGGACTATTGTATGCCCACCAATCACAAGGGATGAGGTATTCAAAATGATGCAAAAGAAGATGAAAATTTGGAAGACTTACTTGAAAGATTTCAATACAAATTGAAAAGAGCAAAGATGAGCAACTTAGATGATGAAACCTTGAAAGCCCTCATATTAAAAGCCATTAGAGATGAATGGATAGATATTTTAAACATGATGGGGAAAGGAGACATTTCTCAACTTCCACTTCGTGACATAACAGAACTATGTGTCCATCTCTCAAGAGGGAAAATCTAAAACAGGAAAAGGGCCCTAGGGATCCTTCTCTTATTAGGGCTAACAAATTTTGCAAGCTTTGGATCGAGTAAGTAGGGCGAGAGATTGGTAATATGCTTGATGAATTCAGCGATATCTTAGGGAGCCTTAGTGAACAACTAGACACCCTTAAAATCCAAAACAAGCGGCAGTAAACGATGCTTTAGCCATCTTTTTGTCCGAAATGTAGGAAGAAACATGCTTTAAGGGAATGTCCCTTGGATGAAAAATTTGTAGAAACATGTATGATTTGCTCAGAGAATCATGAGATCAAGGATTGTCCTTCAATTCCCTGGACTCAAAGCTGTTTTTCAAGAAGACCCAAATTCAGTAGAATCTCTCTGTTTTGTTGCAAGAAGACCTTGGCAGGGATAACAAAATCAAGGGTTTAACAACCCTATGAATCTTCAAACCCCACCAAATTTGAATCCTTGGCAACAACCTTGGCCCCAACATCAAAATCCATATCAGTCATGGGTACAAGGGATGCAAAATCCTTACGGGATATTTGCTCAATTTTATCAATATCCTCCATCTTTTCAAAAATCAACAAGCTCCACAACTTCCAAACCCAAATCCACAACTTTCATTTCCATTTCCACAACAACAACCTTCTCAAAAAAAATCCAAATCCTCAACTCATGCTCCCATACCAACAAAAAGACAAATCAACTTCCATCTCATCCATTGCCAAATCCTAACAATAAAAATCCTCGAATACTTACATGATAGAAGGACAACAATTTCCTACCTATATGATTGTTCCTCTCAATGATGTACAACTCGGATACGGTAGAGTTTTAGAAAAACCTTCTATAGATGACCTAGAGCGAGGATACCTCTGAGGAGGACTCTCTTAAAGCCAATAAGGATTCGAGGAAGTATCTCTTCAAAACTCAAATATTCAAAAAGAAAAAGAAAAAGTTAACACCCACAACTCCTATAGTTGAGCAACTTTCGCATCTTCATCTACACCTCCTTTTCTCGAAAGACTACAAATTGACAAGGGGTGGAAAAACAAATCTTGTTGCCTAACTATGATTTTCTAGATGAATTGAAGAATGTTTGTATCAAGATTCCCTTGCTACAAGCCATTCGAGAGATTCCTATTCTAGCAAAAACAATAAAGGAGTTGAGTTTCAAAAGATCAGGGAAGGAAACTAAAAGACACAAGAAGAATCCACTCGGTAGGAAAAATTACGAGATATTATGATGGGAAAAATTACCATGCAGAAGTATGTAGATCCAGGGAAGTCCAATTGTCAAGACACATATAAATGGGATAGAAATTCCAAACACATTGATTGACTTAGGGGTTACTATTAACATTATGAGTAGACGAGACTATGGACAGCTAAAACTTCCTAACCTTCTTTTTACACCTACTTTACTACAACTTGCGGATCGATCAATTATTAAACAAGATGGTGTATTAGAAGATATTTCGGTCTCCTTAGATTCTTGGGAATATCGGTAGATTTTATGATTTTGACTCCCAAGAGTAATCTAGGAGGACACCCACTTATCTTAGGAAGACCTTGGCTAGCCACAGTGATGCTTTTATTAGTTGTAGATGCGGGGATATGTACATTTCTAATGGTAATTCGACAAAGAAATTCAATTTGTATCCTCAGCAAAAAGCAATTACGGAAGTAGGAGGGACAATGAATGGGTCGATGATGAGGACATTATACAACCTTTGTCTTTACCATTTTGGAAATTAGTGAGGATAGTCAAATTTTGAACACATTAGAAAAATTTTGAGACATCTTCAGAATATGACCCCACACAATTTCAGTTGGAATCGACATAGAATATTTATCATCAGAGACAAATGTCTCTCTACTCTATGGAAGAGTTTGGTAGTTCTACCATTGATATTTTTCCCGGAAAAAAACATTGAATATCAACAAACATTTGGAAGAGTCACAACAAAAAGAACTAATCAAAATCTTGCAAAAACATTCTACGCATTTGCATGGGAGTATATTGACATGAAAGGTATTGATCCTAAGACTTGCATCCATCATATCTATATTGAGGAAAACGAGTAGACCAATCGGACAACCTCGAAAGAAGGATGAATCCAAATCTTAGGGAGATAGTGAAAGAAGAGCTCAAAAACTACTCAATGTAAACTTCATTTATCCAATTTCGGATAGCCGATGGGTTTCTCCTCTGGTTATAGTACCTAAAAAAGAATGGTAAATGGAGGGTATGCATTGATTACAGGGGAATTGAACAAAGAAACTTTGAAGGATCACTTTCCTTTGCCTTTTATCGATCAGGGTATTAGATACATTAGCAGGGTAAAAAGTACTTTTCATTTTTGGATGGTTTTAGTGGCTATAATCAAATTCGAGTAGCTCTTTCGAAGATCAAAGATAAGACCACATTTACTTGTCCATGGGGAAATTTTGCCTATCAAGTGCTTCCTTTTGGGTTATGTAATGCACACTGCAACATTCCAAAGAGCGAGTACTAGAAATTTTTTCCGATCTAATCCATGATTGTGTAGAGGTTTATATGGATGATTTTACGAGTTTATGGTAATTCATTTGAAGAAGCATTAGAAAATTTGGAAAAATTCCTTATAAGATGCAAAGAAACAAACCTTTCATTAAGCCATGAAAAATGCTTTATGATGTTTGCTGAAGGTATTGTTTTAGGACATCATATTTCGAGGAGATGGGATTAAGATTGATCGATCAAAAGTTGAAGTCATCTCAAGTTACCTATTCCAAATTGTCGAAAAGAGATGTTAGAAGTTTTCTAGGATTTATTGGTTACTATAGAAGATTTATAGAAAAATTCACTAAAATAGCATCTCCACTCTTCAAATTGCTTACAAAAGATCTGTGAATTTAAATGGGATCTCGATTGTCAATCGAGCCTTTGAAACTTTGAAAACAAGAATATCCGAAGCACCTATTCTTGAGAGGACCAAATTGGAAACTCCCTTTCCATATTTCTACGGATAGCTCGAATGCGACTCTAGAGCTTTGTGTTGGGTCAAAAAGATTTAGTTCCTTATGCCATTTATTATACCGATAGAAAAATTTGACTCCCACAGAGTTGAACTATCTTGTGAGCTGAAAAAGAGTTTTTAAGTTTCGTTGTTCATGCAATTAATAAGTTTAGACATTACATAACGAGGCTATGAAACTTTTTATTCATCACGACCATTATGCAATTAGATATTTAATGAACAAACCCATGTTACTAATGGCGAAGTGACAAGATGGCTCTTACTTTTGCAAGAATTCAATATTCACCGTGTTGGATAGACCAGGAAAACAAAATACGATAGGCGAGTTCTTGTCCAGGATTCGAGAATACTAAAGAAGATTCTCTGTAGAGGATAAGTTTCCCGATGAATACTTGTTTGCGTGAACTATTAAGACTCCTTGGTATATGAGATATTGCTAACTATTTGGTTACGGGGAAATCGCTTCACATTTATTTCCAAGTGAAAAACGAAAAAAATTATTCGGGAGAGTTCAAAATATTCATGGATTTCTAACGAATTGTTTAAAACGAGGCCGGATCTTGTGATCGGGAAGATGTGTCGGGGGAAGATGAAATGCCTGATATTCTTAAGGCATGTCATGATGAACCATGCGGCGGACACTTTGTAGACAAAAGGACGGCCTATAAAATCCTCTCTTTAGGATATTATTGGCCTTCCCTCTTCAAAGATGCAAAACAATATGTCAAAAGGTGTGACAATTTGCCAAAGAGTAGGGAAACCTACCCTTTCAAATGAAATGCCATTGCAACCACGGTACTCATTGAACCCTTTGAAAAATGGGCTTTAGATTTCATTGGACCTATTAATCCACCATCTAAGCAAAAGAAGTATGTATTGGTTTGTACGTGATTATGTTACTAAATGGGTAGAAGCCAAAGAATTAGTATCCGCTACTTAAAAATTCAGTTGTTCATTTTCTTTATGAGGATATTTTTACTCGCTTTGGTGTTCCAGAGAAATTGTGACGGATCGGGAAGCCAATTCACATCCAACTTCGTGGAGAAGTTGATGGAAGAATACAAAATCAAGCACGGAAGATCTACTCCTTACCATCAGTAAGCAAATGGTCAAGTAGAGTCTACAAACAAAGTTCTTGAAAGTATCATCACCAAAAGCTGTTCATCTACATAGAAGAGATTGGTAAAAGGGAAAACTGCTGAAGCCTTGTGGGCCCTCGTGAACTACATGGAGAAATACAACGGGACATTCTCCCTATGAACTTGTTTATGGGAAAAGAAGTCCCGCTCCCTCATTGAGTTCCAAGTCAAGACCTTCAAGATAACGAGTTCAATTGGGGATGAATTTATCAAAGCCCAAAAAGCATAGAATGGAGCAATTAAATGAGCTAGATGAGATCAGATAAGAGGAAATTCTAAGAACTGATCTGGTTCAATATCAAAGAGCTAAATGGCATGACAAGTACATCAAAGAGAAGAAGTTTCAAGAAGGAGATTGGGCATTGTTATTTGATTCCAAGTTTAAATATTTTTCAAGGAAAATTTCGGACTCATTGGCTTGGGCCATATGAGATTGAAAAGATCTTTAGCAATGGAGCGGTAAGAATCAAGACCATTGATGAGTTTCAAACTCCTCTTATTGTTGAATGGCTACGGATTGAAAGTCTATCATAAGCCACTCTCAAAAGAGGAATTTGTCAAAATGTTTCAAGAAAATTCTGCAATCAGCTTCGGTACAAGAAGAATTCTTCTTCTCCACCAAAGCCTAGCTTTTGTTCTTTTCGTTAAAAAAAATAAAAAAATAAAAAAAATTGTATAAGCTCGAAAACCAATCAACGATTGGCGAGTCTTATACAGAAAATATTGGGTGAAAATCAGGGAACACCGACACCCTATATTTTCAAAAAAATCTCTCTTTCATTTCACAAGTTTTGTGACAACCCACTCCATTCCATTTCACTTCATTCCACTTCATTTCACTTCATTTCACTCCATTCCACTTCATTTTATCTGTTTCATTCCATTTCACCAATAAAATTCTTTTTCATGACCATTTCCATCTAGTCATTTGTCATCAGTTCATTTCCATTCACCCAAATAATAGTCGTATCAGGTTTCTATGGTGACATACGTTTCCGTAGTTGACACCCGATTCCGCGCACTGAAAACGATTCTGAAGCTACCACTCTGTTTTTCAAAAGAATGTATAGCCGGATGTTATTTCCATAATCATGAATTAAAATGCGGGTGTGAGGACCAATTATGAAGACATGGGGCATTCAAGATATCAATGAGGAGCAACTAATTGAAGACGAGGAAAAAGGCAAGAATTCCAAGGTATGAGTAAAAATTTATTTCAAATGGCATTTAAAACACATTTTTATATAGTTATAGACCATAAGCTCCATTATGTGCAATGATTATATTGACAAACTTCAGTAACCACTCCATGATCTGCGTACAATCCTCCCACAATCCTCGCATTCATTCTCAAACGGTCCCATAATTAAACCTCAGATCTTCACTCATACTCAGATATTCCACTACTGACAATGAGACGTGGTTGATTTGACTACGACTTCTTTCAGTCGCATAAAATCCATAGCGTTGATTGTTTAAACGTGCTTACATTTCATTTTGCACCATCAAATTTTAAAACACTGCAGGATGTGTTATACTCCTCCTATTGTTCTATTAATCTCACGGCACCGCATTTCCGCCATGCTCACGAAACCCTTCTGCGATTCGCTTCACTCCATTTCCATTCTACGATTACGCTACGATCTGTTTATCCATTCTCGATATCTACCTACGGTCATCGTGCTCATTTACGTTCATTCGATTCGTCCTACTTCTATTGAACCACTTCACGCGAGCAAGTTTTTAAAGAGCGAGAAAGAAGGATGGGTAAATTGTTGAGAGTAGAACCGGAGGGACCTAAATTCATGGAAGGATATCCGTAAAGTCAGAGGGATATATTGAAGAAGGCAAAGTGGTCGCGGTTTTATCCAAAAGTTTAGAGGCTACCATAAAGAAGTGACAAAAGCTTTTGCAAGGTCGTTCAATGGCCTCGGAGGTAGAGATTGGAGACCTTAAGTTTACGGTGAATGAGGCATCTATAGCATACGCACGAGAACTTCTTTCGAGAGGGTGAACGTTGGTTTAAGAATAAAAGCATTAGTGATGAAGCTTGGAGAATAATCTTACGAAACCCTGAGTATGGACATAACTATTTTTAAAAGAGGAATTCTCGTTCATGCTTTGAAAGAGGATTGAGCTACTTTGTCGCTAGTTGTTCAAAAAATTTATCACTCGTGAAAGGCTGTTTTGGGTCCATGTATATGTACCATACCCAGATTTAGCTCGATGAATTTTCTAGATAATCAAACTCTCAATCTCCCATATTTTCTATTAAATAGTTTGAAGAAGATGTCTTTGATTTGTTCATAAACATTTAGGGATGTAGAATCACATCTATATCACCATGGTCTTGTAAAAAATTTTGATTGAAAAAAGAGTTAAAGGAGAAGAAGGACACATGGGAACAATTTTTGATCGAAATTTCTTTAGAGGAACCTCGAAATTCTTGAAGGTAGCACATCGAGAAGGAGTAGGAGAAAAAGAAAAAATGATGAAACTCAAAGTACTCCTACTACTACAATTGAAAGAACTAGTAGGGAAGAGAGAGCGTCAAAAAGGAAGAAGAAAGAAACCAAGGGTAAAAAGCCAATAACATCAAAAGAGAGAAAAAGTATTGAGGCTATACATCAAACCCTTCTTCGAAGAAGAAGATCATCAAGTGTTATGCGAGAGATTGGTTCATCTTCAAGAACAGTTATCTATAGCCAAGAAGAAAGAGAAAGGAAAACAAAAGCAAAAAAGACAGAGTGGTCCACAACGTGTGAGAAGAAGTTCCGAGGCTTAAGGGAAGTTGAGGAAAACACAAATGAAGGGACCTCATTTTATCGATTTGGGAGAAGAAACATCCGAACAATCCCCAGTGACCATAGTCCATCTCACTCTCGGTCGAGTTAGTGAACACAGTTCATTTCATTCTACGATCGAGACATTGAACATAGTCCATCCCATTCTCGACCCGAGATGTTGATGTGAGCCCTTCTCGACGGATTTTGAAAGACAACTCTCCTTCACGGCATTTTGGGGACGAACCCAATAAAAATGACACACGATATAGAACCCCAAGCAAGCGACAGAAGTATATGATTATATAGAATCTTTAGAAAAAGCGACTCACGAGGTCCCGGGCGTACTTTTGTCCATTCAACCTCACATATCAAAAGATGATCTAGTCCAATCACCTGAAACGGGAAGTCTTTGAGCTAGAGCTTTTAAATAGACACATTAAAAATGAAAATGAGACATTGAAGGAACAAAGAAAATTGGACAAAATCATTCATGATAATACCATGCTACATCTCGGGAATATGGCGAGAAGAAGAACAAGAAATTGAAAAAAGAAATGCCGAAGCTAGCGAGACAACGGTTAATATCAAAATCGGATGCTTAATGAAGAAGCCCGAGATGTTAGCAGCAACAAGGAAGAAGAGGAGAGGATTGGATGTACTGGCTGAAGTGTCAGAGGCATATGAGCTGAAGAAGGATTATCAAAATTTTGGTTGCATGAGGACATGCAACACCTTCACGATGGGGGGTATGTTGAGTCTCAAATCGCATCTTTCCTATACACCGTTTTAGACCTTTTTCATTCACCCTGAACCTTCCAAGTTGTCAATATCATTGTATATTAATTGCAAAAGAGCATCTAAAATGGTTTTTAACTATATTTTGTGTATCTATTGTTTGATTTAGATTTTGCTCATTTAGGCGGAATCTTGCCACTGCCAGCTGGCAGTGACTTTAAAGTAGCCATTTTGTGAAAGTCTATGTTTCGGGTGTCTTCGGGTAAAACGAGCCACATGGGAAAGTCGAAATGATGTGGACATGGATCGTGTCCTATTGGCTCGAGTACAAATTCACTTAAGGAGAGTCCGTGGTCAAAGGTGGCCAAGTGGAAGTCAGACAGCAGAGTCCCATGGTGACAAGACTCTATTTCTCATCACGTGAGGATTTGCATGACCGTTTCTAACTATACGGAGACACATCAACACATCGTACACGGCTCCATAAGCCGAATCCAACATCCACTCCTCATAGATTTACTCCTCACTTTGCGGCCATGATGCTCTGGATCCCACGGACGTGATGATTTATGTGTCTCCATCGGCACAAACTTTAGGGAATTAGTTATATTTTCCTTTGTTATAAATAATGTGTTTGCATACGCATATTAGATTAGTCTCCATTAGCCTCCAGATAGCTCGCAATGTAATTACGTTGCCTATTGTCTAGTAATATAACCTCTCTGTTATGATTTCGCATTTTAATATATAAGAAGACTGCGTTTCCAAGCATAATTCGTACTTGAAGGTCATTGCCAAAGGTGGTGCAGAGGGCCCCTACACATGCCCTGAGGTTTTGTGCATTATTGTATAGTTTCTTGTTTATTTCTTTAAGTTCATTGTACCATAGTTCATTCATGTGTTTATACATTACATCTTTCATGGTATTTATGTTTCATCACTTGTCCATAATCTTTCATGCTTTACATTTTACTTGTCTTTCATGTTTTATGTTATTGTTAATCGATCGATGTTCTTGTTTCGGATTACAAATAGGCGACCTAGGCATTTGCATATCTTTTGACTAATGACATGGAATCAATATTGTTCTATTGCTAATTTATTTTTCTTAGTTTTTTGTTTAATTTCGATCTTGCTTAGTTTATTTCAGTCTTGCACATTTGCTTCGTGATGAGTTAGATTTAGATATATTAAATTGCTCATATCATTTTCGATTTACCTCCGAAAGCCACAAATTGGATCGATGGTGAGGGATTGAAGTATGAATGTGTAGTTTGATATTAGTTTACTTTTCGCAAGTTAGATATATTAAATTTCTACATGTCATTTTCGATTACCTCCGAAAGCTACAAACTGGATCGATGGTGAGGGATTGAAGTATGAGTGTGTAGTTTGATATTAATCTCTTTTTTACGCAAATTAGATATCGATTGCTCAAGTTGTTTATGGTTACGTCCGAAAACCATAGCTTTGGACTAATGGTGAGGGATCAAAAGATAAGTTGATGTAATTTGATTTAGATTTACTTTGTTGCAACTTTTGGATTTCTTTGAGCATAGTTTCTTTTTATGTTTAGACAACGAAAGCAGGATAGTTTGATTTTCATGCTCAATAGTTCACTGTTTGATTTATTAGGCTAGTGACACATTTTCATTTCCTTTCAAGTTTTGTCATTGTATGTTTCAAATTCCTTTTTTAAAGTTTGAAGTTGGTAAATCATTATAAAGGATATCATTGCCTTGAACAATCATAACCATACTTGTTTTTATTTTAGAATTTCCATCATACATTAGAAAACCAAAAATGACAAAAAAGACAAGAAATAGGTTATCTTGCACATATAGTGCGCCACACTTCATCAGCTTACGAATCCCTCGATTGATAAATTAATGTAGCAATTTAGGACACACTAAATTGACCAAACAGCACTGTAGTCCCAAGATAATATGTCATTTGAGGGAGAAGCTACTCACTTAGAAGAGGAGATGTACAAAGGAAACAAGAAAAGAGGAATGATGGAAGAGGAGGTCTCCCTTCTTCTTTTCCAGACCTTGGAGGGTATCATAGAAGATCTCAAGGAGAATAAGAGGGAGAATTGCAGAAAGTTTCTGAGGGGATTTGAAGATGAAGCAATACCTAGCTACTATCATGATGGGTGTGGAAATTCAGCCACACATGTAGATCCACAGCGCATTTCAATGCCCACTTGCACTGCAAGAAGAATGGAGGAAGAAGATGAGGCCATTGGAGTAGCAGCGCTGCAACTCGAAGGTATGGCTCATGATTGTTGGTTTGAAAATTATGTTCCATATTATCATGAAAATGTAAAAACATATGATGAATTCACTAAGGGTTTGGTGGAGAAATTTGATGGAAGTCAATATGAATCATGATGTGTCATAACTTCAAACACTTTGCATGCATTGGATGGAACCAGAAAACAAACTCCAATCCTTATTTACGAAGGGGATGAAAACATGTATGATGGCTACCAAGGGCAAGATCCCTATTATGTGAAGGGCCCTCTTCCATTTGTGAAGACATGGAGGTGCTTCCTTCAAGAGATGACCAAGATCTAGGGTATCTCCTTGATGATGAAGTATTCTCATTTATTTATAGAGGGGATGAGCACAAGAGAACCAACAACGTTGTCATACTGAGAAGATATCCATCACCACATGGAGGTGGAGAGGGAGCCATTGCTTCCATTAGAGGATCCCTTGTGTCTTTACAAGGAGTTACAAGTATTTTAACATGTGGGAACCATGGCACAATTCCGGAGTCATATGTAGCAGTTATTGGGGATTGCGAGGTGGAGGAGGAAGAGAAGGATTAACATCAAGGGATGATCCACCCTTATCTATTCCAGGAAGTTTTTGCACAAGAGAAAGAGACTGTACAACACAGTGAAGAGGGGGACAAATTAGTCCACTCATATACACAGTCCACTTCTGAATTAGATGTCTCATTATATGGAGGCATTCCACCTGGGAGGCCACCTGATCTTGAGTTGATGAGGGACATCTTGTCATATAGTTCACCACTCTTGGATTTTAGAGAGGTGAAGACTTTGGAGGATTCCAGCACAACGCAGAGAGTTTGGGATAGACTCAAGGAGGAGGGAGGCACTCTCTCATTTTCAGAATTACCCACTCTCATTACCCATACTACGCTGACAAAGATTGTTGCAGGGATGGAGGAGAGCATCTTCATGATGCAGGATGACTGCTCCATAGATTTAGAGAGATAGAGGATACTTCCTTTGAGGGAGGACTCTTTCACACATGGGAGTAGATGGAGGTTACTCATGGTTACACTGACCAGGATTGGGAGATTCCTTTTGGATGACAACTTCTCATGGGAGGCCAACTTCCAAGGGTCACCATAACTATTTGAGCATGAGAAGCTACATGATAGGCATGGCAGCATTTTGGAGGATGACTTTGGCATGGGGGATGTCAAAGTAGCAAGCAACAGCGTGAGGGGAGCTTCACATGCTACATCACCAACGCTGTCTATGAGGAGGATTGATCCGTATTGGAGGTCCCAACTTTTGGTAGAGTACTCCAAGGATATTGGTGCATGCATGGTTTTTGATGACCCAGAGGGAGATGACAGATACATGGTGGATGATATGGTCATCTATTTTTATGGAAGAATCTTCTTGACTAGAGAATCTAGTCTTAAGGAGAAACTGTTACATGCAGCACATGAGGACTTCCTAGCTATGAACCTTGATGCATATCTTGTTTTGTTAGAGGATTTCACTTGGGAGGGCATCCAGCAGGACATATATTAGCATATGGAGAGATGCATAGCCAGGATGGTGATAGAGAGGATGTCACAGCCACCTTCCTGCTCATTGGGAGTGGGGGAGCTTTTTCAGTTGAGCCATTTTAGATCAAGGTCTCAAGTACATGGTAGACAAGGTATAATTTCACATTATGTTTTGTACTTCTTTAATTTACATGAGAAGCATATTGTATCAAGAAGGATCATCCCTTATTTCATTTTTTATAATGTACTTGCAGCTACTTGTGGCATTGATTTTGGCTACCTTAATGGTGGTTTGTGGGGGAAGCCACATGACTCTTGGTGTGCATCATTAACACCACATTGTACATTTATGTTCACATCCTATGAGATAAATGTGGTAGTGAACAAGTGGCTAGTAAAGCACTTGTTATCTTTTGTTTTGAGGTAGGCATGGAATGCACTGCACTGGTTCCTCATGTGGAACTATGATTCACTCTCCGGTTTCCATGTGGCAGGTTGTTTTCATTATATTTTGCTTCCATATGTTACTGATGTTTATATACTCATGGGAGGCTTTGTTTGGAGAGTGGGCCTGGAGAAACAATGGGAAAACCATGATTTCCATGCCACTACTTTTCTCTCCATGTAGGAGGAGCTATTGGGAGAAAATGCGTTATTGGAGGAGGAACTTCATGATTGATTCATTTTGTGGGGAGGCTTGGGCCAATTGTAGAGGCCATGAAATTTAAGCCTAATATCAGAAACCCCCTCATACTTATCATAAATGGAGGGAGAAACTACTTGGATGGGAAAATCTAAACTCTCCATTCAACCCCAACATGTTGCATAGATCTAGGGTTGAGGATTGCTTTGTTGAGCTACCTAGGATGGCTCATTTCATTTGGATGATTGCATGGGTGAAGGAGTCACTCATTGGGGATAAGAATTCCCATGTTTTTCATCACTCCTACCTTGAGGAGGCCATTGAACAACAAGGAGATTTCCACTTGCATCCTCTATTATTTCATGATGTATACTTTGGTTTTACACACTTGGAGGGATACATGGAGGACATATTTATTGCATACTTTGATGAGCTATGGTGGGGTCTATTGATGAGGAGGCCACAAGAAGGGGGGGGGGGATTTTTGCTCTACCTTGCAGTTGCTTGAGAACAAGCAACATTTTGAAGGGGGGGGACTGTAATGTTCCCAATTTTTAGCCTCAAGCTAAAAGGAACATTATAGTTAGAAGTATTTTATTTAGTTAAATAAAATAGGTAAGGAGGCCCCATAATCCTTGATAAGGAATAAATAACACTCCTTGTGTGAAAGGAGGAATAATAAAGTAGCTGATTTGAGCACCACATGGTGTGAATAGGACTGGATCATGCTTGATCTAGACATTTTGACCAAGTCCACATGCACTGTCTAGATACAATGTATCTCCTTGATGGACTGGGCAGTTTTAGAGGAGGATCACATGCATGAGTGGAAGGCACATGTGGATTGGACCCATGGTGGAGAGGAGCACTTGCTATATAAGGAGAGGAGGAGAGCCATTGTTCTGCATGCTTGATTATTATATGCTTAGTCTGTTGAGACTTCACTCCTCTTGTTGTTTAGCAAGAGTGCAGTGCTGCATAACACTAGGGTGTTCCCGGTCGGGAATCCCTAACTCATCCTTAGGGAAGGAGAGGTTATAGAGCTGCATTTCCTCATTCCGACATTTGGCCAAAGCTACCTCCTTCAGTCACAACGTTATTCCTGGAGCAGGATAACTCTGTGCTGCAGGGTGCAGCAACAAAGGATCTCTTGAGTTGTTCCTTCGCTTGTTTTTCAGTGGAGGGCTCAGCTATTCATTGGAGGATCAGTGAGGAGGACTCTAGAGCTTATTTTCATATCATTGGCATCATGCCAACCATCCATATTCCCTCACAACGCAGTCTCTAGCTAGAACTGCGTTATTTTTGCAGGCAGTTGCTGGGAGGGTTATTTGAGCTCATTAGGTGGAGTTGTTTCTGAATAGAGGGATCAACCTTTTGCTTAGATACACTATCAGAGGAGGGCATCATTATTTATGATCTACTACAGCCTTAGTTTATATTTTGATTCAGTTGCAGTGAAAAGTTAAATTGTCACATTGTACATTCTCTGGCATGTCTAGCAATCTCTCCTAGATTGGCTAGAAATCTTGTATTGGAGCGCATTCTTCTATTATTGGGAATTTATTTGTATATTTCAGCCATATTTCATGTATATGCATCTACAGCAGCAACTACTCTAACATAGACTGCGCAGTCACTCCTCTCCGACATTTTGTGTAGTTGTTGCATCTCATTTATTTCATGTTCTAACCATTGGAGATTGATTCCCATTGCTTGAGTGGCTTGTCCCTCAAGATATTTTTGTATTTTTTTGCTGGTATATCAATGAACATGATGGCTGCATTATATTCCATTTATTTACATATTCATATTTGCAGAGTTTAATGATTATGTTCATGTATTGCTGTAAGCTCTCTCATTGAGCATTTTCTAAGAGACCTAGTTTGGGAAGATCTGAATAACCCATCTAGAGTCATTTCTTTGAGCTCAAATTCTGGAAGTGTAATGTATAATGTATTAAAAAAGGGATACAAGCCCCATTTTTTGCTTATTTTTTCATTAGCTTCCTTATACAGCGTCCCCAAGGACCATTTTGCAGAGATTCCTGAAAAAGGAACATTACAAAATCCGTGAGAGGCTATCAGGGACAGGAGATAACGTGCTAGGGGATCAGGCCTAACAAATTGACCCTAGATTTTTTTCAGTGAGAGAGAAAAATTTAAGTCTCCACCTAAAATAAGATTAAGGGAGCCCTAGATATCAAAAAAGAGGTTTTTCCAGAATAACCTCTTATTGCTAAATGGACCATACACATTAAGAAGAGTGCAAGAGAAATCCAACCAAGGGTCATGAATGGAAGTTCTGATGTAAGAGGGGGAACTGATAGAGAAAATGATAGATATGGACAGGCTAATGGCTATGATAAGGCCCCTAGCCAGGTCCGAGGCATCAACATAAAATAAGGACCAATCTTTAATCCATTTAGAAAGAAAATGTTGTGCTCGAGAACCAGAAAATTTCGTTTCTTGAAGGAATAAGACATCAGGTGAGACTTTTTCCCACAAACGTGTGAGGGCTAGCTGAGCAGGGGCACCCCCAAGACCCCATATGTTTAAAGAAAGGATGATCATTTATGGCCCTTTCTAGGGGCGTTCTCTGCTCTAAGAGCCCTTAAAATAGAATTTTGTTTGTCAGAGTGGACATCCAACGAAGCCTGATTTTGGGCTTTAGACAGAGTAGAATTTCGACAAAGAATTATCTTAGGCGGAGGCTCCATTACCAGGCCTCCCTTGATAGCCTGATCAGGACTTAGACGCGAGGGAGCACCGGAGTGCAATTTGGTAGTGTAAGGGCTAGGGGGGCGAACAGGGGAAGAGATAAGGAGGACCCAGGAAGGCGACACACAGGGAGGTGATGGAGGAATGGGCACAAGGGAAGGGGCCGAGACAATAGGAAAATTATTAGGGGAAGAGGTAAGGGGACACTAGGGGGATAAACCGGAACATCCCAGAGAAATATTGATGGGATCGAGCTCAAGAATAATTAAAGGAGATGAATCATGATCAAAAGGAGTACCTTTGACCGAAGGAAGAACGACCTTTTGATTTTCGGAAAGAGAGGGCTGAGAATCCTCTGTGGGCATCATCTCTTGGGAGGGAAAATTAGGAGAAGTCCTCATGCTATCTTGAGAAACCTTTTTTCGCCAGAACTTTTTGAATTTAGGGCGCGAAAGGTCAAGATTTTTGCAGTCCTGAGCCAACTGACCCACTTGTCTGCAGAGAAAACAACAGAAAGGCAGCTTCCAGTAATCCAATTTTTGCATTCATTTTCTTTCATGCATTTCCAAAACAATGCCTTCACAAATACCTTCCTTGACATTGAGCTCTACCTGAATTTTAGCACAACACCTGTGATATTTGGTTTCCCAATCATCTTCAAGAGAGACAAAAGATCCTATTTTGTTTCCAATTTCTTCAAGAATTTCTTGCTACCAAAAGAATTGGGGAAAACCAGGAAGAATAACCCAGACTTTATGTAAATGTTGGGGAGAGCGTTCTACATTGAAACTAACATCTCAATTCTGAAGAATTAAACCAGCCGGACCCCAGCTCCAGACCCGATCAGTGAGCTTAAGTTTATCTTCCATAGAAAAAACCTTAAAAAGGAGCCATCCCCAAGACAGTTGATGGAAAATAGGAGTATACCCAAGAAGAGGCTGCCAGTGATCCTCCAGCCAGCTGAGAATTGAATCTTTGGTTGCCATCCTGCCACAGAAGCGACCAACCAATGCGATATCTAAGTAATTTGGAATATCAGAGAGAGGAATGTTGATTCCCACCACCAGCTTCGAAACAACTTGTTTAACCTTGATACTATTCTTCCTGCACGAGGGAGGATTTGTCAAAGGCCGATGCCCTATATCATCATGACAGGAGGGTGCCTCGGGCGGGAGGACAAGAGAAGAATTATGCTCGAGGGTGGCGGATGGAGTAGATGCGTCTAGGGGTTCTTCACGCATCTATGCACGCTGCCCTTCTCATGAATTCATATTGACCCAGGAGTACGTCTCCAGTCTCAGGACTGAGAGAGTATTCCGACCCATCATTATCTATTACAAGGAGGCACGTAGAAGAATTTTGAATAGTCAAAGCGGGTGAGCTGGAGGAAAAACACCGGAAAAGAAACGGAAGAACGATAACCTAGACCTAAAGGAGATAAAATACCCAACCCCAGAGGAGAGACAGGTGAAATCAAATGAGTGACTCAGGGGGGGATCACCTCGCAGGGGAGCGGACCGCAGAGCCAGAACTGCAAAAGGCACGAACGAAATTTTTTTTTTCATGACATATATATATATATATATATATATAATTTGTGTGATAAAATGTCTTGATGTACATGTTATGTAAAATATTTTAATATCAATTACTTATTATTTAAAAAAAAAATTATGTATATATCATGAAAAAATTAAGTTTTTATTTGATGTACATGTTATGTAACATATTTTAATATCAATTATGTGTCATTTAAAAAAATAATATGTATATATCACGAAAAAATTAAGTTTTTATGGTTAAAACGTTTATTTGGTTATATATATATATATTTTTTGTAGCTTTCACAAATAAAATTTAAACAATGAAAAATAACACATTGTATTTTGCACTCTAAATAAGTTTTCACTAGAAGAAATTTGATCCCTCTAGGCTCATGTTAGATTCGTCCTTAAGATGGATCTATGCTGGTTATAGATATCCTATTGCATGAGGCCATGGTGAATCTGAATGAGATAAAATTTGATAGTATGAACGATTAATTGTACAAGGGAGCTCTCACAACTCCTTGCATTGAGAGAGTCATTTGGAACATAATCTATGAGGTTTTTTCATTGCTAAGAGTTGTTGTTATCAATAAATTTTAGTTTTAATTGAATTCAGAGATTGGTTAGCTTTAATTTTTTTACCATTTCCTCAATTTTGTTAAAAACCATTTACCGTGATACTATTTTCTTATTTCACCCCCACAATAGTTAAGATAATAGATATGATGTGGTTTAATTTTTGAAATTTCCCATAAACTTAAGGACATTGTCTTTAGAAGAAACATACACTAAGAATAAATAATTGTTTCTCTACAACTTGATATTTAGTGTTTTAAAATTAATAAGATTTTTTTTGTATATATTAAAAAACTAAATCATTATGAAAAATAGTTATTAATAAATATTATAAACAAAAAATATATTTTAAAATTAAATGTAACGTTCAAATCAAATTATACATTATGTATGAGTGCATAACCATTTTAAAATATTGTATGTGACAATGTGACAACTACCAAAAAGGTACACCTGAACTCAAGCTCATAGGACAAAGAAAATAAAGCATTAGATCATCTTAGGTTGGTATCGAGGGAGAGGGATATATGGCTATATCTGTATCAACACATGTGTTGATATATTGTTACTAGTCAAAATAGATGAATCATTCACCAATATAGAGCTCAAAAGATTGTGGAAGACTCAACTTTACCTTCTTTTGGACATCAAAAAATATGGCTTGGTGCCTACTATTTATATAAAATTTTAGAATAAGCAAAAATCACAACAATTTAACTCAAAATATTTTTTTCGCAACATAAACTTTTAATAATCATTTTCATTCTTCATTTGAAAAAGAACATGGATGTGGGTGCATACCAAATTAAAATTCAGAAGGTCGAATAGTCATGTGTTGGCTAGATGTTGAATAACCCACAAAGAATTGAAAAACTAATGTATTTTTTGGCTCATCCTTCTTTGCCATGGTCCATTAAATAGGGATGCAACTTTTCTCCTATAAAACATAGATTCCATGAAGTGGGACAAATTTATCATAAAAAACTACATTTAAACAAATCTAGGGCATGAAAAATAGAATAGATTGAAAATAAATTCTATAATGTGAAATAAATCTAAATAATGTATATTCTCATATAAGGTGAAGTCTTGGTTGAATTTTGCGATAAATAACTACATTTAAACAAATCTTGGGCATGAGAAAATAGAATATAGTGAAAATGAATTATATAATGAGAAATAACTTTAAATAATATACATTTTCATAAAATTAGGGTGATGCCTTGGCTAAATTTTACCATAAATAATTACATTTAAACATAGGGTGAAGTATTAGTTTAATTTTTCCATAAATAACTACATTTAAACAAATCTTGGGCATGAGAAAATAGAGTAGAGTGAAAATGAATTATATATTGAGAAATAAATTTAGATAATATATATTTTCATATATTATAATAATTATCATTACCAAAAAAATAGGGTGTTTAAAATCAATAGCCCATGGAAATTTGATAGGGCTATCCATAGTCAAACCTCTCTTTGAAAAAATATTCACCCAACCAAAATAAAAAACCCCCTAATTTCGCCCATGGGCCAAATTTTTCCCCTAATTTTTTTTCTATGCTCGAGGGATGTTTGTTGAATGGGAAAACCCACAATGGCTACCGCAAGGTCAGGATGATCCCTTCAAGTGATTCTCGACATGGATTGAATCACTATCAATCACTAGGAAAGGCCTTCTTAGTCTTTGTTTTGTTATATTTTTTGCATGCTTGTATGTTTTTTATTATAAAAAATAGTCTCATGAAACTCAAGGAGACCGTTTGGTTTTTGAAACTCAAGATGGGAGCTCTACAAATTCAGGGAGGAACGCGACTCTACAAGCTTGAATTTGCAGCAAAAGTAAAACCCATATGCACCACCAATGCTTATAATGGACCGGGGATTTTGAAGATGAGCACGTTTTGGATTATATCGGAGGAGATTTGAGCTTCAACCTGCTTCCCAATAGGTAGGTTGGAATTTCAAACGCCTCAAGTGGCCACGACCCTCGCCATCCACCTACTTTTCCTGAGATTGAATCTTTCAACCTTCTAGTATCAAATGGACCCAAATATCATAAATACAAGCCCTATCACTTCGTTATAAAATTGGCTGAGATCTCGAAAGTAGATGTCTTTGATCCTTAGGAAAAATAAAGGGCTTTAAAACTAGTAGAATGAGGGTTAGTTGGCCAGTTCACGAGCCTATGGCCTTCTCCACACTCAGTTCACTAGCGGGTGGAGAAAAATTGGAAACCTTTAATAAAATGTGAGATCTTCTCCTCATTCCATGATAAAGGATATTTTACCTTATTCTTTGAAAATAAAGTATATTGGGACCCGATCTTTCAAAATGGGCTTTACTTTATGGGGGTGAAAAACCTCTACCTAGATCGATGGAGCCTAGACTTTAATCTAGATAGTGATGTCGCTTTGAATATCTTTGTTTGTGAAAAGCTTCCCTTTCTCCTTCTACAGTATTGAAATGATTCCACTTTCAGGGGCATTGGAAATGCTCTAGGTAAATGCATTGATGGAGTAGAACCCCATGAAGGCTCATTCTCATGTGCATGCATCTGCGTAGAGGTGGATATGGACAAAGGCCTACTTGAAGCAATCAAACTAAACCTATACAACTGGTCATATGTACATGAGGTAGATTACAAATAGTTCCCCTTCAAATGCAAAAAATGCCATGAATATGACCATTTTGCATGAAATTGCAAGAAAAAACAAGACGAGCAACCCAGGAAAGGAGATATGGGTGAACAATGGCAACATTCAAAACGAAGAAGAGGAGAATCCTGATGGAAGTAGACCCAACCACAAAAAAATGATCATGCAACAAACAAAGGGAAAGGCCCAAGATCTCTAAGGAAATCAAAACAAAGTGCTAGAGAAGGAATTAGCAAATTAGAAAGTGTTAGAGGAAGAGGAACCAACTTTGAAGAATTAAACATAGAAGTCGAGGAAGGTGAAATATCGTATTCAAACCCTCCTCCCACAAATTATGCATTACATAAAGAGGTAAATCTGGAGACAACCAATGAGAATATGTTTCCTTTGGAAGAAGACTAGAACCATTTGAATCAAGAAGACCCTTCAGTAGAGGAGGACCTTGGTAGATGGTTCGAAATGTCAATAGAAGAATATACTTAATGCGATGGATCCAGAAAACACACCACTATATAGGAGGACAAATTTATATTTCCAAAAGGTTGGCTCAATCTTTGTCCTCTCCGCAGATGAAAAGTTGGAAGTTGAAAAAGAAAGAGAAAAAAAGTGACATCACAGAAAAGTTGAAAGGAGAAAAAATAAGGAAATAAGGATGGAGAAAACATAAAAGGAGGAGTTGGGCACCCAGGGGATTATGGATGCTCAAGTTAAAGGACTCAAAACCACCAAAAAAGGAATAAAGCAGCCCCATCCCAAGGGGAAAACCACACACATAATAAGTGATGAAGGCAATCTCCTAGAACTATAGGGGTTTGGGTTGAAAAAGTGAATGGAAGAGGTTAAGTCCTTAATCAAACAAGAAAGGCCTTTAGTGGCCCTTCTTGAGGAGACAAAAATGGAGGATCAAGTGCTCCTCCAAAGACAACATAAATTATGGAACGAAAGTGGGATATTATCAATTAGTTCAAGGGGAGCCTCAGGGGGTTTCTATACAATGTGGAATCACACACAACTCCTAATGTCGAATCATTTTTCAACACTACATTGGCCGACGATAATTTTTTTTCATATTCCCTCAAACAAGGTATGGAAAGTTATAAATATCTTTATTCTAGTTCAATTCAGAGAGATTCATGAATTTTGGGCTTCCTTAATGGCATTGGAAGAGACTAATTAAAACTCAAATTGTATTTTGTGAAGGGATTTCAATACAACTTTCTACAAGTGGGAGAAAAAGGGGGATCTCCAATTAAAGAGAAATTCCAAGAGAACAAGGAATAAATCATTCAAATAATCAATCTAATAGATATCAAACCCATCAAACACAAGTATACATGGAATAAAAGATGATCTGTACTAGGGCACATTGTTGCTTTCTTATATAGTTTTTTGATATCTAACTCCTTTCTATCTCAGAATTTAATAGTCCAATCATGCATCCTCCCTTGGAGTGGATCGAATCACATGCCTATAGAGATAGACTTAATGAAAGCATAAATCATGGGCCTCTCCCTTTCAGATTCAATCTTTTTTGGATTTAGAAACATGGGTTTATTGATCTAGTAGCAACAACATGGGGAGAGTGGGTCACGAGAAATCTTATCAAGATCTCGGAACAAAAAATTAAAAGGCTAAAGGAGAAGATTAAAGTCTAGTTTAAAGGCTGAAGTAAATATCACTAGGAGACAATCCAAGAGTATGGGGGAGATGGAAGGATTGCAATCTAAATTTTAGGATTTCCTAGTTGTGAATGAGCTCTTCCAAATAGAGAAAGAATTATTTTCAAAATATCACATCCTTCCAAAAGAAGAAGAAGAAACGTGGATGTTTAAATCAAGAAGTATCTGGATATGGGTAGGGGACAAGAACATGAAATTATTCCACAATAAGGAAAAGAGAAGAGAGTGGAAAATTAGTATATAAGAAATAATGGTACTGGGGAACCAAACAACAAAGTTTCAACAAGTCAAAGAAGAGGTTGTTAGTCACTTTCGAGTATTGTATAGTTATACAGAGATCTTCTTGATTGACAATGAGGCATTCCTACTAGATCATGTGCTAGAATTAATTTCTTCTGAAGACAATCAATGGTTAATAAAATCTCCATTGGAAGAAGAAATAAAGCAAGGAGTGTTCTCCTTCAACCTCACCAAAGCCCCGAGACTAGATGGATTCTTGGCTCAGTTTTATTAGTTCTTCTGGGACGTGATTAATTATGATTTATACATGATGGTGGGATACTTGTTAAAGAGGAATTGTATGGGAGGAGGATTAAACACTTCCTTTCCAAAAGAATCTAATCCATCATATTTTGTTCATTTTTGACCAATTTCCCTTTGCAATTTTTCTTATAAGGTAATCTCAAAATTTTTAGCTCGAACGCTGAAAATATTTCTTCCAAACATCATCTCTGAAAACAAAAGTGGTTTTGTTCCACAAAGACAAATATTGGATAACATAGCCTTAGTTCAAGAAGTGATTGAATCTAGTCATAGTAGGGGGGGTAAGGGAATGATCATCAATTTGGATATGGTAAATGATTTTTATTGTGTCAGGAATTCCTGCCTCTTTAAAGTAACATCCAAATTTGGATTTGATGAGAAATATATACAATGGATGACCCTTTATATTAGCTCTCTATGGATATCTCAGTTAGTAAATGGTAGGGTAGTTGGGTTCTTTAAAGCATCAAGGGGATTCCGACAAGTATGCCCATTATTACTGTTTTTTTATATCTTATGGATGAATCTTTCAACTGTAGAATGGAATATGAAAGAAGAGTTGAACGAATTCTAGGAATAACATATGTTTGAGGAGTCAGAAGTATCAACCATTCACAGTTTGTAGATGATACACTCCTCTTCGGTGGATCCTATGCTATCATAGCAAGAAGATATAAGGTGATGATGGATAATTTATTTTTGGAATATTATGGGAAAAGGAACTCAGATAAGTCCCAATTTTACTCATGGTATATATGAGTAGTCAAGTAGAGGAAAATAGGTGGGTTATTAGAATTCCAAACAATGGATACTTGGAAAGAATTCAAATATTTGGGTATCCCCATATGCTTGAAAATTCACTCACCATAGGCTTGGGTGGGAATCCTATCTAAAGTAAAATATAAATTTAATATCCGGGGATCACAGTGGCTTAATCTCGTGGGTCACATTATATTAATAAATTTGTTCCTCTCAGTCATACCTCTCTATCAGTTCTCTACTCTTCTATCTCCTTAAAGTATTTTGAATCAATTGGCTAAGGAAATTCAACTGTTCCTGCAGGAAGGAGGAAAATCAAGCACAAATAATTTCCCTCTAATTAAATGGGCTACTATTAGTTCTCCCAAAACACACAAAGGATTAGGAACCATAGATCCTATCCTCATGAATAAAACAATAGGGTTAAATTTGGTTTGGAGTTTCATGATGTAGAATGAGGACTAGCATAAATCTCTCCTCAAAGAAAAATACTTGTTACCTATAAGAGAAAGAAGCATTAATCAAATTCAAGCTAGTAAAAAAGGGTCAATGAACTGGAAGCTCATCTCAACGATGGCCCCTATCATTAGTAAATGCCTTTACTGGATCCCTAGGAATGGAGCAAAAATCAAATTATGGACAAATCATATAATGGGCAAGCAACCTTTGGAGGACATGATGGAATTACTACCTTTAAGGTAACTTCTTGCGTCCTAAAAGAGACCCTCTCTTGAAGAAATATATTTTTAGGATGAATGCGGCTATTAGAAGGGATGGAACTTCAACAGAATCCCACACTAGCTTTGGCAGTTGGTTATGATATTGAGAAATAAGTTGGTAGGGTGTGCTCCTTGGAAATAGTAGGAGGAAGACCGAATTGACTGGAAAAGGTCTTCATATATAATCAAAGATGGATATGATGACCTGTTGTTACAACCAAATTACCTCCAATTTTTTTGATATGGAAGAAAATATGGAAAATGAAAACCCAAAAGTTAATACTTTCTATTGGTTATTAGCACATAAAAAATCCTAACAACCAAAAATATTCAGAAGAGAGGAATATAGGGACCTTACATAGTACACACAACAATAATAATTGATCTTACATCTATTTCTGCATTTTCCATATACTAAGAGGGTATGTGCGGAAACCCTCAACCAAATATTCCACAAAGTGCAATGGCCCATTTGACCCCTAGTGTTTTTCTCTTCTTGGCCTAAACATTATAATGGAACGTTCTCAGGTAGGCCCATATTTAAGTGGTTTTGGGAAGCTCTTCAAAAATTTCTATAATGGTATATATCGTTATCCAAGAATTATGCCATTTTTAAAAATTATAACCAATTATCCAGATCAACAACTAAGAAATAATTAACTATGTGTGCATAATTTAGAGGTAAAAAACTAGGCAAATCACATCACAATCTGGACTCTTCGGAAAAAAAATGGCTTGCTAAACTAGTGAATTTAGGGATAAATATTATGGTAGTTGAAGGCAAATACCAACAAGATAATGCAATATGGAAAGTATGGTTATCAGATTATTTACATGATTCGAAAAAGAATGGATTCTCTACTTTGATAGAGCTTCAAAGAAAAATTCAGGGGTGGTAGGAGCGGGAGCAGTCTTGTATAGACCCAAAGAAAACGTGGTTAAGACATATGCATGGGGACTTGGATCAATGACAAAAAATCAAGTAGAAATGCACTAATTTCTGCAAGGTGTGTTCTTGGCTAGAGATTCACATGTGTCTAATATCAGAATTTTGGGAGATTCGTTTATTACCATACAACATTTATGCAAAGGAACATTACTCCAAGATAACCTATTAAAGTGAATAAGGAGGCTCCTTTAAGACATTCCAAAAAAAAAGTAGCTTCATAACCTTAGAAATAAAATATAGAAGTAGCTAAATGTGTTAATCAAACCTGCCAACTTAATGTTGGGCAGTTATAGGTAAATGGCATCTTAGAATGGAGGTCTTTTCTACAACCTATATGGAAAAGTTTACAAATATCAACAATATGGACCAAATAGAAGTAGATGAATGTGCTAATCAAACTTGTCAACTTCATGGTAGGGGGCTAGATGGATATCATGGAACCCCGAGTAATTATGATGCATGCAGTCGATAAACGACCACATTGTCCTCATAAGCGAAGTAAAGGAAAACAAATATTGTATAACCATTCCATTATACCTCCATTTCTGATGATGATCACTATAGGCAACGAGACCGTTATGAATATGAATGCAACAATTTCTCTGAATTCATGTGGGATTCAAGAGAAACAACATGAATTTCTACAAATGCAGGAGAAGAGAATTTTGTGGGTTTCCTTATTAAGAGGGACTCTATTGATATGGAATCGGGGGAAAGGCCGAAGAATTTGGTAGGTCCCGTGGAGCCACAACCTTCCCTATGCGCCATCCTCCCCCCTTGTTGTGAATTCGACTCTAGATTGGTTTGTGTTCCTGTTTGTTGCTTTGTAAATCCTATGTGCAGGTTTGGGGAAATTTGATAGCTATTAGAGGAAATAATATTTGGACAAAGTGGGTGGGAGAAAAGCCTTGGGAGCCTAGACTACATAGTTCTTCTTGTAATGCGTGGAATAAGCATGTTATAGCTTGTATTGATTGGAACTCCATCGAAGGGTAGATTTCTTGGTATTTTCACCGAGCCTAGAATTAGCCACACACAAGATGTAAATTGAGGCATTGTGTGGCTAAAGGTTAGGCACATCGACCTTTCTTGGGTGTTGAAAATTTATGTAACTATGGTCGACCTTTTTCATTAGAAAATTTGAAGGAGTTTTTTTTTCTTTTCTTTTCTTGTCATCATATAAGTCGACCTAAAGAGATCCTCAAGTTAGCTCCATTAGGGTTAATTAGCTCACAGATAACACATATGTATGCCATCGACAACACTCATTTGGAGCATCAATCACATCAAATTTCATCAAGTTTGTTCTGTAATATTTAGAGAGCATATCCACACGTGTGAAGGACAAAAAGACCTCTCTTTCTTATGCATTGAATTTCTCTTGGTGACTATGTTAAATATATTTTGTCTTGGGAATATTGGCATATATTTTGCTTCAGATCATATTTCCTTGGAAGGCCACATACTTCGTAATTATGTTGAATCTTGAGACTGATATTTTCTCTTCTACAGTGTGACGTTGATCTGAGTTGACCAAAGACTTGACTATGGTTTTGGTCGAGTTTCTTTGACCAGTGCGTTGAATTTAATGTGGAGAATTCAGGGCTAAATTTTGGCCTCTTATTACAGTGAGCTCAGGGCTGAATTTCGACCTTATTGTGCAGACTATGACAATTGAGTTGGAGATAACCTTTCTATCTCTGTTCACTAACATTGACTAGTATTTTTTATTGAGGACATATTTGGATTTGTTGGAATATTATTGATGTAATTTTGATGGAAAAAATATCTCTATCATAAGGAAAGAATTTTTGTTGAGTTTTCTTCTTGTGGGTTTTTCCTTGGCTGTGAGCCCAATTCTTGATGTCCCTTGTTTACTGTTCATTGTCCAATATGATCTCTATTTAGTGATCTTATTAAAGAATTGAATGGTTGAAGTTTTTCATGTATAGCTACTTGATAATTGAAGTGGAAAGAAGGAATTGATTGTATCATTAAAAGTAGTTATCAATTGTGAAACTTTATTCTAGTCCTAGCTACACTAGAATTTCAACATTGGGGACTTATGTTTTTTCACGAGACCATCTATGGCTCAGTTTAGTAATTTATGAGATAAACTATGGGGCACTTCATGCAAACATATGTGTGGAATTGAAAAACTGGAAGGGTGCATAATTGGACTTGCTTAGGCCAATTTGCGACCGTGGGAGATGAAAAAAATCGACAAATTTGGTTTGGATGAATGTGAGTAGTGCAGATAGAGAGTGGTGACAACTAATAACACAAGAGGTGACCTGGGGAAGATTGTGCAATATGTCGAGGACAAATATCTGGGAGAAATTGAGTGGTGCATTGAGGAAGGTGGTGGTTCTGTCTAGAGAGGACAAGAAAAAATGCGATGAGGTAAAGAGAAAGCTTGGGCCGAAAACGACTGGGACAGGAAAAATAATTACAGATATAAGGAATAAGTAACTCAAATGGTGCAACAAATGGATGCCCTCCAATTTGACATAATGGTGATGAACGCACAACAAAAAAAATAGATGGAAAACAATGTGAATGTGTTGGAGTAGATTAAATGCCTCAAAGCTCATACAAGCCAAAAAATGGACGACATAGATGCACTTCACCAACAAATTGAAAATTTGCAAGGAAAACTACATCTTCTGAATCCAAGCTTAAATGAATCCATGTCTGGAATTTGGAAGGAGGTAAACCAATGTCTAAACCTCAACCAAACACTGGCAAAGGAGTGTGATGATTCTAAATGACATATGTTTTGCTGCAAATTTTATTTGTTATTAGGGACTTACTATCAGATTTATCCAAATAGGAATGTAATGAATTTTTTGGAACTTTGTAGCCCTTTAGAAGTCCTAGAAGTTTATAGTAAGTATAAGAATAAGAGGCAAGTTGAATAATAGTCAATGTATCCCCTCAGTTTTCGTTATGACCAGACACATATTTAATGTAATACGAACACTCATTCCTCTTCTATATATATATATATATATATATATATATATATATATATATAATTTTCAATTTTTTTATTATATCAAATTTAAAACCGAATTTTATTTTCAAAATAATAAGTGTTAAAGTTTTGTCGAAGTTTAAAGTCATGGAACTTGAACACAAACATGAACTAGGCAACTTACATTATAATTGTTTATAAATATATACATTTATATAATTTAAATAAATTTATATATTAATTTGTATTATTTAAAAACATTCGTGTTCTAAGTAAATTAACAACACTACTCCCAACGTCCTCCCAAAGTTAACTTAACTCATATTGGTCTCTCCCTTGTTGTCAAATTTGATACTAGACAACATTCCGTTAATGCAGACAACATGGATTTTTTTTTAAAGTTAGTAGGTTTTAGCCTTTAAGGTTTTATTGTTTTTTATTTTTTTACTATGAACCTCTTTATTTCGTGAAATTATTTGTGTTCGTGTTAGGCTTGAGATTTGTGACCCTGATCAAATAAATTCACTGAGGAATAAATTCAGTAATCTTCGAATTTAATCAATTTTGTTTGCTAAACCCAACGACTTATACATATGTTTAAGTATTGAGGGGTTTTCGTAGTGCATTATATAGATAACATTTTTTTTTGGGATTCAACTGCGTTAAGTAAGTCATTCATCTATGACCATTTCCATGAGAGGTAGTCGTAACTGAATAATTTCTCATGATTTTTGAATAGTCCACTTAGCAGTCATTGCATCAAGTAAGTCATTCATTTATGACCATTTCCATGAGAGGTAGTCGTAACTGACTAATTTCTCATGACTTTTGAATACTCCACTTAGCACTCATTGCATCGGGTGATGCTCACAGGGGTGAAGAAGTGGGATTGAAACTAGTTAAATGAATCACATAACGTCAATCATCACTTCCGGGGTTTGCACCTGGTAACCAGGACTTCCCTCGAGGTTACCCATCCCAGATTGCCTCTAGCTCAAGCGCGCTTAACTTTGGAGTTTTCCCCACAATCAAACTCACTTAGCTTGCTAACCCATTTGCAAAAACTTAGCAAGTATTTTTCCTCATGAATCATTCAAGTGGAGCTCCATCCACTCGTTGTATTTAAGTATTGAGGGGTTTTCGCAGTGCATTATATTAGATATCATTTTTTTTGGGATTCAACTGCGTTAAGTAAGTCATTCATGTATGACCATTTCCATGAGAGGTAGTCGTAATTGACTAATTTCTCATGATTTTTGAATAGTCCACTTAGCACTCATTGCATCGGGTGATGCTCACAGGGGTGAAGAAGTGGGATTGAAACTAGTGAAATGAATCACTAACGTCAATGATATATATTATAAATATGTTTTAATTTTCATTTATGTAGTTCATTTTTTTGAGTTTTTAATTTTTTTCTTTTGATTTAATTTATTTATTTATTATTTTGAAATTGAAATTTATTACTTTTTGGGTGCTTTTAAGATAATTTGTTTTTTCTCTTTTTTTGTCCTATTTGAAGGTGTTTTTTTGTGTTTCCTTATTTTTAAAAAATGTGTTTTTCAATTTTTTTGTGGCTTTTTTAATTGATTCCCTCTATTATAAGAAAGAAAAAAACACTTTTTCTCAATTTATTTTTTTAATGCTAATTATTAAAAAAATAATTATCAAAAATTTGAAAACACCTCAGAGTGAGATGGATAAAGCTCTACAAACCCTCGAGGTAGCTAGGGTTTTAGCCTAACCGAACATTCTATGCTTAGTTTTCATGAATATTTTCATATCTCTTCTGTAATGGAAAATTCTAGTGATTTTGCGAAAACACTTTTTTTTTCATGTATTTTTGTCAGTCTAGCAAGATCTTCTTCGCTTTCATATCGTTTGATGTTGAAATTTGGTTCTTGTCTTCCAGTGGTTCAAGAAATTCCTTATCTCAATGTTCCAATGGATGAGGAATATGTCAATTGTGAAAAAAAAACGAAGTAAGGTTTAGTTTGAATGTTTAATGGATTTTGGCCGTGATTGGTCGATCTGCCCAAATGGATCTTTGAGCAATAGAAGCCCATTTTGACGAATGCATTAAATATTTACCCTTTGGGTCAGGGTATTTTTTTGGTGGTTGTTGATAACATAGAGGGCAAGAAGGCCATTTGCGAAGCTAGGCTGTGGTTTTGGGGTAGTGTTGGTCTCCGCATGTAGCCCTGGACTCCCATTTTTGATCCAGTAACGACATCAATATCTATGAATCCAATTTTGATAAGGCTTCTAAACCTTCCCTTGAAATTTTGGACTCTTCCATCACTTTCCCTTTTTGGTATAGTTTGGGAAAGTTTTATTGTCGTTGTCGTGAAACTGCAAAATTTTTCAAGACTACTTATGCCAGAATATGTATGGAGATGACTTCAATAATGGTTTTACCATGGAGATTAATTTGATATGTCCAAACTATGTTTGGTTCCAAAAGCTCGACTATGAGGATATTTCTTTCAAGTGTAGAGCATGTTATGAAACGAGACACATAATTAAAAACTACCCCAAGCATTTGTAGAATAGAAAAGACCAAAAAAGACCCTGAAGTTCCAAATGGTGGAAAGGAGCTCAGGGTATTCACTATACGATGTTTAAAGATGATGTGCTTCAAGATAAGAAATAACCAGAAGATAAGAAGGAAGCATATACGACCAACGAAATTGCATCAATGGCAAGAAAAACCAAGCAAGAAATAACAAATGTCAATGAGGATCCTCTAGACTAAGAAAAAGTAGAAATGCAACAAATTCTTGTGGAAAACATATCCCCTTCTAAATTCGAAAAGATTCTTGCTAAAAAATAATCTTCTTGGGTAGATTAGGCAGATGATAATGAATTCAAATTTCACTTGCCAAAGAAATATATGCTGAAAATAGAAGAAAACACGGGTTGGACTCAAGCTGTGAAGAAAGGAAAAGACATTTCACCAATGAAAACATGAAGTCAGACCAAGTCAAAAAAAATTTAGTGAATAATGGAATGTAAATGTACTTGGATATTGGGAGTTTTTTGGAGAATTTTTAGTTGAAAAGGGTCTAAATTTTTTGTGTCACGGGGAACTCGTTTGAGGGTTTGGATTAGCCCCCGTGCTCAATTTCAAACCTTCAGGGAATATTGGAATATGTAAATATCTCAGCCTAATAACCATATTTTTATAATAATACAAATTCCTACTTGTTTCTTTGAAAAAAAATAAAAATAAAAATTGAAAAAATTCATGTAATACCACTTTTAGATTTAGAGACAATTTTACAAAAATCTCAATTAATTCACAATTTTAACCCCCAAAATAAAATAAAAATTATACAAAATTGAAAAATATTTGGAAAAAAGGTAGACAAACTTAAAAAACATTTAAAAAAAAATAAAAAATAAAAAAGGTAGACAAACTTAAAAAACACTCAAAAAATCAATAAATCGAAAAAAGAAAGAAACTAGAAAAAATTGAAAAACACATAAAACGGAAACATTTAAATAAATAAATAAAATAAACAAATCTAGAAAATGGTTAAAAGATCAACATTTGAGAAAAAAATGTCAATACTTCATAGGTTATAAGATTTAAAACGTCAAAAACTACCCCCGAAAAAGGGTGATGTTGCATCACCACTTTTCAAAATGAGCATAAAAATCAACACTAAATGCAACCTCTAAGAAAACAAGAACTCAATCAAGTTCTCATAAATTATTTCCTATTGTAGTTGTAAGAGACCAATATTTATGGCATGGAATGAAGAAAGATGTGGTCGATTCTATAGGTAGATGTTTGAATATTAGAAAGTAAAGGTTGAGCATAAACATCTAGCGGGATTTCTAAAAACTATCTCCCATTTCTGAATGGAAATTGGATGTAGTTACCATAGATTTAATCCCCAAGCTTGCCTAAAACAACAAGGCAACATGATTCCTTCATGGTAGTGGTGGACAAGCTTACAAAGGTTGCGAATTTTATTCTAGTCAAGATGATTCATAAGGCATACAACTTTACAAATATTTATATGAAAGAAATTTTCATGCTACATGGTGTGTCTAAGGAAATAAGCTCTGACAGAGATCCCAATTTCACTTCCAATTTTGGAAAGAGTTGTTTAAAGGTGTAGAGACAAATCTAAATTTCAGAAAAACCAATTTATCTAGAATCAAATGGGAAAACAAAGAGGATTAACTAGCTAATTGAAGATATGCTAAGAATGTATGTAATGGACAAACCTTCTAGGTGGAAAGAGTACCTTCATTTGGTTGATTTTTCTTATGATAATGGGTAATAGGTATCATTTAAGATGAGTTTGTTTGAAGCCTTGTATGAAAGAAAATATAACACACAAGTGAGCTAAGATAACCTAGTGGAAAAATTCATTATTGGGTTAGAACTACTAAGGGAAATGGAAGAGCATATCCTAAATATCAAACATAATTTGAAAGTTGCATAGGATAGGTAGAGAATTTATGCTAACAAAGGCCGAACACATACACTATTCAAAGTGGGTGAGTATGTGTTTCTAAAAGTAAAGGCTAAAAGGAGTTTGTCAAGATTGGGAAGCTACCCAAATTTGGCAACGATATACTGTGGGCCATTTTAAGTTCTAGAGTGAATAGGCCTAGTTGTATACATGCTTGCATCCATGGAAATTCATAATTTGTTTCATATGTCTTTATTGAAGATGTATGTCTTAATCCTAATCATGTGATTGGTTGGACTACTATTAAAGTGGAGCACAAAGGGGACTTTTGGGTGGAGCAAATGCACATCCTAGATCAAAAGTCAAAATGCTAAAAAATTGACAGTGAACTTGCCATGGTCTTGAAAGCACCACGTGGGAGCACGAGGAGGGAATATAAGAGGCTTTCTTACAAATTTGTACAATGTTTGAGGAAATGTGAATGCACATTTGTATATGTGTACAAAGACTTCATTTTTAGTAGCTGGAGTTCCTAGAGACATAGCTTTGAAACTTCTTGTTTGACTTGTGCTAGAGATTTGGAAAGGAGGTGGAGCAACCTTAGGGGTTGTGGTGTAGAGAAGGGGGTGCACTTATTTGGGTTGTGAAGGTTGATAGGAATGAGAGTTGCTGGTTGTAATTATTGCAAGAGTCATTGGATGCAAAATTATTCAGTATTGTGATGCAAAATATTTTATATATGTACATGTACATCAATATGGTGATGTGAAATGAGGATATTGACAAATCTAAGGGGAAGGGAATGTAAAATCCCATTTTTTTAATCACACAATTAACGACGTATATTAGTAAATATGATGAATATTATTTTCAATCCAAAGTTTCTATTTCATTACAATTTTGATTGTTGATAGGAGTATCCATGCTTATGTGCAAGTATGTGAGTAGCAGGCGAATGACAATGTGAAAACATACAATCTCCACGTAAATACATCACATAATTTGATGACAAATAACTTATATAGTTTGATTATAACATGGTGTGAAAATTCTTGAATGGTGTATAATCCCCTTGCCAATAATGACCAAATAATTCTAAAATTCACCACCTTGAAGACACCTCTTATTTTTTCCCACCACTATGTTTAATAACATCTACACTACTAATTATGGTAAATGGAATCTTAAGTTCATCAGTATGAAGAACCCTAATCGTAATATTCAAACTCTAACATTAAGAACATCCTATAATCCATTTTGTGTCTCAAAAAGTAAAAAATGTGAATTGCCACCAAAATCCAACATACAAGTCAATAAAATGAAACTTCATTGAAAGAAATTGGGAATGCATATACTACACAAGGATAGAAAATCTTGTTTTCTATATTAGTGTTCTATGTGGTCGTATAATGACATTAAATAGAGGCATAGTCAAATCACTTACTCAAATTTTTAACTTCAAAATGATTTAGAATATATGTAAATAATGTGTTGGCTCCATAATGGGTGAGTGATATCCACCCGGTTGCAAATTCTTTAAGAAATTATAGGGAAGATGACCATGCATACCCCATCCCATTATTGTCCTGTTCCGATAGGGGATGAGACATTAGATTAAATCACATTAACAAGCTTTACGCTTTGGGCACATGTATTCCTACAAACACTTCCTGGTAGTCAAATTATGATGGCATGGATTCCGATGATGCATCTATATGCCAATTACCATGCCCAACTTTGTGGAACCCATGGATCCATAAGCCCATCCCAATGGATGGATGTCATTTACGTTGAGTTTAAATTTTGAAAGGAACCATGGATTTATATTTGAATGTCGATGCTCCCTTTTCTTCCCTTTTCCTTTTCTTTTCTTAGAATAAACAATTACCAATCTTTTCTTAGAATAAACAATTACCAATTATCATTTCTCTTTTTTCTTCCTTCATCATCTTGTCTTGATGATGAACCACACTAGCTGGTTCGAAAAACTATGCTCAGATGTGATTATCACCAAAAGATTTTATATACAATTACTAAAATTTCTAATGTATAACTTATCACTAACATTACAACTTATCACTAACATTGCAAAAATATATATTTCGACTTACTAATTACAATTTAATAAAATTTACATAAGCATGTGTTAAATATTAAAGAGGTTGTCTAAATATTGGATGATTTGGAGTTTTTGGTGAGAATATGGTGATTTTTTTCGGTCAATTTTCATCTTTGTTGTTTAAACTTGATTTTTGATTGCTTATATGAACTTAACGCCTTGAAAAACCTAGGGCACTCGGATTGTGGAGAGTTCACAATTGAAATTTATGATTCCAACAAATATATGCTATATTCTAGGTAATTTTGACTGAAAAATATACAAGAAAACCTTCCAAAACATAGTGACACATAGACTACAACAATACCAAATATCAGAAACATGCATTGAAATTGATACCGTGAAAATAAACAAATTTCAAAATATTAGTAACATCGCTTACTTTAAAAGATTAAGAACATTGCTAATTTGTTAATCTTTACACATATGCGAGGCTAGTGGAGTGCAACTGTAAATTTCCTTATATGAATTCACCTAAATTAATTTGACTCACATACTATACATTATTGATCACCCTATACCCAGGCCATTTCATGTGGTTAATAGACCCAACTTTTAGCCCTTTATTCATATATTCCACATAATACATTGGTTTCAACTCAAAATCTCCAAACCATTCTAACCATCCCGTAGTTTCAGTAATGTCCCTTAGCACAGACTGCATGAAAGCAGTTCGAGAGTATACCATCCACAACCTTCCCAGATACGTTTAGAATGAGATTTTTAGTAGAACAATGTTCACATCAGCATTAATAGCGCATTTGTGAAATAAGGATCCAATGTACTCACCGGGATTAGATTTTCCCTATGCAGTGTTTGCATTTTTTTGATTTGCATCAAATTTCCTTGAAACCAAAGTGTAACTTTGAAATGCTACCATGACATTCCAAAATATGAAGTCTGCAATGCCTGAAATCTCACTCCATATAGAATTGGCGAAGAAAATGCTAAATAACACTAATTGGCTTGATTTTTTTGGCCTAAGGTGTTATGAATGCCATGTCATGAGCCAAAAACCCTTCCACACAACTGCATTCAAACATTTTAGGGTTATAAACTTTGAAAGAAGCTAACATTCTAAAAATAATTTTAATGGGAGGCAACACCTAGAATTAAACAGGGGAAATAAGCCCTAGGAAAACTATGTAAACTCACTTATGCATTATGGGGAAATAATCCATCCAAGGTTCATTCATCTTCTTGGTCCTTTTCATCTCCCCTTTTCTTATGAGTTGTCCCATATTAAGCTATGTGTTTGTCAAAGTTAGGGTTTGTGACCTATCTTAGTCAATCTAGATGATTTTTCAATTCTAACTTGGAGTTGACAAGTGAGACTTGAAATTTTGACCACTCCCTCCACTAAGAGATTTCTCAGTTTGAACGCCTCTTTTGTCACCTTGCCCATGTATCAATCGCTTAATGTATTTCTCTTGTACACATTAGCAAAGAATGTAGAATTTCTAGACTTAGGTGATTCGTAAAATCAATTGGCAACCTAAAATATGTCCTTACACTAATTCATGAACAAAAAGACATTCCTTTAGGGAAAGACATCACTCAAAACTTTTTATCATGCAAAAATTGTCAACAATATCTCTTATCTATTAAACATCATTTTTTTGCGTGGATGTGTGAGAGGTTGATTCATCAAATTTTTACTTAATAAAGGGCACTTGCATGAGATTCAACCCATAATTTCTCAAAGGCTTCATTGTATAATCACAAGCAATATTGTGGTTTCAACCATTACCAAATTTGACATTAAAAATGAGGTGAATAAGAGTAACTTAACATTAACCTACCTAAGTTGAAGTGATAAAAGTGCCTAGATTATTGAGTTTCTTTACCACATAACAAACATAAATCACATGCAAAGAATAATAAAATAATAATTCTAATCTAGATACACATTGTCAACCAACAAAGATTAAGAAAACACAAGTCACATGCAAGAAATAATGGTCCCTATCTAAATATACATTACCAACCAGTAAAGATTAAAAGATTAATGAATCCATCACTGATGTTCATTATTTTCAACATTTCTTATTGTGAAAAAATGATTGAAAATATTTTTATATTAACTATAATAAAAATGAATAGCATGTTACATTGTCAAAATTGGTATAAAAATGAATAGCATGTTACATTGTCAAAATTGGTTGGTTTCTTAACCCAACAAATTTTGACATGTTTCTTAACCCAACCAATGAACAAGTCCACCATAAAAACATCTCAAATTTACTTTCCTTTAAAGATTTAAATGCAAAAATTGAAAATAATTAAATACTAAATTAGGGCTGAAATGGTTTAAAAGTATATTACAATGAATATCTATTCATAATTGTAATTACAAATTTTCTTATTGAAAATAATTAAAAACCAAACTATGGCTGAAATGGTTTAAAAGTATATTAAAATGAATCTCTATTCATAATGGTAATTACAAATTTTCCTTTCTTTTGGGTTAAATTAGGATTTCATTTATCTTTCTTTTACAAATCCTATTATGGACCATTCAGAATGATAAAATCAGAAACATTTGTATCTGGTTTCTGGTCTTTTTCAAATCTGATTATAGTGGCAGCTTCATCTCATCCTGTCTTTCATAGCTCTGTTATTCTCCCTTGGCTTCAGCTTGTAGATATATTTCGAGAGCAATGCCCAACAGGTATTCATCTGTTCTGGAGTTTTCAAGTGACATCAAAATCTCTAATTACTGGAAGAATTCAAGTTATTTGTTTTCATCCAATAACGGATCATAATGATAGACAAAATACTCTCTTGTTCCACTTGATTGAATTTTGAAAACTTTATGGCCTGAATAACAAGCCATTAACAAAGTCTGCTATTATCCGTTGTAACCCCATGAGCTGCACTCTCGCTGATAGCTTATATCATGTTCAACTTTAATGTTCCAGACTCCACCCTTTGTGTGTACATAATGAAATCGTTTAGCTGGGTGTAATTGCAGGCTTGGTTTTTTAGATACCGAATCTATTTATGATTAAAAATAAAACATTAATTTTAATAATAATATAAATTACATCAGTAAACTCTGGTGTCATTCCAACACCGCTGGTGCGCAGTTGCCTTCCACGATGCCAAAAAACTTCGGCCGAGTAATCCACATATCAGCATAAATATCAGTGTCATATGTTTGGATATAAGCCGGTTATTACATCTAAAAAACCATCATAAATACACTACATACAGTACGATGATCAACAACTTCCCCTCCACCACAATCTGGTACAGGTTGGGATCCGCCTCACTCTTGGAGAATCCAAGCCTGGTGAAGTAGCTGTCTATGCGAGTGTACCAAGCACGAGGTGCTTGCTTCAGCCCATACAGTGCTCTCTTGAGTCGGCACACATGCGACTCACTGCTGAAGATCTCAAAACCTTCAGGCCGCTCTATGTACACCTCTTCCTCAATAACTCCATTGAGGAACGCAGTCTTCACATCCATCTGATGAATGTGCCACCCCATCTGCGCTGAGAGAGCAAGGATCGTCCGTATGGAAGAGTACCTTGCGACAGGTGCAAAAGTCTCCTCATAGTCAATCCCCTCGATCTGTGAGAAGCCACGGGCTACAAATCTCGCCTTGTACTTCTCCACACTCCCGTCAGCCGCCTGCTTCACCTTGTAGATCCATCGCGAACCTACAACTGATTTCCCAACCGGTCTTGGGACAATCTCCCATGCACTGTTCCTGATGATCGAATCATATTCTTCGATCATGGCATCAACCCATGCGGGTTCCTCCACAGCTTCCTCAAAAGAGGATGGCTCTGCCACAACACATTGACTCATAAGAGCCATGTATCCAGTGTACCGATCCGGTGACTGTCTCTATCTGCGCTGTGCTGTAGGTGGTCCTACAACCTTCTCTGCATCCCGAGCCAGTCGCTCAGCTTCTGTAGTGCGCATGTGCCCTCTGATGGTTGGCGCTGCATGGGTGGTTTCTTCCACCTCTTGAACCTCCTCTTGTGGCTGATCCACATCCGGAAGCTCCTCCTTAGGAACTAACAGCTCCTCATCTGCATGCAAGTGTAGCTCCCTCTCAAGCGAACACTGCATGGCTTTCTCCTCCCGAAATTTTATATCCCGTCGCACAACAGTCTTGCGACTGTCTGACAAATACACCCGATAGTTGTGAGGTGTATCAGTGTACCCCACAAATATTCCAACCTCAGCAGTTGGATCCAGCTTCCTTCTTGCATCCTTCATCACATGCATGTAGACAGGAGAACCAAAAATCCGCAAATGGGAAATATCAGGCCTCTTGCCAAAATAAGCCTCCTCTGGTGTACTCATGCCAAGAACATTGTGAGGACAACGGTTCTGCACATACACTGCTGTATTGCATGCCTCAGCCTACAAGTGAAGGGGTAGGCCCTGATCATGCAACATCGCTCGTGCAGCACCCACGATCGTTCTGTTCTTCCGCTCAGCCACCCCGTTCTGCTGTGGGTTATGGGGTGCAATGAGCTCTCTCCAAATCCCTTCTGCGCTGCAGAACTCCTTGAATTCAGCCGAGATGAATTCACCACCGTTATCACTCCTTAGAGCAATCACCTTCTTCCCCGACTCCTTCTCGACCAGTGCTTTAAACTCACAGAACTTTGCGAATGTATCGCTCTTCTTCGACATGAAGAAGATCTAGCACTTTCGAGAGAAATCATCAACAAAGATCACATAATACATGTGCTTTGCTGTCGAAGCAACAGAGAAAGGACCACGCACGTCTGTGTGAACTCTCTCAAGGATCGTCGTGGCGCGACTATCCTTCTCGTGAAAGGTGGCTTTCACATACTTCCCTAAAGTACACCCCTTGCACTGATCTGACTGCGCAAGGGTGCCCTTAGGAAGTCCAGTAGAAATCTGCTGCAGAATCTTCAAAGCTCCATGGTGAAGATGGCCCAATCTCATGTGCCATAGTTCGCCCTCATCATCCCGGCTCACCACTTCTCCCGCCTTGCATGCCATAGCTGCGCAGTCATCTACCTGCAACTGATAAAGGTTCTGAGTTCGAACCCCTATCTTCCGGGTCTCTCCAGTAGTCTTACTTCGCAGGAAGGATTTTCCTTCGCTGAAGACCACATCATACCCTTATCCTCCAACATCGCTACTGAAATCAGGTTCTTCTTCAATCCAGGTACATGCATGACATCCTTTAAGACAAAGGGTTTACCAGACTCCCTCTGAAAGGATACGGTACCGATACCAGTCGCACTGTATCTACCGTCATCTCCCATCTCGATGTGCACACCCAAATCCTTGTCCTCCAGATCTGAGAACAACTCCCGATCTCCCGTCATATGAAATGACGCACCGCTATCCAAGAACCACACCGATCCCATCACACTTGAAACCAAGCATGCAATCAGTGAAAAGTCAAGCTCGAACTGTGAAGCCAAAGCTTCTCCATCTGCAGATCCTCCCGCTTGCTTGTTCTTCTTCTTCTTTGGACAATTGGTAGCATAATGTCCGTGATCATGGCAGTGAAAACACTTCACTTTCGCCATATCCTGCTTCTTGCCCTTTGCACCGAAATGAGAAGGTTTCTTACCCTTCCCCTTCTTTTCTTTGGCAACCAAAGCGCAGTTTCTTCATCAGCTCCCTTTGATGAAGATCCATCTCGAGTAGTCCTCCTTATCTCCTCCTACATGAGATCCGCCCAAAGGCGCTCCCATCCCGGTAGCTTCTCCCGACCATTGACACTATCTTGATATGAGTGCTAAGCCTTCGGAAGACCAAGGAGAGCCAGGTCGACCATATCCTCTTCATCGACAGTAACTCCCACACTTCCCAGTTCATCTCTGCATTGAGTGAACTTCGTGAGGTATTTGGCGATATTGTCGCCCTTCTCCATCTTGATGTTCCTGAGCTTATCTTTGAGCGCCAGCTTCCTTTGGTCGCTCTTACTTTGGAATAGATCCGTCAAAGCTTTCCACATTAAATATGGAGAAGCCTTTCCATGCAGGCTGGATACAATATGATCCTTGATGCCCTCCAACAGGATCCTTCGACATTTCGCCATCTTCTTTTGCCATGCTTCTACTTCAGCAAGATCAGTGGGCTTTTGGACATCCGTATCTACGAACTCCTTCAGACCATTATCTTCTAATACTGCCTCCATGTGATCCTTCCATGCAACATAATTCGAACTACCTTCAAGAGCATATTCAAGTCGCAAATCGTTGAAAGACATTTTCAACACCGGCACCAAGAAAACAAAACTTCTGCAAAATTTCGAATTCCACCTAAAAGCTCAACCGCTCTAGATCTGTGAGAACAAATTATTTCTAGCACAGATATCGACTGCAAGGGGCATTTACCAGACCTTTCACTTTCCGAAGAAAGATGAATCCAGAGGCTACCTGGCCCACATGCAGACTCTGTCTACCGAAATAAGTTTGTAATCACTGTGATGATCAATCTCTGCTTCAATAGCTTCGATACCATGTAGAAATTTTCTGAATAATGATTAATTATCCACCGAGACTATCCTGATCACATACAATTCGAATTTATATGCAACACATAATCACTTCCACTCAGATCATCACACATGCGGAAATAAAACAAGCGATAACACATCAAATCATCATACACATTAACACAGTATGTATGGGGAAAGCTTATAGCTGAAAACCCTACAGTTATTGTGTATATTATAATGGATAAATCATGTAACAAACTCAGTACAATACTCCTCACAAGTACTCAGTACTATCTCATGAAGTTACAAACAAACTAGCTTGGTTTTGAACATGTTACTGGTTCAAAACTCACCGCCAATTGCCTTACCTCTATTGCGCAATCATGGCCTGTCTATATAGAGATTCAAGGTTCGAATCTCCTTGGCTTGACAGCACAATCATAATGGGAAATTCCTCCAAGTGTGGTGAAAATCTCATGCACAACTGATGTCGCCACTGATAGCTAACTCCACCCTTTCATCTACCTCTTTCACTGGTCTCCACTGAACTGTCAATGCACTGTAGTGAACTGATGTGTTCTTGAGTTGAATAATGAGTTACTAATTAATGAATTAAATAATATTTAATTCACTCCACTCATAACTAGTTGATTAGCTAGTTAAACTAATCTCAACCAATTCAACTAAATTAAACCGAACACAACTCCACTAGCTGTCTCATTAACTCCACCAAACTTCTGCCACTGAAGTCCTAACTGAAGTCAACCATGCATGTGCTCACCAAACCCTTGGGAATAGCGTAATTCCTCTGTCAGATGCATGAACCACTTCCAAGGCTCGAACTGAAGTGCTCCAAGAGAGTAAACTGCTGTTTAGAGTCCAAATATTATTAAGGGTAAATAATATTTGACTTCCCTATTTTTAGGATAGGCAGTCTAAAAATAGACTTCGACCTATCAACCTATAGGTCAAAAAATAGAGGTCCATCTATTTTTACCAACATGACCAATACTCCAAGAATAACATACTGCAACCCCTGGACCATGCTCCATATGTCTAAAAATAGACATAGTCTAAAAATAGACTTTGCGCCAGAATTTACCTGCGGGCCCACTTAGTGAAGGCGACTTCATTTCACTAAGCTCCATCATCTTGCTGCATTTTTAACAGAGAAAGCTTGGGCCGAAAACAACTGGGACAGGAAAAATAAATACAAATATAAGGAATAAGTCACTCAAATGGTGCAACAAATGGATGCCCTCCAATTTGACATAATGGTGATGAACGCGCAACAAAAAAAATAGATGGAAAACAATGTGAATGTGTTGGAGTAGATTAAATGCCTCAAAGCTCATACAAGCCAAAAAATGGACGAGATAGATGCACTTCACCAACAAATTGAAAATTTGCAAGGAAAACTACATCTTCTGAATCCAAGCTTAAATGAATCCATGTCTGGAATTTGGAAGGAGGTAAACCAATGTCTAAACCTCAACCAAACACTGGCAAAGGAGTGTGATGATTCTAAATGACATATGTTTTGCTGCAAATTTTATTTGTTATTAGGGACTTACTATCAGATTTATCCAAATAGGAATGTAATGAATTTTTTGAAACTTTGTAGCCCTTTAGAAGTCCTATAAGTTTATAGTAAGTATAAGAATAAGAGGCAGGTTGAATAATATTCAATGTATCCCCTCAGTTTTTGTTATGACCAGACACATAGTTAATGTAATACGAACACTCATTCCTCTTATATTCTTATATATATATATAATTTTCAATTTTTTTATTATATCAAATTTAAAACCGAATTTTATTTTCAAAATATTAAGTGTTAAAGTTTTGTCGAAGTTTAAAGTCATGGAACTTGAACACAAACATGAACTAGGCGACTTACATTATAATTGTTTATAAATATATACATTTATATAATTTAAATAAATTTATATATTAATTTGTATTATTTAAAAACATTCGTGTTCTAAGTAAATTAACAACACTACTCCCAACGTCCTCCCAAAGTTAACTTAACTCATATTGGTCTCTCCCTTGTTGTCAAATTTGATACTAGACAACATTCCGTTAATGCAGACAACATGGATTTTTTTTAAAGTTAGTAGGTTTTAGCCTTTAAGGTTTTATTGTTTTTTTATTTTTTTACTATGAACCTCTTTATTTCGTGAAATTATTTGTGTTCGTGTTAGGCTTGAGATTTGTGACCTTGATCAAATAAATTCACTGAGGAATAAATTCAGTAATCTTCGAATTTAATCAATTTTGTTTGCTGAACCCAACGACTTATACATATGTTTAAGTATTGAGGGGTTTTCGTAGTGCATTATATAGATAACATTTTTTTTTGGGATTCAACTGCGTTAAGTAAGTCATTCATCTATGACCATTTCCATGAGAGGTAGTCGTAACTGAATAATTTCTCATGATTTTTGAATAGTCCACTTAGCACTCATTGCATCAAGTGAGTCATTCATTTATGACCATTTCCATGAGAGGTAGTCGTAACTGACTAATTTCTCATGATTTTTGAATACTCCACTTAGCACTCATTGCATCGGGTGATGCTCACAGGGGTGAAGAAGTGGGATTGAAACTAGTTAAATGAATCACATAACGTCAATCATCACTTCCGGGGTTTGCACCTGGTAACCAGGACTTCCCTAGAGGTCACCCATCCCATATTGCCTCTGGCTCAAGCGCGCTTAACTTTGGAGTTTTCCCCACAATCAAACTCACTTAGCTTGCTAACCCATTTGCAAAAACTTAGCAAGTATTTTTCCTCATGAATCATTCAAGTGGAGCTCCATCCACTCGTTGTATTTAAGTATTGAGGGGTTTTCGCAGTGCATTATATTAGATATCATTTTTTTTGGGATTCAACTGCGTTAAGTAAGTCATTCATCTATGACCATTTCCATGAGAGGTAGTCGTAATTGACTAATTTCTCATGATTTTTGAATAGTCCACTTAGCACTCATTGCATCGGGTGATGCTCACAGGGGTGAAGAAGTGGGATTGAAACTAGTGAAATGAATCACTAACGTCAATGATATATATTATAAATATGTTTTAATTTTCATTTATGTAGTTCATTTTTTTGAGTTTTTAATTTTTTTCTTTTGATTTAATTTATTTATTTATTATTTTGAAATTGAAATTTATTACTTTTTGGGTGCTTTTAAGATAATTTGTTTTTTCTCTTTTTTTGTCCTATTTGAAGGTGTTTTTTTGTGTTTCCTTATTTTTAAAAAATGTGTTTTTCAATTTTTTTGTGGCTTTTTTAATTGATTCCCTCTATTATAAGAAAGAAAAAAACACTTTTTCTCAATTTATTTTTTTAATGCTAATTATTAAAAAAATAATTATCAAAAATTTGAAAACACCTCAGAGCGAGATGGATAAAGCTCTACAAACCCTCGAGGCAGCTAGGGTTTCAGCCTAACCGACCATTCTATGCTTAGTTTTCATGAATATTTTCATATCTCTTCTGTAATGGCAAATTCTAGTGATTTTGCGAAAACACTTTTTTTTTCATGTATTTTTGTCAGTCTAGCAAGATCTTCTTCGCTTTCATATCGTTTGATGTTGAAATTTGGTTCTTGTCTTCCAGTGGTTCAAGAAATTCCTTATCTCAATGTTCCAATGGATGAGGAATATGTCAATTGTGAAAAAAAAACGAAGTAAGGTTTAGTTTGAATGTTTAATGGATTTTGGCCGTGATTGGTCGATCTGCCCAAATGGATCTTTGAGCAATAGAAGCCCATTTTGACGAATGCATTAAATATTTACCCTTTGGGTCAGGGTATTTTTTTGGTGGTTGTTGATAACATAGAGGGCAAGAAGGCCATTTGCGAAGCTAGGCTGTGGTTTTGGGGTAGTGTTGGTCTCCGCATGTAGCCCTGGACTCCCATTTTTTATCCAGTAACGACATCAATATCTATGACTCCAATTTGGATAAGGCTTCTAAACCTTCCCTTGAAATTTTGGACTCTTCCATCACTTTCCTTTTTTGGTATAGTTTGGGAAATTTTTATTGTCGTTGTCGTGAAACTGCAAAATTTTTCAAGACTACTTATGCCAGAATATGTATGGAGATGACCTCAATAAGGGTTTTACCATGGAGATTAATTTGATATGTCCAAACTATGTTTGGTTCCAAAAGCTCGACTATGAGGATATTTCTTTCAAGTGTAGAGCATGTTATGAAACGAGACACATAATTAAAAACTACCCCAAGCATTTGTAGAATAGAAAAGACCAAAAAAGACCCTGAAGGTCCAAATGGTGGAAAGGAGCTCAGGGTATTCACTATACGATGTTTAAAGATGATGTGCTTCAAGATAAGAAATAACCAGAAGATAAGAAGGAAGCATATACGACCAACAAAATTGCATCAATGGCAAGAAAAACCAAGCAAGAAATAACAAATGTCAATGAGGATCCTCTAGACTAAGAAAAAGCAGAAATGCAAAAAATTCTTGTGGAAAACATATCCCCTTCTAAATTCGAAAAGATTCTTGCTAAAAAATAATCTTCTTGGGTATATTAGGCAGATGATAATGAATTCAAATTTCACTTTCCAAAGAAATATATGCTGAAAATAGAAGAAAACACGGGTTGGACTCAAGCTGTGAAGAAAGGAAAAGACATTTCACCAATGAAAACATGAAGTCAGACCAAGTCAAAAAAAAATTAGTGAATAATGGAATGTAAATGTACTTGGATATTGGGAGTTTTTTGGAGAATTTTTAGTTGAAAAGGGTCTAAATTTTTTGTGTCACGGGGAACTCGTTTGAGGGTTTGGATTAGCCCCCGTGCTCAATTTCAAACCTTCAGGGAATATTGGAATATGTAAATATCTCAGCCTAATAACCATATTTTTATAATAATACAAATTCCTACTTGTTTCTTTGAAAAAAAATAAAAATAAAAATTGAAAAAATTCATGTAATACCACTTTTAGATTTAGAGACAATTTTACAAAAATCTCAATTAATTCACAATTTTAACCCCCAAAATAAAATAAAAATTATACAAAATTGAAAAATATTTGGAAAAAAAGGTAGACAAACTTAAAAAACATTAAAAAAAAAATAAAAAATAAAAAAGGTAGACAAACTTAAAAAACACTCAAAAAATCAATAAATGGAAAAAAGAAAGAAACTAAAAAAATTTGAAAAACACATAAAACGGAAACATTTAAATAAACAAATAAAATAAACAAATCTAGAAAATGGTTAAAAGATCAACATTTGAGAAAAAAATGTCAATACTTCATAGGTTATAAGATTTAAAACGTCAAAAACTACCCCCGAAAAAGGGTGATGTTGCATCACCACTTTTCAAAATGAGCATAAAAATCAACACTAAATGCAACCTCTAAGAAAACAAGAACTCAATCAAGTTCTCATAACTTTGTTCCTATTGTAGTTGTAAGAGACTAATATTTATGGCATGGAATGAAGAAAGATGTGGCCGATTCTATAGGTAGATGTTTGAATATTAGAAAGTAAAGGTTGAGCATAAACATCTAGCGGGATTGCTAAAAACTATCTCCCATTTCTGAATGGAAATTGGATGTAGTTACCATAGATTTAATCCCCAAGCTTGCCTAAAACAACAAGGCAACATGATTCCTTCATAGTATTGGTGGACAAGCTTACAAAGGTTGCGAATTTTATTCTAGTCAAGATGATTCATAAGGCATACAACTTTACAAATATTTATATGAAAGAAATTTCCATGCTACATGGTGTGTCTAAGGCAATAAGCTCTGACAGAGATCCCAATTTCACTTCCAATTTTGGAAAGAGTTGTTTAAAGGTGTAGAGACAAATCTAAATTTCAGAAAAACCAATTTATCTAGAATCAAATGGGAAAACAAAGAGGATCAACTAGCTAATTGAAGATATGCTAAGAATGTATGTAATGGACAAACCTTCTAGGTGGAAAGAGTACCTTCATTTGGTTGATTTTTCTTATGATAACGGGTAATAGGTATCATTGAAGATGAGTTTGTTTGAAGCCTTGTATGAAATAAAATATAACACACAAGTGAGCTAAGATAACCTAGTGGAAAAATTCATTATTGGGTTAGAACTACTAAGGGAAATGGAAGAGCATATCCTAAATATCAAACATAATTTGAAAGTTGCATAGGATAGGTAGAGAAGTTATGCTAACAAAGGCCGAACAAATACACTATTCAAAGTGGGTGAGTATGTGTTTCTAAAAGTAAAGGCTAAAAGGATTTTGTCAAGATTGGGAAGCTACCCAAATTTGGCAGCGATATACTGTGGGCCATTTTAAGTTCTAGAGTGAATAGGACTAGTTGTATACATGCTTGCATCCATGGAAATTCATAATTTGTTTCATATGTCTTTATTGAATATGTATGTCTTAATCCTAATCATGTGATTGGTTGGACTACTATTAAAGTGGAGCACAAAGGGGACTTTTGGGTGGAGCAAATGCACATCCTAGATCAAAAGTCAAAATGCTAAAAAATTGACAGTGAACTTGCCATGGTCTTGAAAGCACCATGTGGGAGCATGAGGAGGGAATATAACAGGCTTTCCTACAAATTTGTACAATGTTTGAGGAAATGTGAATGCACATTTGTATATGTGTACAAAGACTTCATTTTTAGTAGCTGGAGTTCTTGGAGACATAGCTTTGAAACTTCTTGTTTGACTTGTGCTAGAGATTTGGAAAGGAGGTGGAACAACCTCAGGGGTTGTGGTGTAGAGAAGGGGGTGCACTTATTTGGGTTGTGAAGGTTGATAGGAATGAGAGTTGCTGGTTGTAATTATTGCAAGAGTCATTGGATGCAAAATTATTCAGTATTGTGATGCAAAATATTTTATATATGTACATGTACATCAATATGGTGATGTGAAATGAGGATATTGACAAATCTAAGGGGAAGGGAATGTAAAATCCCATTTTTTTAATCACACAATTAACGACGTATATTAGTAAATATGATGAATATTATTTTCAATCCAAAGTTTCCATTTCATTACAATTTTGATTGTTGATAGGAGTATCCATGCTTATGTGCAAGTATGTGAGTAGCAGGCGAATGACAATGTGAAAACATACAATCTCCACGTAAATACATCACATAATTTGATGACAAATAACTTATATAGTTTGATTATAACATGGTGTGAAAATTCTTGAATGTTGTATAATCCCCTTGCCAATAATGACCAAATAATTCTAAAATTCACCACCTTGAAGACACCTCTTATTTTTTCCCACCACTATGTTTAATAACATCTACACTACTAATTATGGTAAATGGAATCTTAAGTTCATCAGTATGAACAACCCTAATCGTAATATTCAAACTCTAACATTAAGAACATCCTATAATCCATTTTGTGTCTCACAAAGTAAAAAATGTGAATTGCCACCAAAATCCAACATATAATTCAATAAAATGAAACTTCATTGAAAGAAATTGGGAATGCATATACTACACAAGGATAGAAAATCTTGTTTTCTATATTAGTGTTCTATGTGGTCGTATAATGACATTAAATAGAGGCATAGTCAAATCACTTACTCAAATTTTTAACTTCAAAATGATTTAGAATATATGTAAATAATGTGTTGGCTCCATAATTGGTGAGTGATATCCACCCGGTTGCAAAGTCTTTAAGAAATTGTAGGGAAGATGACCATGCATACCCCATCCCATTACTGTCCTGTTCCGATAGGGGATAAGACATTAGATTAAATCACATTAACAAGCTTTACGCTTTGGGCACATGTATTCCTACAAACACTTCCTGGTAGTCAAATTATGATGGCATGGATTCCGATTGATGCATCTATATGCCAATTACCATGCCCAACTTTGTGGAACCCATGGATCCATAAGCCCATCCCAATGGATGGATGTCATTTACGTTGAGTTTAAATTTTGAAAGGAACCATGGATTTATATTTGAATGTCGATGCTCCCTTTTCTTCCCTTTTCCTTTTCTTTTCTTAGAATAAACAATTACCAATCTTTTCTTAGAATAAACAATTACCAATTATCATTTCTCTTTTTTCTTCCTTCATCATCTTGTCTTGATGATGAACCACACTAGCTGGTTCGAAAAACTATGCTCAGATGTGATTATCACCAAAAGATTTTATATACAATTACTAAAATTTCTAATGTATAACTTATCACTAACATTACAACTTATCACTAACATTGCAAAAATATATATTTCGACTTACTAATTACAATTTAATAAAATTTACATAAGCATGTGTTAAATATTAAAGAGGTTGTCTAAATATTGGATGATTTGGAGTTTTTGGCGGGAATATGGTGATTTTTTTCGGTCAATTTTCATCTTTGTTGTTTAAACTTGATTTTTGATTGCTTATATGAACTTATCACCTTGAAAAACCTAGGGCACTCGGATTGTGGAGAGTTCACAATTGAAATTTATGATTCCAACAAATATATGCTAGATTCTTGGTAATTTTGACTGAAAAATATACAAGAAAACCTTCCAAAACATAGTGACACATAGACTACAACAATACCAAATATCAGAAACATGCATTGAAATTGATACCGTGAAAAGAAACAAATTTCAAAATATTAGTAACATCGCTTACTTTAAAAGATTAAGAACATTGCTAATTTGTTAATCTTTACACATATGCGAGGCTAGTGGAGTGCAACCGTAAATTCCCTTATATGAATTCACCTAAATTAATTTGACTCACATACTATACATTATTGATCACCCTATACCTAGGCCATTTCATGTGGTTAATAGACCCAAATTTTAGCCCTTTATTCATATATTCCACATAATTCATTGGTTTCAACTCAAAATCTCCAAACCATTCTAACCAAACCATTCTAACCATCCCGTAGTTTCAGTAATGTCCCTTAGCACAGACTGCATGAAAGAAATTCGAGAGTATACCATCCACAACCTTCCGAGATACGTTTAGAATGAGATTTTTAGTAGAACAATGTTCACATCAGCATTAATAACGCATCTGTGAAATAAGGATCCAATGTACTCACCGGGATTAGATTTTCCCTATGCAGTGTTTGCATTTTTTTGATTTGCATCAAATTTCCTTGAAACCAAAGTGTAAATTTGAAATGCTACCATGACATTCCAAAATATGAAGTCTGCAGTGCCTGAAATCTCACTCCATATAGAATTGGCGAAGAAAATGCTAAATAACAGTAATTGGCTTGATTTTTTTGGCCCAAGGTGTTATGAATGCCATGTCATGAGCCAAAAACCCTTCCACACAACTGCATTCAAACATTTTAGGGTTATAAACTTTGAAAGAAGCTAACATTCTAAAAATAATTTTAATGGGAGGCAACACCTAGAATTAAACAGGGGAAATAAGCCCTAGGAAAACTATGTAAACTCACTTATGCATTATGGGGAAATAATCCATCCAAGGTTCATTCATCTTCTTGGTCCTTTTCATCTCCCCTTTTCTTATGAGTTGTCCCATATTAAGCTATGTGTTTGTCAAAGTTAGGGTTTGTGACCTATCTTAGTCAATCTAGATGATTTTTCAATTCTAACTTGGAGTTGACAAGTGAGACTTGAAATTTTGACCACTCCCTCCACTAAGAGATTTCTCAGTTTGAACGCCTCTTTTGTCACCTTGCCCATGTATCAATCGCTTAATGTATTTCTCTTGTACACATTAGCAAAGAATGTAGAATTTCTAGACTTAGGTGATTCGTAAAATCAATTGGCAACCTAAAATATGTCCTTACACTAATTCATGAACAAAAAGACATTCCTTTAGGGAAAGACATCACTCAAAACTTTTTATCATGCAAAAATTGTCAACAATATCTCTTATCTATTAAACATCATTTTTTTGCGTGGATGTGTGAGAGGTTGATTCATCAAATTTTTACTTAATAAAGGGCACTTGCATGAGATTCAACCCATAATTTCTCAAAGGCTTCATTGTATAATCACAAGCAATATTGTGGTTTCAACCATTACCAAATTTGACATTAAAAATGAGGTGAATAAGAGTAACTTAACATTAACCTACCTAAGTTGAAGTGATAAAAGTGCCTAGATTATTGAGTTTCTTTACCACATAACAAACATAAATCACATGCAAAGAATAATAAAATAATAATTCTAATCTAGATACACATTGTCAACCAACAAAGATTAAGAAAACACAAGTCACATGCAAGAAATAATGGTCCCTATCTAAATATACATTACCAACTAGTAAAGATTAAAAGATTAATGAATCCATCACTGATGTTCATTATTTTCAACATTTCTTATTGTGAAAAAATGATTGAAAATATTTTTATATTAAAATGTTGTTACTATAATAAAAATGAATAGCATGTTACATTGTCAAAATTGGTATAAAAATGAATAGCATGTTACATTGTCAAAATTGGTTGGTTTCTTAGCCCAACAAATTTTGACATGTTTCTTAACCCAACCAATGAACAAGTCCACCCTAAAAACATCTCAAATTTACTTTCCTTTAAAGATTTAAATGCAAAAATTGAAAATAATTAAATACTAAATTAGGGCTGAAATGGTTTAAAAGTATATTACAATGAATATCTATTCATAATTGTAATTACAAATTTTCTTATTGAAAATAATTAAAAACCAAACTATGGCTGAAATGGTTTAAAAGTATATTAAAATGAATCTCTATTCATAATGGTAATTACAAATTTTCCTTTCTTTTGGGTTAAATTAGGATTTCATTTATCTTTCTTTTACAAATCCTATTATGGACCATTCAGAATGATAAAATCAGAAACATTTGTATCTGGTTTCTGGTCTTTTTCAAATCTGATTATAGTGGCAGCTTCATCTCATCCTGTCTTTCATAGCTCTGTTATTCTCCCTTGGCTTCAGCTTGTAGATATATTTCGAGAGCAATGCCCAACAGGTATTCATCTGTTCTGGAGTTTTCAAGTGACATCAAAATCTCTAATTACTGGAAGAATTCAAGTTATTTGTTTTCATCCAATAACGGATCATAATGATAGACAAAATACTCTCTTGTTCCACTTGATTGAATTTTGAAAACTTTATGGCCTGAATAACAAGCCATTAACAAAGTCTGCTATTATCCGTTGTAACCCCATGAGCTGCACTCTCGCTGATAGCTTATATCATGTTCAACTTTAATGTTCCAGACTCCACCCTTTGTGTGTACATAATGAAATCGTTTAGCTGGGTGTAATTGCAGGCTTGGTTTTTTAGATACCGAATCTATTTATGATTAAAAATAAAACATTAATTTTAATAATAATATAAATTACATCAGTAAACTCTGGTGTCATTCCAACACCGCTGGTGCGCAGTTGCCTTCCACGATGCCAAAAAACTTCGGCCGAGTAATCCACATATCAGCATAAATATCAGTGTCATATGTTTGGATATAAGCCGGTTATTACATCTAAAAAACCATCATAAATACACTCATATATAACTATCCAAAAAAAATTATGAAAATGCTCAAAACGCTCATTGCCTTATGTGGAAATTATGTCAGTCTTGCTTCAAACCAATGTTCATGAAAATGTTCAGTTTGATGTTTATCTTTGGATTCTGCAGGTTTTCCATGTTCGTGAGACCAGCTTTAGCTCCAAGATTGAGAGTGCATTTAGTGACTGGTTCTTGTTCATGTAGACATGTTGAAAAGAAATAAGAACTTGAATATGATTTAGAATGTCTCTGAAAAGTGGCAAGGGCCTAAAGTTCTTTTGCCTGGATTCCCCTTTCATCCAATTTATAACCAGTAGGGAATCCCCATAGCTGTGCAACCTAAGAATGTTTGGTACTTTTACTATTATGATAAATAATTTGAGGCCATCCATTCTGCATAATTTTTTGTGACTGGTCCCAACCCAATCCAAAAGTAGACACCCCCATTTGAGGAGAGGGAAAGGCTACCTTATCAAAGAAGTCCCACGACATATCCTTAGTATTTCTAATTCTGTGTGGGACTTAGGGGCGTAGGATGTTAGATGGAGTCCCTTGAATCGTATATGGCAATACTCTGGGTGGTCACATGGAGAGAAACAAGCGGCTTATCTTCAAATATAGCATGATTTCATTCCAACCAAATCCTCCAAGCTATTGAGAGAGCCAACCTAACATATACCCTGGGAATGTGGGAGGAGAAGCAGGTTTTTAAATAATTCTCCAAAAAGTCACCCTACTCTTTTTAGTCGGACAGTTTTGATTCCAAACTTCTTTAGTGAAAGGGCAAGATATAAATACATGTTGAATGGTTTTGTCATTGCCTTTGTAGAGGGGGCATTTAAAAGACCATTTTTGCAGGATATCCCAAGTAGGAGCCTTCTATCTAAGAATTAACCACATTAACATATTTGACTCGGCAGGGCACTTATTTTTCCACAACATTTTCCCAGCATGTGTGTTTATTTCTAGATAGAATGGAAAGATAGCAAGCGTTGGGAGTATAATCGCTTGTATCAGATCCCAACCAAAATAATTTGTTTGTCTTATTGGAGGATAGGGAAATATATGAGAGTCTAAGGAAGGGCTATAATATATTCAGACCATCTTGCAACTAGTATGCGCTAGCCAAACCTAACTGATCGCTAGATATCCAATGCCGAAGCCATCCATATGGCGAGAAGGTTGGCCCAAATAGAAAATGCCTACTTGGTTTAGTACTTGGATGAGTTCCTTTGAGAATATGGTTTTGCATGCAACCCACCTAGGGCATAGACTCAAAGTTAGTCACACGGCTATAAACAACAGGGCAAGTGCATCTGACACTTCTCGGAAGCTGCTGAGAAGTCCACAGGTGTTGGTATCTGGAGCGAACCATTAATTGGTATCAACATGAGGCTAGGGTCTAAGAAAATTAAGTTGGTTTACCTTATCCCTAGCGACGAAGAGCAGTTGGAACCTCAACAGGGTCAAGGATTGTGGGCTCAATGCATGGCTCATAAATGTATTTTTCCCTCCTCCCTGATTGATTGAAACTTTTGCCTCTAGATCTATTATATTGAAAGCCATAATAAATGCATTCCATATTCTCAGCAACAAATAGGTTTGGTTAATTGGCTAGTTGTCTAATCAGTAGAGACCCCTAGGTGGGGGCGAGCCTTATTTCAGCTGTCATAGGCCCATTAATGAGCCCAGACAGGAAATGCCCGCTGTCGAATTAAAACTGTAGATCATCGTGCGGCGAGCATTTCCTGCCTAGGCGCATTAATGGGCCTATGGCAGCTGAAATAAGACTCGCCTGCCAATAAGACTCACCTGCCAATAGTAACATAACTCAAACTTATCACCTTTGTTACGAGAGTCATAGCTCGCAAGGAAAGATCCTGAAGCTTACGATATGTAGAAAATTGTAGCCGTTAAGGAAGAGTCGATGAGCTTACAACTTTAATAAGACTAAGAAAAATAAAAGAAAATTAACTAACTACCCTAACTCTACCAATGTATAAAATTAGACCACAATATTACTTAAATGCTAGAATAAAGATTAAATAAATCCTCATTGTTTAAAATGAAGTATAAAATGTTTGTATAAATAAAAATGAAAGAAAGACTTTATTTAATATGATATTTACTTAATTATTGCTTAACATAAATACATTTTTTTGTACTCTTAATATTTGTAAATATCAAATAAAAGAGTAATTAAATAAAAATACAAAATGAAATTAAACTTAATAAACATCCATTAAATAAAGAAGTATTGTAATCCAAATAATCTATGATATTTGTAAATATCAAATAAAAGATTAATTAGATAACAGTACAAAGTAAATTTAAACTTAATAAACAACAATTAAACAAAGAAATATTGTAATCCAAACGGTCTATGATCTGTGAGTTAGGATAGTATAAAATGAATAATCTAAAAGTATAAAAAAACTTTCATTCTTTAGACAAAATGTTAAAATAACTAATTATATACATAAAATTAATTTAAAAAAATAATATAAAATAAAAGTTAGTTTTAAAGTTTATGTGATTTTTTTTTTTAATTATTCAAATTATAATAACAAAATAAAATAAAATAAAAAGTTAAAAGAATTAATACTTTTAAATATGAGGGATTACTGGGTGCAAATTTTGGAAGTGATGATTGACGTTATGTGATTTATTTTGCTAGTTTCAATCTTATTTCTTCATCTCAAAAAAATCATAAAAAATTAATCAATTAAGACTATCTCTCATAAAAAAATATTATAAATAAATGACTTACTTAACGCAATTAAATCTCAAAAATAATATCAAAAAAATTAATACTAATTAAACTAAATGATAAAATAACAAGCCAAAAAAATGTTAAAGCATAACCCTAAAAAAAATTATAATTAAATAAACAAAGAGTGGATGTATAAATTACATATATACAAATACAACATGTGCCACACTGAACCCGTTTTATCTCCTATAATTACAGGATGAAATGAATTACTTGGCGCAATAATAAATATCAAGATTCTTCCATTTTAAAAAATTTGGATTTTCAAAGGTGCATGGAAAGGACCGTATGTTCCAGCGATTATTTGGGATTTTATGCGTAGAACATTTAAAATAAAACTGTACAGGGAAATATACAACGAGTGTGGTAGGTAGTAGATAAGCTCAAACGAACAATGCGAAAATAAAATTGAGACGCTACAAAGCATGGAGGAATTAGACCAGTGAAAGGTTCTTCTTATTACTTCAATCTTTTCAATACAAACTTTGCAAAAGATGGTATGAGTCTATGAATGAAAGTGGATATAGTCAAGTTTAAACATATGAATGGCTTGAAGGAGAACCATACATGTGCAAGGTGGCAATTTTCATCAATTTACAAAGATCAAATGCAAGAAAGAAAAAATAAGTACTAATGGAAAACTTCACAACACTAACTGAAAATCCTTACTCATTATTTCGATAACATCATTATGAAGGAGTGAGAAATTTTTGTTTTGGAAATTTGCTAATTTAAGCCTTGAAGCTCATTCTACAACCAAGTATGAGATTTTACAACCAAGTATGAGAGATGAGGTTGGCTATAATAAAAAAATTAATATAAGGTAAAGTAATTAGAAGTTAAAAGATGTGTAAGGAAGATGTTTAAACCTTATACTTTTCAAAAATATTTTAACAGGAGATTTAAATAAACTATTGAAGATCTATATATCAACTTCATATATATTTATATATAGAAAATGTTGTATCAACTTCATATATATATATATATATATATATATATATATATATATATATATATATATTGAAAATGTTGTATATAAAAATTATTCAATTTGGGTTATCGTTATTAATATTGACACATATTTAAAAATATAGATTTTTTATTAGAGTTTAATAAAATCATAGTTTTTTGTAAGTCGAGGTTATAGCTATCAAATTTCAAGATTTTGGGTTTCCACCATTAAAAACATTATTCAAATAGTGTTACTGCAATATTTCTTAAAAAAAAATTGCCCGGATTCCGACCAGTTCCTCCTCTTTCATAAACAACTCCAATAAAATATCTCAATGTACATGCCATGTAAAATATTTTAATGACAATTATGTATATAATATATATGATTTAAAAAAAATATGTATATATCATGAAAAAATAAGTTTATGGTTAAAATGTTTATTTGGTCCTATATGTTATATACTATATATAGAATTCAAAAATATAATTTAAATAATGAAAAGTTACACATTTTTCATTGTATTTTTCACTCTAAAGAAGTTTGCATGTGAAGAAATTTGATCCCTCTCCACTCATGTTAGATTTGTATACTTAAATGAATTTATGTTGGTTTTACAACCCAGTCTCTCTTAAAATGAAAATACAATATTCTCTAAATAGAAAAGCAATGTCTCCTATAACCAGCCTAGATCCATATTACTCCGGATCTATCAAGCGCCGAGAGGGATCAAATCTCTCAAGGTGAAAACCTATTTTTTGAGTGCAAAACATGAGGAAATGTTTGCACCTCGAGAGATTTGATCCCTCTCGACACTTGATAGATCCAGAGTTAAGATGGATCTAGGTTGGTTTCAGTTGTGTGCGGCCAAGGAAAATCATTTGAACATATGATTAATTTTATCAATAATACGTAAATACAAATAATATAAATATTATCATTTTATATATGTTAAATATGCCTGATATTTATCTGGTCATTTTAATTTTAAAATTTCCTTAGTTACCTCAGTTTTGAGATGATAAATATTGTTAATAACTTTAATGTTGAAATAAATTTTTTGAATGCAGAGTGACAATGTAATAGTGTTGAATGATAGAAAATGAAAATAATAAGAATGCAGTCAATTACAAATAGATTTCATTGTGATCAATCTCAAAGTATTTTCTTTTACTATTCTTATTGTCACCCTTGTTAGTTTTGTCATTTTTTCATATTGATTATATGAAAATGATAGTTGAAATCATAAACCATTTAAATATTTAGCTTGAACTATTGTACTAAACAACATACATTGTCTCTCTTGCTCTTCAATATTAATAGGTTGATTTACTATAACACAAATATTAATGTACATTGTTAATAATTTTGTGTGCTTACACTAAAATCAATGCACAATGTTAATCCAATCACTTTAAAATTAATGTACCATCAATGTACATTCTTCCACCTCTCCTTCTCTCTCCCTCTCTCTCTCATCCTCCCTCTCTCTCTCTTTCTTTTCCCTCCATTTTTCTCTCTTCCCCCATCACTCTCTTCCTCTCTCTTGTCCTTTCTCTCTCTCCCTTTCTCTCCTACCTCCCTCTATCTTTTCCTTTCTCTCTCTCTCTCTCTCTCTCTATCTATCTTTTCCCTCCAATCCTCTTTCTTCCCCTGCCACTCTCTCTCTCTCTCTCTCTCTCAACATCTACACTAAAATCAATGCATATCACTACAAGGAAAAGACCCTCTAGCGGATGTTTTTGAGGAACCCCACAGAAAAATACCCCATACATTCGTTTCTAGTGGAGGTTACTAGAGGAGGTTGGCGGATGGAGGGTCTTGCGGATGTTTTTTGCTCGGTGTGCTTATCATTAAATTTCGCCCCGATGCTTTGCAATACCGAAAGTACCGGTGCGCACAAAAACATTGGCATACTGGACACCGTGCACTCCGTACACACCCGCCTAGTGCGTTGTATTATTCTATAGCACCAATGCGTCTCAACTCTTCTGCGCTGGTGCATTATAAAACACAACGCCAAAACCGAAACCACCCGGTGCGGTAGAAAGAAACCACACTGATGCATCATAAGACAATGCGCCAAAACACAAACCGACCGGTGCGCCTATAAACCACGCGCATCGGTAAAAGGTTAAATTAAAAAAAAAAAATACGGCAAAAAACCCAGATTTTTCATTTTCTAGTGCTCCTGAGCTCTCAATTACCGGTGCGCGCTCTACCATAGAACGCACCGGTGCGCAAAAAACATTGGCACACCGGATAGCGTGGGCGACGTACACACCTACCTCGGGCGTCCTATTACGGTCACGAACCGGTGTTTCAGTACTCTTCCGCGTCGGTGCATCATAAAACACCGGGCCAAAACAGAAACGTGCTGGTGCGTTCTTATCCAAGAGCATTGGTGCGCCTATAAAACTCACGCACTAGAATAACGTTAAATAAAAAAAAATTGAGGCCAAAAAACCGGTGCTTTAAGACTTTTCTGCATCGGTGCGTTACGAATATTCTGCCCCGGTGCATCATCAAAACATCGCGTCAAAACTGAAACATCCCGATGCAGTGTCAGGGAACCGCTCTGGTGGTTATTAACAATGCGTCAAATCTGACACTGCTCGATGCAGTTTTAAGAAAGCGTACCGGTGCTCCTATAAAACCCCGCGCATCGGAACAGGGTTAAATAAAAAAAAATTACGGCAAAAAAACCACATTTTTCACTTTCCTCAGTGTTCCAGAGCTCTCAAGCATTGGTGCCATTTCTCCTTCTCTGAGCCGCCCTGACATCGGTGCTCTCATTGCACCCATTGCACGCACTGCTGCTTTGCATTGGCCACCAATCTCTAGCTTTCATTTTGAAAAACGGTGGTCAAATTTTCTTTTGTAAATTTTATAGCCAATATGCCTCCTCGACGGCGAAATGTACAGGTATTTTTCTATTTTTTCCATAATTAAGCGTTTTAGTGGATTATAATTTGAAATAACCTTAAAATAACCATTAAAAAAGAAAAAGAAATTTTTTTTCACGCGGTGTGCTTGAGCTGTTCGGCTCGCACTAGATAGCGGTGTTGCTTGTAAAATTTACAGGCCGCACCGCCGCCGGTGCTAATGGATCCACACTGTTTCCAAAAGGCACCCCGCATAATTTAAAAAAAAATTAAAATGCGGTATGCTCATTTAGCCAGACGCACCGTTGACTATGGGAATCCCAGTGCAGTGCGTTGACGGAATTATCTGCCCTAGTGTATGTCAGCGCACCGCATTCTGCATTCTGAGAGGGTCAATGGTGCGGCCGGGTAAAAGATCACACCGTCGACTATGTAATTGTCATTGAATTCGGTGCACTGACACGAATATACGCTCTGGGGCATATATTTCAGTCAGCACACCGATATTATGAACTTAGATATAGTCAACCGTGCTTGAAAAATAGATAGCTGCAGCGAGGCCGGTGCGTTGCATTTCATTAGGGGAATCGGCACCGGTGCGTTACAAACTTAAGCCACACCGCCACAGGTGCATGACTGTTTTTGTGGCGCACCGAATGAATTACGGTGCCACAAGAAATATATATATATATATATATATATATATATATATATATATATATATATATATATATTCCTAAATACATGTCTATTTTAATAAAAAATATTATTTAATATGTCAATGATTCAGAGAGAAGAGGAGGAACAAGAGCAATAACAGGCTGAACAGTATGACATGATTCGCCAATGGGAGGCCTGAGAGAGGGAGAGAGATGCATACCCTCGCCCTATTATAGCAAATACCCAGGGGATTCTTAGGTAGGTAGGCCTCCTCAAGTTCTATGAGGAGGATACTTCCCTAAAGGCCCATAGTGTTTTTGAGATATCTTATTCGCAGGTGGAATGCCCACCGACAAGCTTTCCAGGTTGATCCTGACTAGTGGTACACACCCACTGAGGAGGATATTTATTTTATTACAGGACTATCGAGGAGAGGGGTGGATTTTACCTCATTCCCAGACGTGCCAGCTGGTTGTGTAGAAGGGAGTTAGCTAGTTTACTCCCAGAGATACATTGGAGCACATGTACTGTCTCCTTCAGAGTTTCAGGTACCTGGAGGTCAGTTACGTATAGGTGCATTTGGTAGACAGGATGTGAAATGCCTCTTGCTTATCATTTCGGCCATTCACACAACACCAGTGACGGGAAATGCATTATTTGCTCGCTTTTATATTATGTTGATTCTTTAGTACAATAGCCACGACTTTTCAGGTGGTCTGCCATTTTTTTGCGGAAGTTTCGTACGGCCTTAGATAGATGTCGTGCTCATGCACAAGGGAGGGTCAACTTCCCTTTTTCTTTAGAGCTGTTTTGTTTATTTTCTGAGAGGTTTCCAGAGATGAGACCTAGTTTTGTTCGACAGCCTCGTAGGCCGATGTTTGAGGCCCAGATGCACATGTGGGGGCAGATGATGCCCAAGAGGGGAGACACTATGTTTCCAGCCAGGATATCACATGATGCACTGGACTTACTAGCCAGTGTTGACGGGCTACATCCATTCATTATGGTCCCATGTCCTTATGCTGGATTAGATTGGAGAGGGTGTCCCAACATCCTCTTCACAGATGATGAGCCGCCAAATGATAAAGGTAATATTACTGTTTTATTTATATTTATTCTAACATGTTCTTTAACTTGTTTTTATTAAATTGTGTAACGAAATTGTCTAATTATTGTTGTGTACTTGTATATATTTTGCAGACATTGGCTCTTTTGATGGCGAGGAGATGCCGAATCCACCACATGATCCATGTGTGGATCCCGATGACTATTAGGACATGGTCGATGCCGAGGATGATCATGATCAGGATGAGGCCGGTGCAGCAGAGAGACATGCTCCTACTCATGGTGCACCGGTACTGCCTTTTGCTAGGCGCGGTCGACCTGAGACTAGATATAGGATGGAGTTGGGTAACCAACTCTATGCATTGATTGTTGATGCGGGCATCGGGCCTGCTAATTACAGAGACATACAGGCTGATGATAGGCTGTTACGGATGTGGAGAGGCATGCCGTGTGACATGTACGACCTGATGTAGCATGTCATAGGAGCTACGAAAACTGTTACGCGACTGAGGAGGACTGTCCGTAGCTATAGGCATAGTCGAGCCGCGACACGTGATGGACAGTCCGCGAGCAACGACTCACATGCATCTCATGATCGTTCACCTTGCACTGTGCCTGATGAGGCTCCACTAGCAGCATCTAGCAGCAATCATCATGGAGATGAGGCTGGACCATCGACCACGTCCAGTCAGCAGCCTGTTGCAGCATCCATCAGTACTAGTCATGATCACGAGCAGGCGTCTGGACCATCAACCATCGAGGCTGCACTATTGACTGAGCAGGCCTCCACTACTACTACTTATATTGATGTTGTACTACCACTAGCTGTCGATGCATCCATCAGTACTAGTGATCATGATCATGAGCAGGCTCGACCATCGACCGTCGATGCTGCACCCTTTACTGACTAGGCCTCCACTTGTACTGCTATTGATGTTGTTATAATACCACTAGTTGATCCATGACATTTATATTACAATTATATATTTTTAACATTATATATATATATATATATATATGGTCCATGTATTTTATGTTCATGTTGCGGTTGTGTACTTAATTTACATGTTGGTGATCATCATTTTGTGGTCGTATTGTTAGGTCCCGTTAGATATGTTCATTTAATGTTTAGCTTATGAGATGGATGTGTATATGTAATGACGCGGGTTTTTTGACATGAGATGTATATTTGATGTTTGTGTTGTGATGATGTTAATATATAATGTTAATTTGATGTTTGAATGTGTTTTTTAGTCGAATATGATGTTTGTACGATGGTTATCATGATCGTGATGATGTTTATTAATTAATTTAATATTAAATGACCAATATATTTATTAAATATTATGTCGTGATTGTAATTGAAATTGAAATTTTAATTGTATGTAAAATTGTCAAATTGTATTTGTATTTGTACTAATTGTAATTTTAACTGTAATTGTATGTAAAATATTTATTAATGTAAAATTTTAATTGTAATTGTAACATTTAATTTATTGTGAAATGATTGTAATTGTATATATGAAAAATTGTAAAATTGTAAAATTCTACTTCTAATTCTATTGTTTGTAAAATTCTAAAATTGTAATTGTATTTGTAATTGTAATTTTAATTGAATTGTATGTAAAATATTTGTAAAAGTGTAATTGTAATTGTAAATGTAATTCTATATAAAATTGTAAATGTAATTGTATGTAAATTCTAAAATTGTAATTGTATTTGTAATTGTAATTTTAATTGAATTGTATGTAAAATATTTGTAAAATTGTAATTGTAAATATAAATGTAATTCTATGTAAAATTGTAAATGTAATTGTATGTAAAATTAAAATTGTAATTGTAATTCTAATCGTAATTCATGTATGTGAAATTAATGTAAAATTGTAATTGTAATTGTATGTAAAATATTTGTAAAATTTTAATTCTATTAATATGAAAATTTTAATTGTATTAATGTGAAATGATTTTATTAAAATATTAAAATTTGTAAATTTGCAAATAATTGTAAAATAACAAATCTAGAATAATACGAATTTTTGTAACATAATAAAGTTTAGAAAATAATGAAAATAAATTCATGTACTTTAGAATTATCATTATTTTATTATGATCTTACATACAAAAAAAGAACTTTATACAGTCCGGTGCACTTATCATCATAACACGCACCAGTGCGTCATATTACTAAGACGCATCGGTGCTTCACAACTCTTCCGCACCGGTAACGAATAAACGCAAATAAAAAAAAAACACAACTGTATTTTCTTTAAGTGAAAAAAAGTGGCAATTTGAAAAATGGGCGGCAAAACATTTTCGAAAATATAATTTCATAAAATAATTCTTTAAATACTAAACACTTTTCATTATTTCACTATTTTTGCTAAAATTTTCATCCAAATATTTGCAGGAGACAAACCTGAAGCAAGAGAGCACGAGGGCACTATGGAGCAGCGAAATACGTTCAAACAGAAGTATTCAGACAATCAGAAACGAAATCTTTGGTGATTCAAAACCTGTATCATATAATTTCAAACCATCTCGTGATTAAATTTGATTATTTTTTTTACTTTTTTCTGCCTTTTTTTACTTTTTCTGCAGTTTATCCATTTTTACCCTAAACCCTTCAATTTTTTGTTTTTTCCCTTTCTTCTCCTTGTTTCTATGATTTCAGAATTAGGGATATTCATTTTATATTGACGTCCAACCCAAAGGATGACTTGCATAGTCAGATCCCAATCCATTCGGCCATTGCGTAATTTTTTCGAAAAAATGGATTTTTCTTTATCGGTGCGCCCTGCGTACGCTACAGCATCGGTGCGCTGTATTATAAAGCGCACCGCGCAAGTACTATGTAGTAAAAAAATTGAAAACATTTTTTCTAATCCGTGCGCCATATATGAAATAGAGCACCGGTGCTCCATTTAATGAGGATAGCATTGTACGGTGTATTACACCGTTTTTACGGTGTGTTTATAATACCCCACACACCGTATGGTGTATTACACTATTTTTGCGGTGCATTTATAATACCCAACGCACCGTGCGGTTTATTATATTGTTTTGCGGTGCATTTTTAATATCCCCACGCACTGGCTGTGGTGCGTACCTCATGAAAGGCGCACCAGTGACTTGAGATTTATTTTCTACTTGAAAAGTTGAGAATTTATTTATAAATATATTAATGAATGATATGGTACAGGTTTTAGATTGATAAAGAAATGGCTGACAAGAGATCAAGTAACAAAAATATTGTTAACACATCAAGAAAAGCAAAAAGGGAAAGTTCTTTGTAAATTCTTTATAAAAAATATTATTTTTGAACTATATGTAAGTTTAACTAATATGTATTGTTTACTGTGTATCATGCAGAGCCACAAAATGATGAAGCTCGATATGATTATTTCTGATCTAGGACCAGAAGAGCGTAAAATTTTAATGGAAAAATTGCAAAAGGATGAATCAGGTGAATGAAAAAATACTATTGATCCAATATGAGTTTCTTTTTTTAATTATCATTAATAATATACTTAAAATTATTAGATAACATGTGTCAAACAATCTACTAATTCAAATCTGTTTAATGTTCTACAGGGACCAACAACTCATAAAATGAATGTTGTTCTAAGAAAAGAAAAGAAATAGAACATGCAAATGAAAATGAATTGCTCCTTAGCTCATATGGAGTGGTGTTGGAAGTTAACGAAAGGGGGAAAAACTTTTACAAAAGTTTGAGGGATCTAGTGGAACAAATGTATAGACGTTCTTTCCACTTACAATACAAAAATCAATCCAATGATTCCAATAACCAAATTTTATCTAAACTACAGGAAGAGTTTCCAGAGATTTTGTCAATGAGACATGTCAGATTTTTAATAGCAAAAATGTACAACAACAAAAAAGAAGGAATGAAAAAGTAATATTCCTTTAAATGTTTGTCTAGAATTATTTATAAGTATCACTTTTGTTATATTTACTTTTCATATATCAATATAAAAATTAAATATTTTATTGTCATGTTACATTTTCAGGAAGATTATGAAAATCTCAAAATATGAACGAGCTGATATCAGAAATATGCCAGTAGGAATTTCCAAAAAGGTGTACAAGGAGATGGTCAAAGAAATGGACAAAATTGCATCGCAAGAGGAGCCATATCAACAACAACGTGCTTCAAATGTAATATGTAATCATTGAATTTTTCCTTCATTAGGTACAATAAATAAACAATTTAGCATTAAATATTAATTTTCAAGAATTTTCTTGCAAAAAAGAAAAGAAAATGGAACCCATTCAACACATAAAACATGATGACAAGGAAGAAAATGGTTGATCTCTAAGTTTGTGAGTAACTGTTACTTCCTTATAACAACTTAACTAGATTTCACTTTTGTATTTTTTAAGTTGTTTTACAAAAATCATCATTGAATGTCTTCAAACAGGTGCTAACATACAAAGAAGAACCATCAGACGAATTGATTGAAATTGGGTTAAATATGGGTTATGAGTATATGTTGGCATATCAAAATTTAATTGTGGAATTTGTAAGCATCTACCGATCTTGTTTTACTTATCTCCGTCTATAATTAATAGAACCAAAACATCTTTTATATTAAATATATGATTTGTTATAGGGTATAAAACTTGCAGGAAACAAAGTATGGAACTGCGCCAATAGATGAAATTTTGAAAGATGGCATGGTACATGGTTTTGAAAGAATGTGTATAGTTTATGAGTCAATTGTTGCTATGGTATGTCATTTTTCTTTTTGATTTACATTGATGTATATTATTTAATATTGCAATTTTCATTATTCTCACCAATGTATATACACTCATTTTAGTTTATTTTTATGTTTGTAGATGGAAGGTGAAGAAGAAGAAAACAATCAAAGCCGTGAACAAAACATTCCTGAAAATAACCCGTCATAGAAGTAGCTCTAGCAATGACAACAGTTCAAGCGAAGAATGATGATCATTATGTTTGGATATCAAAGCAAGGCATTTTATTTTTTGAAATATGTCTGTGAAATCAGACATTTTGTTTAATGTAATGGACATAGTGTCCCAATTGAAAGACAAAGGGATACGAATAACTGTCCCATTTTGTATGATAAACACTGTCTTATTCATATATATATATATATATATATAATCATAAAATATGTTTTAATTTATTCTATTGCGTTCTCCATTGTCGCTATTGCGTTCTCCATTTTCGTTCTCAAATGCACTAATAAAAATTTAATTCATATGAATATTGTTATAAGATATATATGTGTCAACTTTTGATGAATAATGAATTTTAAAAACCACAATAATTTTGATATGATATAACAAATTAATCCAAACAACACATTCAAATGTATTAATAAAAATTTAATTACTATGAATATTGTTACAAGATGTGTCAACTTTTGATGAATAATGAATTTAAAACAATCACAATAATTGGACTGTCACAGGTCGATGTTTCTGAAAAAAAACAAAATGAAAACCGGTGTGTGTCAGTAATTGTCGACCGGTGCGTTTATGTGTCTATACGCACTGGTGTCATTGTACGATCCATGGGCACCACACAAATACTGATACCAGTTATAAATATTAGTGTGTTTGTGTGATACTGCGTACCAAGGTGTTTATGTATCTATAAGCACCAGTGCATTTTTACGATCAATGGGCACCGCATGAATACCGATATCAATTATAAACTCGGTACCTTTCTGTGATACGATGCACCGGTGCATCATAAAGGTATACGCACCAATGCGTTGATACAACCTATGGGCACCGCGCAAATCCCAAGACCAATTAGAACGACCCCGTGCGTTGTATGACCAACACTATGCCCGGTGCGGTTTTACACCTAAACATATTGGTGCAATTTTACACCTAAACATCCCGGTGCGTTCGTTTGACTGAGACAACCCCGAGGCGCCGTCTTCATGTACGTACCGGTGCGTTAAATCCAGAGTAGCGCACCAATGAAAAAACATCCGTAATAACCTCTAGCTGCCCATTTTTTTTAGTTGTGTTGAATTTCCGTTAAAAGCTTCGCCAAAACCTCCGTAACCATAAACGCATGTTGTAGCAAATGTTTTTTTTGACAATTTTGGCCAATTTTATAACACTAAAAACCTCCTTTATAACCTCTGCTAGAGGGTCTTTTCCTTGTAGTGTATATTTAAAGAAATCAAATAGGATTAGAAATCACCATCCACACTGAAATAAATGCATCGAGTGCAAGAAATAATCTTCCCTCTCTCCCCCCTCCAACTCCATCTCTCTTTCCCTCCCTCTCTCCACTCTCTCACATCGTCTCTCTCTTCCTTCCCCTATATCCATTTCTCTCCCACGTCTATCTCTCTCTCTCTCTCCCTCTCTTCACCCTCCAACTATGTTACTATATCCCTCCCTCTCTCCTTCTCCCCCCATTCCCTCCACCTCTCCTTATTTTTTTCTTTATCTCACCCCCAAACATACACATACTCCCTTGTCACTCCCTCTCTCTCTCCACTTCTACCTCTCTATGTATTTCTTCTTCCCTCTCTCTCTCACCCTCCAAATCCATCTCTCTATCCCTCCCTCTCTCTACCTATCTCCCTCCCTCTCTCCTCCTCTCTCTCTTTCTTCCTCTCTCTCCCTTCCTCCCCTACCTCCCTCTCTCTTCCCCCATCTATCTATCTCTCCCTCTCTCTCTTTTCCCTCCAATATAAAATGCAGGAGCAATAGAAAAATATGGTATTTGGCCCACAATATTTAGCATGTGGTATTAAAATGGTATTTTTCTCATAGGCTTCACCTAAATAAAACTTTTTTTTTTAAAGAGATTTTATTTATTTACCATACTCTCTGAAGATAAATAAAAATATACCCCGAGTACATTTTAAATATTTACTTACATTACGTTTCTCACATTACATATACACATGTGCCTTATACTCCAACATATCAAAATTTTACATTACATAAACAAAAAGGTAGAAAAAAAATAAAATGCAGGAGCAATAGAAATCAAACTTGAAAATCAATTGCAGCTCGTTGACACTGAAATCCTTCCCATAAATATTATTTTCCAAATCAATCCAAATCAGTTCGTTGACACTAAAATCCTTTCTCACAAATATTATTTTCCACTTTCGAAGAAACCCCAAAATCCTTTCTCCCAAATATTATTTCACTGTTCGCACAATCAAAAAGATGCTTCGTCACAAATAAAATTCGAGACTTTGTTTGTGTTAAATTTATATACTTAGGGAGAGAAGTGATTTTTCCTTAGGGTTGACATTAGATTAATTAAATTAAATTTTAAATGTTAAATAGTAAACATTATTTTTACATTTATGTTTACATGTTTACGTGAGATACACAATGCATATAGTGTACTCAAATACCAACCTACGTGATCCAAATTTATTAAATTTAATAATATTAATATTATAAAATACTAATGTGAATATTATAATTAATAATAATATTAATATTAATATTAGGGTTAATAATGTTTTTTTGGCATGATATTAATAATAATTTGGCCCATGGTATTTAGCTCACAATTCACCTAAATAAAACCACTTTTTGAGTGTTCCTAAATATAAATAGGATTATGGAGTAAATAAATAAAAGAAGTTTTATTTATTTACCATACCTATGGTTTATTTATATTTTATTTATTTACCATACCTGTTTTATAAATATGTTATTTGACCCACGCTATTTAGCCCATGGTATTAAAGTGGTATTTTTCCCATAGGCTTCACCTAAATAAAACTTTTTTTAAAGTTTTCTTTAAATATAAAGAGGTTTATGGAGTAAATATAAAAAGAGGTTTTATTTTTTATTTATCATTACATTTATTTATTTAGCATACCCCCATGGTATTTAGCTATTTAGCCCATCGCATTAAAATGATATTTTTCCCATAGGCTTCACCTAAATAAAACCATTTTTTTAAGTTTTCTTTAAATATAAAGAGGTTTAAGAAGTAAATAAATACCCCAGTAACTAAATAGAAATATAGGCCCTGTACATTTCAAATGTTTACTTACATTACATTTATTTACTTACCATACCCTGTAAATAAATAAAAATATATTTGATTATCCCCGTAAATAAATGAAAATAAATTTTATTATCCCCGTAAAGTTTACATTACATTTATCACATTACATCTACACATCTCTATATACCCCGACATATCAAAAGTTTACATTACATTTCTCACATTACATCTACACAATTTTATATACTCCGACAAATCAAAAGTTTGCATTACATTTCTCACATTACATCTATACATCTCTATATACTCCGGCATATCAAAAGTTTACATTACATTTCTCACACTACATCTACACATCTCTATATAATCCGATATATCAAAATTTTACATTACATTTTTCACATTACATCTACACATCTCTATATATTGGGTTGTAGAGCACCTCTCAACGCAATTACATTTCTCACATTACCTCTACACATCTCTATATACTGGGCTGTAGAGCACCTCTTGGCTCAATAGAAAAGAAAAGAAAATATTCTATGCATATTTAATTAGTTTTCCATATGACGTAATGTAATTTCATCTAGAGTAATTAGAAGTAAAAAAAAAAAAATGTCAGTAACATGTTTAAACATTATACTTTTCAAAATTATTTTAACACATGACATCAACTTCCTATATATCTATATGTAGAAAAAAATGTTAAAATAAAATATTTTAATGTTGTATAGAATAAAATATCCATGGTAGGTTATGAAAAAAATATTTTAATATGAATTAATATTAATAACAAAAAACTAGTTTAATAAAATGGCTCAATGCATAGGTTATATAATCATTTACACTTGAAGAAATTTGTTTCCTCTTGCTATGTTAAATCCATAATTAAGATAGATCTATGCTAGTATTACTATACCATAAATTAATATTGATCTCGACACAGAAACTGAAATATACCTATACATAGACTTGATTTAATACATATTTCTCTACCCATTTATTTAATCACTTCACCTTCTCAATAAAGTTCTATTTTCTTACAGTCTAAAATGGAATTTGAGCTACAATATGGTCACTTATTTTGGCGTTTGGTTTCCAGATTTGGCTCTGTAGTCTTTTGTGTGGAGTAACCCTAAAGAGAGGTATAGTTGTAACGACCATGACTTACCTTATCAGAATCTTGTTTCTCCGCTGATATTTATGCTGCTCGCCTCCCTTTGGGGAATGAGTAATGGCGCTGATGCTATTCCTGCTGGTGGTGCTACTGGGCCTCCTTCTTCTCCTTCCCTCCTTCTCCCTTACTTCTGTGTTTCCTAACCTACCTGCCCAACTTAAGTGCCTCTGTTGATCTTGGAAGCAGAATAATAGAGATTCGAATGAGGGAGGTTATCACGTTTGAGGGTGTTGGTGCGTGCTCAGGTAACAAAAGTGCACAACACAATACATTGTGAGAAATTAGTATAAATTTATTTTAACCATAAATTTAATATAAGTCTAGAGAGATCATTTTTTTTTAAATGTAAATTTATTTTAAAGTTAAAGAATAATGTGTAGTTTTTTATTTTTTATTTTTAAATATTATAGAAATTATATAACATATGTATTGAATTGATTTTTTTGTTGTTAATATATTTTTAAAAATACATTAATATTTTTTTTCTAAGTAAGATTAATTCTATTATATAATACAAAAGGAGTTACAATCGACACATGCTCGCCAGAATTGCTTGTGCTAGCCAATTTTGACCGAGACAAAGTTCAAAAAATCAAAATATGAACTGCCCTGAGTGGGGAAACCAGTCTAGAATTTTTTTCCCCTGGTGGGGAAACCAGCATAAGCCATCATTGTCCAAAAAAAGAAGAAACTGAGCATAAACAAGAAAGGCATAAAAATAATAGTGTAAAATCTTTCAGAAGTAGGAGACCTAAAGATGTAAAATCTTCCGCCGCTATTCATGTTTCAGACATCTGGGGGAGGCTCTTCGACAATAAAGCAGCTATATTCCTCGGAGGAATCCTCGGCCTTCTTCTTCTGCTACGTTGATGGCTCTGGCATTGAGGCTCAACGCGCCCTTTCAAGCTCTTTCTTATCTTCTGCTTCCGAGCTCTCCCCATAATCGCTGCTTGAGGAGTAAAAAGCAGTTTTTTCTGGAAGGGCTACCGGTTTTTTGGAGAGTTGGTGATGGGACTGTGAAATAGTGAACTTCCGCGGGTGCTTCCAAGAGTCGAACTCAATTGAACTTGAGTGGACTTCTGGAAGATGAAGAGAGATGGGTGCAGAGACACATTGTTGGTCTTGTTCCTCAATAGAGTCCAAATTAAGCGTGAGTTTCGCATGTCGGCCCTCATGGAGGGGAGAGTGACTATCATCGTGAAAGGAGATGGGTGGACGGGAGGCTTGGCCTTGTCCTCGGCCCCAACGAAAATGCATCTTGTGGCATCGAGGCATGGCGTCGCAGGAGAGTCGAGAGGGGAGACTGGATGGTGAGGGGAGATAGGATGGAGACGCAGGGGAGGCGTGAGGGGAGACGAGATGGTGAGCATAGAGATGACAAGATACTTCAAGTTGCAGAGGAGGCAAAGAAAGTCGAAAGAGGCTTTGCGAGAAAAGCCCTGAAACCTGCACAAATAGGTGTCAAATGGAGGGAGCGGGAGAAAAATGGCAGGGATCCATGATTTAATGCAGAAGGAAATTAGAAGGACAAGAAATAAACCCGAGAGTAGGTGGAGAGAAACTAGCGCCGAATAAACCACTGGAGCTTTTAATGGCAAGTGCTTGGGCAACGCGCAACCATGTGGTTGTGGCATGCACCACGCGTCAGACCACCACGTGTCATTGCGAAACACCTGCATCTGGGAAAATATACAATAATATTAATTTATATTAAAATATTTTATTCATAAATTATATTGAATATTTTATTTTATTATCAAAGTTTTTTTACTTATAATTATTTTACATGAAATTATATTAGGTCATATGGAAAACTAATTAAATATGCATAACATATTTATTATTATTATATCACACATTGCTATTTAGAGAATATTTTATTTTGACATTGCTATTTATAGAATATTTTATTTTCATTTTAGAATGGATAAACACATACTTACACATCACCTTCACACCAAAATGTAGAAAAAGCTTCTCAACTTAAAAAAAATAACCTATTTTACATCATCCATAAAAAAAGAAAAAAAAGAAAAAAAAGGAAAAAGAAAAAAACAAAACACTTTCTCGCGATAATGTGCTTTAGACCTAGCCATGTCATGGTTGCATGGTGCTCACGAGTGTGTATAAAATTTTGATAATGGTAGGAACATAAATACCACACTAGCGTTACACATTGGACTCTTTGCATGGTCTTGGTTTTTTGACTCGAACATTTTCTTATGTATATACATGCCTCGAAATAAAGAGGATAGGAGAATGCTTTTGCAGTACTTTGGACTTACCAAACAAATTTTCTCCTTTTTGTGACACTCTCCCTCTACAATGAAAGCACTTAAAGATATTAATATCTTAGGTATACCTTTAATAATAATGAAATTTTCAATTATAAAATCAAAGACATATTTTTGAACATATTTCTTTTTTAGAGTTAGGAGGATATTCATCTTCTTAATGACTCAACGTGATTTTTGATGACAATGAATAATGGGCATAAAAAGGTTGAAAAGCTTAGTGGGAAAATATATAAATCAGTACTTAGATGTTTGTTTTTGGGTAAAATGACAGTGAATAGTTGTCATTGCTATTGAGTATATTCTTTTATAAAATAGGGACTAAGTTTTTTATTTTTCTTGCTTTAGAATAAAAGGAAGGGGCATCTTTTTTATTTTTATCAATTTTGAGAGAGAACATATGAAAAATTCATACAAGAAGCTAGGCTTATACCAATGGAGCTTGGAAATTATAGGTGATGAAAGTGAGGATTTGCGAAATGGAGATCTAAATTTGGATGCGGTGAGTTGAGAGATTTAATTGAGTATACAATTGGTAATGTTGACGAAAATTGTCATTTACACCTCCCATGGATTTTGATAGGGTGATGGAAGTCTAGGAAGTTAGGACAAATAATTTTTTTCCTTCTTTCCCTGACTAAAGGAAATTGTGAGGAAGTTGTATTATTTTCCTAAGAACACCTTTTGGGATCCAAGCCAGTGGCCTAGGAATTTGGAATAGCTTCGATGATGGATTTTATCAGTGTGATTCTTATAGGTCAAGAGAGCCAATGAAAGAACTAGACTGATATCCTTTGTTCTACTTTTATTATTATCTAGCTCCAGCCCTACTTTAAATAATTGTTCGGCTTCAAGTTGAAGCCCAAATATTTCAGACCATCTATGATTTCCTCCACCTAGGCATTGAAAAGTGCATAACATCGCTACCTCTCAAACTCCTCTATTCTCTAGAAGAAGATGTGGGATTTTCCCCTGTTTATAAGCATTCTCATGGCCCCGCAGAAAGCTCCAAAATTTGTATTTAAGGCCTCCATAGATATAAAGGAACCTTCACCAAAAATATGGATATCGATTACAAATGAAAGAATATGCACGTAGGCCCTATATAGATACCTTTCAAAATTTGATGAGAGAGGACACTCTTCTGAATACTACTGAGACATTCTACCACTAATAGAAAGAGCAAGGGAGAGAGGGGGAACCTTTGTCTCAAGACTTGTTTTGAATTTAAAAAGGGTGAGGCTGCTCTGTTCACTAGGAGAGAAAAATAAGCTTAGGAGATGCACCTCATGATCCATGATACAAACGAGTGATGAAAGCCCAAATGAAGCAGCATAAGTCAAATATATAACCAATTGACTCTATCAAAAGCCTTTTCTAAATTCACTTTGTAGGAAATCACTCAGAGACAATCCCTACAGATGGAGTGAAGCCCCTCTTGGGACAAAAATATAACATCGTGGATCTATTGGCCCATGATGTTGGGGCCCTTGTATTGAAATTAAACAGTTTTGTGTTGCAGAGAAAAGGTGGCTGAGTGCAACCACGGTAGACAGAGAGTTTTCATGGTTGCGAAGAGGTGAAGGGCAGGTGGCGCGGATGTTGCGGAAGCAGGTACAAATGGCAAAGGGAAGCGGTAGAAGACAATCAGTGGGATTCCCAACAATCAGGGAAAGTAGCAAACATGCGAGTGGAAAAGAAGGAAGAACTGTTAGTCACGCTGGCGATGGAACAAATAGGCAGTCGATCAGTGGAAATAAGAGGTTGGCTCAGTAGGGATTGAAGAGCAGGAGCCGTAGGAGAGCTCTGTTCATGTTGTTCTGTTCTCTCTCTCTCATCATTTTGTTCTGTTCTATATCTTGTACTGCGATTGTAGTCAGTTCTTCCAGGCACACTCTGAGGAGTGTTGTAATAGTCTTTTGCTGTTAATGCATCACTTTCTAATATAAGGTTGTTGTTCTGAGTTCTGTCTTGTGTTATGGTTTAGTGGGATATACTGATATTTTTAATTTTTGTTTATCATTCTGGTCAAGTTCATGAGTATTGTTATCTGTCTGGTATTTACACTTAATCAAAGTACTTAAGTTATGGATGGTTTGCGCATTTACCATGCTTGATCGATACTTGATCCAACCCCAGCCTTAGTAAGGTCACGACACGCCTCGGGTGAGACACTCTGTTCCTCGGAGCAGGGTGAAAATGTCAGCGATGTGCTAGAATATTGCGGTGCCCTTGTTGGCCACCATTCTGAACCTGGGTCTCCCCCTGAGACCTCGTTTCTTGCCAACTAATGGTTATGTTGCCAGGACCTGAAATCTCAGTCTGGAGTTAGATCATGGTATCACGGATCTTCGAGAAAGAAATATGGAAATGGTGGGATGACCATCTGGACCAGTTCATAGCTCAACAAGCAGAAGTGAGACAATAGAAGGAGAAGACTGTCAAGAACCGGATTCTCTTCTCTGAGTCCGCCAGTGATATCTACGAGATATTTTGGGGAAATTTTCCTGAGGAGCTCTACAACTGGTTGCGGAGATTACAGATCAAGGCAGTCCTGAGAGGGTTGCGGAACATCTGTCGCAAGTGGGTGCACTAAGATCTGGTAGCACTCCATCGGTTAGATACCGATTTGACTTGAGCTGCATATTTCTGGGTGCAATCTACCTTGGAAGGATACATAGTAGAGTTCTCAGTTGAATGCTACCAGTCTTTCTCAAAAGCAGAGGATGTATTCAGATCAGGGCTACGTGGAGGACTGCTGAGGGACATCCCTCTGTGGATCAAGGCGTTGATGGTGGACGAAGGATTGATGGAGTTCCAAAAGCTGAGATGGAGACCTAAACCTCTAGTACTGGGGGAAGGGACTGAAGGAGAGATGCTACAAGTAAGATGAAAAGGGGGAATAGGGATATGGATGCCGAGACCTCCATTAGGTTAAGGGAACAACGAGCACATCGGAGGGCGCAACTTGCCGAGAAGTGGCGAAAAAGGGCTATGAAAGAATTGGAAAGACAACAAGGAAAATGGAGAGAAAAAGGAGAGGCGCCTCAAACGACGAAGCAAATGGAAGGTCAGACGGGTTCCCAGGATATAGGGGGGACCACCAAGGAAGTGCGGTAGGTGTATAGGAGCCCAACCCCAGCAGAAAAGGGAAAGGAGTATGACAGAAATGATGCACACCCCGAGGAGACATCCAATGTAGAGCTGCATGTTGCGATGGAGCAGCTATTCCGAGAAAGGCTGGCACCCATAATCCCAGGTAACTCTATTCCCCAAAGCTCAAGTAGCTCTAATCCCGACCTTCCCTTGGTACTCTATCAACCACTAGGTGAAATTTTTGTTAAGTTACGGGAATTAAGTAGGCCAAGTAGCATTCAGTCCACAGCTGTAATATACACTAGCAACAATACTAGTACTACCATCTCACAGCCGGGAGTAAGGGGATTTGTTCTAGTAAGCCCCACACAAGGAAGCATGGCAGGATCGTTTACTCGGTACCCAGAGTTTTCTGGGAGGGGTAATGATGATGTGGAGAAACACTGGTACCTCTGTGAGGCCATATGGAGGGCTCGACAGACACTAGACACAGGTAAGTTGGTAGAATTTCAAACTACTCTTCGGGAGAGAGCTCTACGCTGGTTTATAAAGTGGTTTGAGACTCATCAGAACCCAACATTAGACGATGTAAAAAGGGATTTTGTGAAAGAGTTCAAATTACCCCAAACAGATCAGCAGGGTTTATTAGATATGTGGGAGATCAAGCAACGAGAAGGGGAAACTGCATGGGATTTGATGAGGAGATTCAAGGATGCGGTTGGACAACTCAACTACCTGATCGATACTAATCACCAAAGGGATTGGTTTATCAAGGCTCTTCTCCCACTGACAAGGACCCCGCTGACACAGAAAAATATCGAGATGTTGCAAGATGCATTAGAACAGGCCATGAAGATAAAGGCCATGGTGGGATACCCGCAAGAGTTTAAAGGAGGGGCATTAGCTAAGGACCCTTCCATACTAGGAATACAACATCAAATAGCTAGCATGACAGAAAAAATAAAGGAAATTCAACCCCTGCGTCTAGTGAGGCCAAATGTATGGTGTACGCATTGTCTAATGGAAGGACATATGGTAACCGAATGTCCTTGATTACGAGGCCAGAACGTGGGGAAACCAGCGATAGGGGCACCAGGAGCTCCACCAGCAGGCGGGGTCACACAAATAAATACCCAAGGATTATATCTGCGACAACACCCATACAAGGGGTTCCTCATGCAACAAAATTCAGCAACGACTGAGTATTTCGAGATCTGCAAAAGCGTGGGCCACTCACCCTGCCTATGCCCCATACTGCAAAAGTACTCCAATATCCCAAACAATGTATACTGTGAGTTTTGTGCATCTACCACGCACAACACAGAGCAGTGCAGAGCTCTGGATGCTTTGGCAGAACGGTTAGACAGACCTTCATATAGAGTGAATGAGGTTCCTAGAGGACGAGGAGGATGCATGAGAGGAGGCTGAGCGGGAGGAAGAGGATCAGTATGATGCTACAACTATGACCAAGAGGGCCATGTGGCTAGGGAATGTCCACTTTCTAGAAGACCCTGGTGCCCTTAGTGCAGGGTTAATACGCACGCAACAGAATACTGCCCAGAGCTCATCAAAAGATGGGAAGAAAGGGCCAGACAAAGAGGAAAAAATATAGTAAATGCCAAGCCAAGAATAATTGAGGCTCAAACCATGCAGAGCGTAGCTATAGTGACGTGGGGAGGCAAACGAATCGGGGAATATGCACAAAGGATGGACCCAATAAAACTGGTAAGACCAGTATCTCCAAAGCCAACATTCAAGCCAGAGAAACAGAAGCAATTCTTTCAAGAGGTAGCAGAAGCATTTGCCAAGCTTGGGGGAAGCAAAGGAATCGAAATGCCACGACTGAAGGAAGGGGATGAAAACCAAGCCAATACAGGTACTATAATTGAAGAATGGTTCCGTCTATTTCTAAAAATTGTTAACAATGCACCCATGTTGGAACAATTAAAACAAAACCTAGAAAGAGTAGTGCAGAAGATGACGGATCCAGGGGAATCATCTGGCATGACACATAAATATATACAAAGAGTGAAGAGAAATAAGAGAAGGATAGGCAAAGAGTTCCAAGTGAATACTCAAGTCACAGGATTCCAAATCAAGGACACAATGCTTGATCTGGGGTCCAACGTAAATATCTTGCCCAGAAAAACGTGGGAAGCATTGGGGAAACCAAGACTAACATACTCACCAATTCAACTCCGTATGGAAAACTAGTATTGCATTGTGCCCATAGGCAAGGTGGAGAAGGTCGAATTCAACGTTGCAAGAGCAAATACGTACACAGATTTTGAGGTCATCGACATTATAGGAGACAAAGATCCCTATCCAGCATTACTGGAGATCGACTGGGATTTTGAAAACTATGCAGTAATAGATTTAAAGAAGGAAATGATGATATTTGAGGATGGAGAGTTCAAAGTCACCCAGTCGCTCGACCCGTATCAAGGTCCCCGATACATAGAGTCTATCGATAACAGAGAAGATGCTTAGCTTCTCGACCATCTTTATCAAATGACTGCAGAAAAAATAGAAGATTACATCAACCCGACGGCGAGAGGATCGGTGAGCTGGAGGATTATTCAAATCTCAGACCTGGGCTCAGAGATAGCCTAGGAGGACTGGCAGTAAGGATGATATGAGACCAGCACAAGGAGATGTGCCACCATTAGAAGAATCAATTGGATCGGGACTGAGGTAAAAGGTTACCCAACTTTGACCAATATGAACGCTGTAGATACTTTCATTATCAAAACAGAAGACAATGTACCGGAGGATCAGAGGGTCCTGCTCATGGATGTGGCCTTGCAATCCACGACTGCAAGATGGTGGAAAAACCACCACAACTCACTGTCGTGATGGGACATAATTTTAGCAGCACTGAAAGCCAGGTTCAAGGGAGAAGAAGGACCCCAATGCACTCGAAAGTTCCAGGGGAATTCAGATCCCACAAAGCATTTGAAGAAGTGTGAAGATCAATGGAAAACTGCAGGATACCCGCACGAGATGTGGGTCCACAAATTTATACACTCCCTCAGTAGGATTCCACAGGCCTGGTACCTAATGGAGGAGAGGAAAAGGGGAACTGGCACTTCACAAGAAGTTACGAAGAAGTTTACACAGTGCTTCTTATTTGAAGGAAATACAGATACAGTTACCTAAGCGGTACAGGCCATTAAAAAAGTAATGTTCTTCCGAGAGAATCAGGAGGAGGACGAGAAACCACTCCCAAAACAAAACATCTGAAATTCAGTAGCATGCAAGAAAATAGACAATGAAATGGACGATGATAATCTAGAGGGACTTCGACATCTATACTTTGAAGAAACAGAAGGAGAATAGAATATTGAGGAAAACCCGACAACTGAGGGAATTCATTTTATCCCCCTCAAAGCTAAGAAAATGAATATTCGGTCCGAAGGGAAGCCTAAATTAGCATCGATCAGGGACTATTGGGATGCTGAGACGACCAAGGAAATATTCAGTCTACTACAGGAATATGAGGACTTGTTTCCGTCATCCGTAGCTGACTTGAAAGGAATCAAAGGGGACCTGTGAGAAATTCGTATAATATTAAAGCCTGATGCAAGACCAATCAAACATAGACCCTATCGATTGAATCCAAGGGTAAAGGAAAATGTTAAAGCGGAAATCGAGAAGATGCTGAAGGCAGGGTTGATATTTCGAGAGGAGGAAGTAGAATGGGTAAGTCCCATAGTTATATAGAGCAAAAAGGATAAGGTGGAAATCCGAGTCTGTGTCGATTATAGGATTTTGAACAATGCCTGTATACATGACCCATTCCCCACTCCGTTCAGTGACGAAGTCCTAGACAATGTTGCGGGGAACAAAGCATATTATTTTACAGATGGATTCTCAGGGTACCATCAAGTAAGGATAGCCGAGGAAGATAAGAAAAATATAACCTTCACCACCGAATGGGGTTCCGTCGCATACCACGTAATGACATTCGGCTTGAAGAATGCGCTAGCAGTATTTTTCGCGCATTGTCATAGCAGCATTCTACGACTATATCCACAAATTCCTAGAGGTTTATATGGACGACTGGACCATCTACAGCCTGTTGAAAGACCATGCCATGCTACTGAGAATTATGTTTGATAGGTGGAGACAACTACAGATCTCATTAAACCTAAATAAGTGCATCTTTGCAGTGCCGTTTGGAACATTGCTCGGACACATTGTATGCAAACAAGGAGTCTGCATAGATCCGGCAAAGGTAGCGGTGATAATAAACATGGAAGCTCCAGAAAATGTGAAACAATTGAGGTCATTATTAGGCCATATAGGTTATTACATGCGATTCATCCATAACTACGCGAATATAACAACCACATTGGAGAGGTTGTTACAGAAATCAGAAAAATTCAAATGGATAGAAAGTTGTGCAACAACCCTAGACACCTTGAAGGAAAAATTGGCAAGTGCGCCAATATTGGTTCATCCAGATTGGGACAAGCAATTTCATGTCCACATTGATGCTTCAAGCATCGCACTCGGAGTGGTTCTAGCCCAACCAGGGGACACTACAGTTGATCACCCAGTGTACTTCACAAGTCGGAAACTATCAACAACAGAACAGAACTACACCACGACAGAAAGGGAAGCATTAGCAATGGTATACTCCCTCCAAAAGTTCCGCCATTACCTACTAGGAGGAATGTTCAAGTTTTTTATAGACCATTCAGCTCTGAAGTATCTAGTAAAAAAACCAGTTTTGGAAGGAAGGATATGCAGATGGCTCCTACTCTTTCAAGAATTCACCTTCGAGGTGATAGTCAAACCTGGGTGATTGAACGTGGGACCAGACCACCTGTCAAGGCTTGAAACCAGAGAAAATGAAGGATCTCTGGATGATCAGGTGCTAGACACTGATCTTTTCAGGGTAGAAGCCATCCTAGAGTACCTGGATCAGATCGTGACCTACCTAACCATAGGATAGTGCCCAAAGGAATATAACGTAGTACAAAAGAAACACCTAGTAGTCCGGGCTACAGAATACCAGCTCATCGCAGGACACTTGTACAAAATGGGGTTGGACCAGATCTTACGAAGATGTGTCCTGGACCACGAAAGAGAGGCCGTACTATGGGAGTGCCACTCTGGAGTTGCGAGAGAACATGTAGGAGCTAAACCGACAGTTAGAAAAGTACTATAGGTGGGCTTATGGTGGCTGATGGTACACATTGACAGTAAAGAGTTCGTAAAGAAATGTGATGTTTTCTAGAGTACAGGACGTCCATCGCATAGAGACGAGCTTCCACTATACCCAGTAAAAGCACTACAACCATTCGAGAAATGGGTAGTTGATTTTATAGGCCCGATTGCACCTGTGGCAAGAAACTCGCAGGCCCAGTATATCATCACCGCAACCAACTATTTGACAAGATGGGCAGAGGAAATGTCGGTGAAGGACTGCACAGCTGACACAGTGGCACAGTTCATATTTGAGAAAATAATCAGCGGATTTGGGTGCCCAAAAAGTCTGACCAGTGATCAGGGTACGCATTTCGTCAATGCCACCATTAAATCCCTGCTCGAATGTTTCATGGTACAACATCACAGGAGTAGCCCCTACCACCCACAAGCTAATGGCACGGTAGAGGCATTCAACAAAATCCTCGAAAAGGGATTAACAAAAATCTGCAATGCTCAACGAGATGACTGGGATGAATGTATACCAGCAACTCTGTGGGCATACCAGATGACTGTCAAGAGGCTCAATAAGCAAACACCGTTCCAACTCGTGTACAGAAGAGAGGCCATAGTACCAACAGAGTTTGCAATACCTAGCCTCCTAATCGCAACCTCACTCCAGTTATCAGAAGAAGAATCCCTGAAGGACAGATTACAAGAGCTGCAAGTGCTGGAAGAAGACAGGTTTTTAGCAAAATTCCACCAAACTGTCTAAAAGGAAAGACAAAAAGTGTGGCACAACCGCCACATCAAACATGAAAATTTCGAGGTTGGTGGAAAAGTTTTACTATATGACAGCAGGTACCAAAGGTTTATAGGGAAACTGAAAATGCATTTTCTAGGACCGTATCATGTAATCGAAATCAAAGAGTCTAGAGCAGTGCGCTTAGCACAACTAGACGGCCAAATACTGTCAGGATGGGTAAACGACGCATGCCTCAAACCCTACCACGAGTAAGTTCTGCATTTTTTTTTTCAAATAAGCTCTTGCAACCGAGAGAAGTTAGTAGGGTAGAGTAGGCTAGAATAGATCGAGTCAATAACTTTCTCGCACCCAAGAAGAGCTTAGATAGGATTCGCAATAAAGATACTTTGTAGCATAAGAAAAATTAACTATTGCATTGCGGAGACCGCAGCGCAACCGATTGTGGTCGGGGGGGATCAGGTCCAACGTGTCAGCCATGTTAGAAGGAAAAGCATGTCGAGCATCATTCCATCATAATTACTCAAAGTAACCATGTCAGTCTGTAGGATTACCGAGATATGAAAAATAATTGCCATAATTAGCATCACCCATACTGCAATAAATTTGCCATAATAAGCCATAACCATCACCTGTCATGTCTACCCAAACCCTGAAACCACAGTCAGCTTTGTCAGAACCCACCTCAGCCCAGTAACTAATCACACGATTATAGCCACGAGGAAAGGCAGGGAAAACTAATTAATTATGGGGAAAGCGTGAGAATGCCAGAGAAGTTCGAGTTAGAATCAGAAACAACAAACGCAACAAGGGAAACATCGCCAGAGAAAGAACAAGGAAGGAGTCCAGAAGCAGGGATTCATAAGGAAAGAGGAGGAATAGCACTGCAAGTGTATCAAAGGAGATCAAATATGACCATGGTAGCGTCAACAGTTGTTGAGCATGAGCTCGATGAGAGGATTCACAAGATGGAATCCCTAGTAGGCAAATACGACAGTGCCTCGTTGATTGATACTGACCTCACAAACTCTTTCCAATTCCCAGCAATGAAGAAACAGGTCTACACGAAGAATTATGCAACAGAGGCGGGACAACAAGCATAAAGAGTACTTCCAGAGTTTAGAGGTGTGTAGCAATCCACCATAATGAACCTACGGAACCTTCTAGTGTTTGGCACTATGGGAGATGCAATGCAATGCACCAAGTTTTTACCAAGAAGAATTCACAATGGGTCACTCTGGCTGGGAAGAGAGACCCCAATTCACGTTGAAGACATTCATAGATTGAACATGTTTAGAGACGTCTCTACAGCTTTCCAAACGGTGTCCAAGAGAGCAAAGAAAGCAGGAGACATGGACTACTACAAAAAGTACGACACCAAGACAGGGGGAAAAGGAGCTAAGATAGACTTAATCAATAACTCAGTGATCAAGTTTGCGTGTTACTTGATCGCAAGAAAAACAATGAGACATTATACAAAAGGGGAATGCACGCTAGACACTATCTCAGTTGCGGAGCATTGTCTCCAGGGGGCATAGTTGAACTGGTGCTCGTTTTTACTTAATGAGTTGTTCGAAGCATGCGAGGACAACTACAGGAGGGCCACAATATTTATCTACAGGTACCTTTTCATGGCTCTAGCCATGTGGAAATAGAAATTTCCAGGAATAAGGCAACCACTGGAAGTGGCGTCAGGCCAACCACTCGCAATGAAGTTCACACCCTGGAATACATTAGGGGACCCCAGCTTGAAGGAGGTGAGTGAGGAGGTGTTCAAATTCTGGTACAACCAGATGGTGGACATCGCGATGAGCCAACAACGAATTCCACGGACCCTGCTAGATGGCTATGCGGTGCAAATATGGTTTGGGGTTAGCCATAAGCAGACTTACATCTAGCCAGCCTACGTGCCAGAGTCAACCTTCAAGATGAGGCCGTTGAAATTCCAAATTGATGAGTGGACTTTTCATGCAGAGGTATGCTCCTGGCCTGGGGTAGTAATGGAGATCAGAAGCGGAGTCTACATCTACTCGTTCGATGGCATGCTGCTAGACCCGTTACTGGGAGAGACAACAGAGGAAGTGATGGCTAAGATGTCGTGGCTACAACTGACTCCAATCATCGAGCATCTAAATACCAAGGTACACATCTTTAACTGGGTGGTCCAAACTTTAACTAATGATTCTACTGTGTTTCCTACATTTAGAAAATTTTAGCAAGCAAATGATGCATCCTCTTCCATTCTAGTCCCCCTAGTCACCACCCTACTATTGGAATTGTTTACTTCACCACCAGTAGCAACCAAAACTATAGTCAGGAAAAGTAAAGCCTCGAAGCCACCTGTAGCCACCCCCAAGGCTAAGAAGGCGAGAGTCGCAATGTTCGGCCAAGTCGTTGACCTAACAGGGGAAGATCAAACACAACTTATGGACACAGGGGTCCCAATCAGAGAAGAGTCCATAACAGAACCCTAGACGACTTAGGAGCTACCTCCCATAAACCCATATTATTTTCTCAACATCTGTATATCACGTCCTTGCACTCACCAACCCTCAGTCACCACCTCATTCACTTCCAAAGATCACCCATCTCGCACACCCTCCACATCAGCCACCATATCTGACCTAATTAGGGTGCAAGCTAAAAAAAACGAAGATACCAAGACCAAGGTTAACTCAGGTACTACAAAGATACCCGAGGTTAACCAAACCCTGGTTGGACCAGGTTATTTTTAGGAACTTTTAAGGCAAGACACATCTTTTTCTGAAGACATAACAACTCAAGCTGAGGAGTCGAATCCATTCCAGCAAGCAAGGCTGATACTTCAGCGAGTCCAACCCAATATAAGCATGGGTAACCCCAGTGGTCTAGTGCCACAACCAAATCAACCACAGTCACCATAAGAGCACTCAGCAAGATCCATTGCCAGCGGTTAGCCGCTCCAAGAACAACAACTGAATCAAGATATATCTGGTGCCGAAAGTGTGCAGACCTGGGGAACGAACCAATTGTATAATTTCATTAAGAAGGAAGCGCAGCAGGCAAAGGGGCTTCACACAGAACTTCAACAGAGTTTTGAGCAACAACAAGTATAGATTATCGCACTTACTGAAGAGAGCGAACAATTGAGAACATAAAAGAGCCAACTCCAGGGCCAACTGGACACGGTGACCAAGGTCTTCCAGGAACAATGGCCCACGGTGATAGCCCACAATAATCAGATACCAAGTGACATGGCAGAGGATGACATATTCAGACGGTCCATTCACGTTTGCGCGGCATGTTCAAATCTCAACAGAGAAAACAAGGAGTTGAGGGAAGCATTGGAGGCTAGACCCACGCTGCTGGACTCAGCCATAATTTACGCAGAGAAGATCGTAGAGCGACAGACCCAGATCGTCGGGATGCAGGAAATCCTGAGTACTGTAGCCAAGGAGGTGCATGAACTACTGAAGGGTCTACACAAATGCTCCACCTCTCTCACTTTGAAGTCACAGCCAGTTTCAGCAAAGCTACAACAACTATCCAAACAGATTCAGGAGGCCACAGACCCAGATGGACTCAACCAATTGTATGCTCAAGCGGAGGAGCTTGAAGTCTAGATACAACATATTGAGGAAAATTCAGCCACAGCCAAACAAGCCCTACGAGAGCTCAGACAGTCGGTGAATACCACATCACAAGCAATACAACAAATAGCCACTAAGGCCAATGTTCACATCTCAAACGTCTTCAGCGGTCTATCGACCGTTGCGGGAGAAAAGGAGGTCACCTAGATCACAATAGAAATGGACCTTCTTATGCAAGGATGGAAGCAAGCCATTGACAGCTTCCGAGAGCTGAAAGCTTCTGCACTAACAAAGGTCCTAGAGTTGGGGCCCTTGTTTGGGCACATAGAGGAAAAGGAGCAGACAGAACGGGCCACGGAGTCAAGCAGACAAATGGAAACCGAGGTGACAGGAAACAATTGACTCAAGATGAGTCAATAGGATGTGGTCGGGGCCTGTTGGGGTCCTTGTTTTGAAATTAAACAGTTTTGTGTTGCAGAGAACAGGCGGCGGAGTGCAACCATGGTAGACAGAGAGCTGTCATGGTTGCGAAGAGGTGAAGGGCCTGTGGCATGGCTTTTGCGGAAGCAAGTACAGATGGCAAAGGGAAGTGGCAGAAAAAAATCAGTGGGATTCCCAACAATCAGGGAAAGCAACAAACAGGTGGGCGGAAAAGAAGGAAGAAATGTCAATCGCCCTGGCGATGGAAAAAATAGGCAGCCGATCAGCGGAAAGAAGAGGTTGGCTCAGTAGGGATCGGAGATCAGGAGCCGTAGGAGAGCTCTGTTCATGTTATTCTGTTCTCTCTCTCTCATCGTTTTGTTCTTTTCTATATCTTGTACTAAGGTTGTAGTCAGTTTTTCCAGGCACACTCTGAGGAGTGTTGTAATAGTCTTTTACTGTTAATGCATCACTTTCTAATATAAGGTTGTTGTTCTGAGTTATGTCTTGTGTTATGGTTTAATGGGATATACATCTATTTTGAATTTTTGTTTATCATTCTGATCAAGTTCATGAGTATTGTTATCTGTCTGGTATTTACACTTAATCGAAGTACTTAAGTTATGGATGGTTTGCGCATTTACCATGCTTGATCGATACCTGACCCAACCCCAACCTTAGTAAGGTTGCAACACACCTTGAGTGAGACACTTTGTTCCTCGGAGGAGGGTGAAAATGTCGGCGTTGTGCTAGACTACTGTAGTAACCCTTGTTGGCCACCTTTCTGAACCTGGGTCTCCCTCTGAGACCTCGTTTCTTGCCAACACATGATAACACCAAACTATTTAGTGGAGATGCTAGAGGAGAGGGTGTTTTTTAATGGAGGGAACTACTTTTGGAAATGATCTTGTAGTTTCATTAGAGAGTGAGATACATTTGAAAAGGTCAATAGTGGAGGTTTTGTCCACCTTGGCGATCAGGGATAAAATTGTAGAGTTGGAGGGGGCCAAGATCTGTCCACTTGTTCTAGAATATTAGGCAATGTGTAAAAGTTCCTCCCCCATAAAGTCAAAACAACCAATATAAAATTCAACGTGTAGCCTATCTAGCCTTGGAATCTTTCCTTTTTGGAAGTTATGAAGTATGGTTTCAAGTTCTTCTATGGAGACTGCCTCTATCAAGGCTTCATTTTCTTGATCATTCAAAAATCGAGGAAAATGAGCAACAAAATGGAGTATATGATCTATATAGACTTTGCCTATAGCATCATAAATATTTTCAAAAAAAATTATGCAAGCCCGGGAAATCTCCCGAAAAGAGGTAGCTTGGGAGCCATCTTCCTTTCTTATGGATTGGATGGTATTGATGGATTTTCTATAATTGGCACACTAATGAAAAAAATTTGAGTTTTCATTGCCTACTTAAATCCAAAGGGATCTAATTTTCATCCTCCACCCTTTTTCCTTATCTAGGAGAATATTTCTCTTCTACATTTTCAAATATTTGACTTCCTGGAGCTGGTTATTACTGTACATTCCCAACCCTTCCCCTGCAAGAGTGGCCCTAATCTTGGGTTCTATGTCGTCCAATGATTTTGTGTCCTTTTCATGTTTTTGTTTTTCCTAGGATATGCCTTCATATTTTTCCTACTTAATGTTTTTTTCAAATCAAGAGGAGGTGACAATCTATCATTGTCATCATAGGGGACCTAGATTAATTAAATAACTTGCAAAAAAAGGATCCTCAAACTAGTGAGGGTTCAAATTGAAAGGGATGATAGGTTTTGGAGGGATCAGAGCTAGTTTCAATAGAATGGGACAATGGTCCAAATTGTGCCCAAAGTCAATCCACTACCTCATCCTGAAATTTCCTTCTAGCCAACCTTCCAAAATGAGAAACTTGTTGAGTCTTTTAGCTATTCTATTCTCAATTATCCAATTGTTTTTCCAAGTTTGGAGGATTTTGGTGGGGTGGACGTCCAAAATCCCCACCAAGTCCAATTTTTGTAGAAATAACTCCATAAAAGGGTCTATTCTCACAATAGGGCCCCAAACCTCCCTCTTTCCAATGGAGAAATTTAAATCCCCTCCTAAAATCACCAGGTAGGAAAATAGATTTAGTAAAGAAAAAATATTTTCCTAGAAAGGTTCTCTATCATGATAAGGACCATAAACATTTAGGATTGAGAAAGAAAAATCTATTTATGAATTTAGAAATACATTTAAAACAATAAAAAATCATAATCTCACTCAAAATTGTATCACCAAAATTCAAATAAAATAAAACAAAATAAGAAAACATATATTAGTTTGAATGCCCCTTTATATAATTGATGAGGCTCTAAGACTCCATAAATACTCTATTAGGGGATACATTTATAAAACCACTTCCTAAATGAGGTGACACAATGAGTGAGTGTTCTATTTTATTCCATAGTCTAATTATATTTTTTAGGGAATGAGTAGATTTAAATTTCGCAAAACCTTAAAAAGAATTGAGTACTCATACCTTAGATCATTGTAACACCTCCGACCTCCTTAAGCCATCTCGGGTTGAGGAAGTGCTACTCCATTGACCTGATATTCAAGGTATGTTATGAAGTTGGGGTCACAACAACCTCTTTTCCCAAAGTCTTGAAATTCTAAAACAAATGCTACCATCTTGTTCAACTTGTTGAGAGATTTTCAAAAATCTAAATTTGATCTCAAACTCGGTAGAAAGTTATTCCCCTCACACTTTTATCCCATTAAGGTGCCATTCCATCAAAATAAATCTTCACGGAACCCACATGGCCTCACCTAGCCCACGTGGTGCCACAACACCACCATGTGGGGTCATGTTGACGGTGCTGGATACTACCAAAATAGAGGGGAGCTCCCTGATATAAGGTTCCCAACTAGACCTCACACTGTTTGGTGTAGGATTCCTATCCGTAATACGACCTAGTTGTCGTTTAATTAAAGATATGCCTTGGCTTTAGCTATCAACATGAGAGAGAAGCGTGATGTTCTTTTTGAATAAGCAAGCTAGCATGCCTTGTGGATGTTCAACTGCCGGTGTATCAAGGTTCTATTTTTGCAGAGGGGAAAATAAAGTAAGTCTCTAAGAGAGAAGTAATATTACTACCCTAATGGAGACACACATCAATGAGAAAGACTCATATAACATTAAGAGAAATAGTTCACAAGGATGCAATGATCATTATAGCATAACAACACATTTCCAACAAGGAACATTGAATTAACCAAAATAGTTCAACTAATCCAGTACTTAATGAAATCAAACATGAACCATAAACTTTCAAAGACTATTATTAGAAACATTAACAATCCATGTGTGAAAATGTGTTGGCCTGGAAGGCTACAATATTAAGCAAAATTCCCAAGATACATAAATACAATGAACACCACTAGCTCCAATAGTCGAGCGTTAGAGCCACTACTTGCTCCCCTAAAGTACTAACTTTTTCTCTCTTATGCCTTACGGGAGAAGCCTAGTTTAAAATTCCTTTACAGTAGAAATGAGAAGCTATTTATAACTTCAGGCAAGACCTTTCTGATCCTCATGACTCTTGACTTTGTAACTTCTAGTGACCTTTGGACTTCTACAACCTTTGGAATTCCAAATGAATTTTGGAATTACATATGAATTTTAGTATTACATGTCTTTTGGACATCCATGACTCTTTATTTCCTAAATGACTCTTGGTCTTCTACTTATTTGTCTTTTACAATGATTACAATAATACATCGTGACTTCCACATCATCACATGATGAGACTTGACATGTAAATATATTTTATGATTGGGACTAATAGTGACTGATGATATGGAATTCTTCCAGTAGTGACATAGCTGCCAATTGCAACTTCATTCTTTGTGCAAATTTAATTGTGATGTCTTCACCCTCCAAAGGGTCTTTAGTCGAATGGAGTTTGCGAGTGCTTGATAATCCAGATTTAAGTGTGTTTCTCGTTCTCTTCATGCTTCCTTTGTTTATTCTATTTTCCCAATCTTCCACATGTGTGCTTGCCATGATGTTTCTAGAATACATGCATCTACAATCACTCATGACAAACAACTATCAACCTGGAAATATACTATCTACTATAATTTATGCGGAGGTTTATGCTCATGCATTTTCAGTTTGATTCAAATGGAAAACTGAGGTTTTGGGCACATGGGCAGACTTTGAAACGCCGGAGGTCTAAAGAGGGAAGGCTTTGGAGATTCGACATGCGCTCATGCACTCAAAATAAGGGGACAATCAAGGCAGGCTACATGGCGCAAGTCTGAAGGATGAAGGGGAAGGATTCAAGCTTCCCAAGTGTGCTATCATTAGGGGAATTTTTAGGTCTAAAATGGGCCTCCTAAGGAAAAATGTACAATCAAAATTCACTTTATGAGAACTAATTACATTTTATGAGATGACATCATCCCTAATGGTTGAGGTGACATTGCTTAAGTTAAAGGTACTTGTCACATTTTCAATGGTGGATAAAAACTCATGGTTAACCATGTTAGTGCTCTAAGTACTTTTAAAGTTATAAAGTAAAGTACTCATAATAAATGTCATTTCACATTTTTTGAATAAAATATTATTATTGTCATTTCATATTTTTTGAAAAAAACAGTGCATATCCCTACACAATCTTCATGTCTTTACACACTTTTCAATAAATATTATATTTTTATATTTTCATATATTTATTTTTAAATTATATATTCATCTCATTTTATTTAATATTACAATTTCAAATTAATTATAAGTTAATATCTATACATATATATTATTCATATGAAATCAAATTAAATAAAAAAGTAACCTTGTAATTTTAGGATAAATCAAATCTATAAATAATATTATTTAATATTAATAGCAATACAAAAATATCAAAATTAAAGAAAAAAACATATTAGTTTTGTATGTTGGAAAAAGTTAAATTAGGTTCAACATAGTTTGGGGCAAAAAAAATAATATAAATTTCAATGTTTATAAATCTTATATTACACTTATAAATATAAATTAAATCTATTTAAATACTTTTTTTCTTTAATTTTAAATACAAGTCAAGTCATTTAATTATGATTATATTACTATTATATATTATTATATAAAAAATTATGAAAAATAATCTAAGTTATAGAATATATATTATATTCCTTTTTATATGATATATTATTTCTTGTTAGGTTATAAATCAAATCAATTTAATATGTAATATAAAATTCATACATAAAATAATATATTATATTTATTATATTATATTATATTATTTTATTTTTATATAGTATATTAATTACATGTTATTATACAATTTAAATAATACAAATTTTAATTAATAGCATATTATATAAGTAAGAATTTATGAATTTATATTTATATTTTATTTTATGTTATTTCAGTACAAAGGACAAATGCATTAGTTGTTTAATCATAATGAATTTTTCTTGAGAAGCTCATTCTTACTTATAATCACATCAGTACAATTTTTTTATTAATTTTATTTTGGTATAACTTTTGAATTGAATTTAACTATGGTTACATGGATTGTGGTGCAAAAAGTGAATTGCAAATTCATAAATATTATTTTATTGGTTTAACTATTATTTTATTATTTCCTTAGGAGGCCCATTTTAGACCTCAAAATTCCCTTAATGGCGTTCAAGGGAGAGATGGAGGGCAGAGGGCACACTCCTGAAGGCTGAAGGGTAAAGGCTTCAGGTCTTCGAGGTGTGCTCATGCGCTCAAGAGGCCTTAAGGAGGGTGCAAAGCACACTCTTGAAGGTTGAAGGTTGAGGCTTTGTGCCTTCGGAGTGCAATTATGCACTCAAAGAATCTAGGAGGGCACATGGCATAGTGGGGTAGGTTGAATGATTGAGTTTCATGTCTTCAAGGTGCGCCAATGCACTCAAGGAGGGCGCACTTCTTCAGGTCGAAGGAGTGCGCTCAAGGAAGAATTAGCACTTATAGAGGTGTACTTTGGAACAGAGAAGGGGAATCGTGCTTGGGGAGTGTGCTCCATGGTCTTGGAGGGCGCAAATCGCACTTTCTAAAAATGAAGGATCTCCCATCAAGGCTTCATATTGCACTCATGTGCTCTTGGCCTTAATAGGCTCTCTTTGAAACCAAAATTTGTCTAAGTCTGAAAAATGAGACAAGGGGAGGGTAGGATGAGTTTAGATATAGAACCAAGTGTTACTTACACCATCTCATAAATAAAACCTATACAAACTTGAATAATGGTAAATATACATTAAAACACCATTTTATACACATTCCCCCAATGAAATTATTGTAGTGTGTGCGACTGCGACCAAAAAGTGTCGTTTCATGACGATAAAGATGTTATGACCATGAAATGCATCAAAATATGTTATGATCAATGTGATGACACTTGAACCATTCAAAGAAATTTGAAACACATAAGTAGCATGAAATAACATTTGATGATCAAAGTGATAATAAAAGTAGGCTCCAAAATTCAAATGTAGTGAAATTTTGGAGGGTTTTGTAGCAACGACAACAGGTCCATAGGGCACCCTCGCCACTGCAGATCTGGTTGTCTGACATATCATTATATAACGAGGTTTAATCGACAGTATCGACCCATCGAGATTGGGACCATCATCATCGGGCCTATCGACATCGACCATTCCAAGAAACGTGCTATTAACAGATCTCCTGGCATCGATGTCATGCTAATAACTTGAGATTAGTACTAATCACAATTGTTAGTTTAATTAATTATGATTAGAGCTCAATATTAATAAAGTGATTTTTTGAGAAAATCATTTTTTTCTAGTTTTAATACTTTTCCCAATTTGACACCATACCAGTACCAACACACACTTTTAGCTTCACTGACATTGTGTTTCTTAGTATTACCTTTCCCCATGTCGATGCTCTAATACTTTCCCTAGATCCCACGTTCCTTAGTGTAACTCCAGTCCATGTCATGTTCCCCATGGTCACTTCTTCTGGTGCCTAATTTCCCAGGTCGACCTCCCTGGTACCATAATCCTAGAGATTACATATTCCAATACTGGATCTCCTCAGGGTGGTACTGCATCTCCTTGGGATCACTTCCCCAAGTGCCATTTTCCTCAGGAACGTTTCCACTAGGATCTTCTCCCCAAGACTGCGTTTTCTTTGGTATTACATTTCCTGAGCTAATAAGTTTAAAATATTGATTAAACATTAGGTAAATACTATTTAAATGTAATAGGATTATTAATTAATTCTATGCACCCATTCACATGATTTTACGCAAAAATAGGTTATGTCAATTACTTTGGTTATTTCATCAATTCAATGAAACCTTGGATAAGCCGCCATTTCTTCCGCCGTGCAACTTGCAATCTGGTTAGACTTGTTTAGAGAACTATGAATGTTAGTTAACTATGCGTGAATACATAGATTCACATAAATATACAAGAGGAATTATAGCCCCTTTGTAAGGAATTACTAATCCTCTAAACAAATATATCTACAAACCATTGTTGACAAACAAGATAACATAAACACACAGTTCCTCATATCCATCATGAAATAAATATTGAGCATCACAATCCATACATTCATTAACATTCATAGAAAGAAAATATTTCATGCCAGTCATAAGCATAGAAAAAAACATCACATTTCATGATTTAAATACGCAAATGTAATATACTAATGTATGTGTCTCAAATTTATTGACAATTGAAGGAGGGACTTCCACTCTATGCCCAACCGTAGGCTAGCTACAACACAACTTTCTTGCATTTGATCACCCTCAAGCTAGATCCAATGTATGAGTAATCACTTGCTGATTGAATTCACACCAAAGGTTTAGTTAAACACTCAGAAGACAGAGTACACTATCCAAGTGGTTTATCAACTGCTCTCCAAGAACAAGCACCATGGTGGTTAATCAACTATACATACAACAAGCACCAGGTTGGATTATATGTTGTTTTTAGTAGGAAGCGCCAAAATGGCTCACTCTTTCCTCTAATTTCATTCACAGATATTCATCCACGGTTTAGATGGGGTATTGCTTAGTCTCAAGAGTTAGAATCCATTTTCCAAGTGGTTTATCGACAACATTTTCATAGAAAGAATCACAGGGGTTTGGTGTCCACTATCCAGGTGGTTTATTAGCTACTCAACAAGCACCAATGTGACCCAAAATTCCCTGTCCATGTGATTTATCAAATATACAACAACCACTGCAATGATTTAGTCATCCAATGAGACTCTGACTAACCACATGGGATTAAGCAACACAATCCAATTGCCCCACATATTTCAAAATGATTTCACCCAAAATTCAAGAGGTTTACTCTTGCATAAGGCCCTAAAAAATAGCTTAGACATCACTATGTCTTGTATTTTCAGAGCTCCAACCACTTACATGCTCCATTGTTTTACAACAAGAGCCAGAAAACCATTTCACTTCAGAGAGGAAACACTAAAATCCGCTTATGCAAGAGAGAGAGAGAGAGAGAGAGAGAGAGAGAGAGAGAGAGAGAGATCCTACCAACCTGAGAACTAGTTCTCCTCTACTGTGACACCCTATATTATTCCCAATGTCTCATTATGTGTTTGAGAGGACGCAAGCCTATCTCCTCGATTCTTGAATGGGATGGGCATTTTCCTCTATCCCGTCGCTTCTAATTACATCTTATAACTTGAATGTCCCCAAGTAGCTCTCCCCTAGTTATATCTCATACTTCAACTGTCAAGAGGTGGCTTAACTAGGTCTACCAATGGATGGCTTATTAACTTCAATAATTTTGTTTAGGGCTAGTTTTGTGATCTTTCAAGGAACACAAGCTCCCTTGTCATTGGGATCCTTAAGTTCATCCCCTCATTTAGTTGGTAATGAAATTTAAATGTTTTTAATACACAATGTATTAGCCAGTGCCTCATATTCCCATTCTATCATTATAGACATATTTTTTTTATATATTACAAAATAAGGCTAAATGGGGGACTATTATAAACCCCACCTCCTTAAATGAACACAATCCTCGATGTTCAAAATCAAAAACAAAAACTGAGCTTTATAATTAACAACTCTTACAATAGACTATACATTAACAAAAATGGGTAGAGCCCTCTCATTTGGTCTTCAAATTCATAGGTAGCTTAATTTGGCCCTAAGTGCTTCCATTGCACATTTACTTGCTTTATTACTTGATTTTGGAGCACAATCTATCTATAGTACAAGATGCACGATAGTTTGGGTTAGAATTATCACTTGGCTTCCACATGTATCAAAGACCAGTCAATTACATGACTAGTGTAACATACATACTTTTTAAACAAAGAAATATGAAATACATCACTTTCTTTCACTGTGCATGGTAAGGCCAACTTATTAGCTACTATTCCCACTCTTTCCAAAATATGAAATGGTTTGTAAAATCCAGGTGCTAATTTAGCACATGACCCCACTTTCACTAGCTCTTCCTTGGTTTTATATGGATATATACATGCTCCCCCTCTTTGAATTACTTGTTCATTATTTGCTAGTTTGCATAACCCTTTTTCCTATCTTGGGTTTCTTTCAACTTATTCCTGATATTAATCAATTTTTTCTCCATTTCTCTTAGCATGTCAAGTCAAAGCACCACTTTGTTCGTTGGGTCACCCCAACTAATGGGGGTATTGCATTTTATACCACATAATTCCTTAAAAGGACTCATCTTCAACGACTCTTGGTACCCATGGTTGTATGCAAATTCAAATAATGGTATAGATTCTTCCCACCTCCTCGGTTGATGCATGACATATATCCTCAACATGTCTTGTAGGATTTTGTTTACTCTTTCTGTTTGACCATTTATATGAGGATAATAAGCTATGATAAAAGATATATGTGTCCCAAATCTTGCAAGCAATGCTTTCCAAAAATTTGAAGTGAACTTGGAATCCCGATCTGAAATGATCTTCTTAGGTATGCCATGCAATCTGAACATTTATTTCATAAAAATATAACCTATGCAAAAAGCTTTGCGGGTGGACTTAACAACTATAAAATGAGCTACCTTTCTTAGTTTGTACACCACTACCATAATGACATTAGGTTGTTTGGATATCTTCAAAAATCCCATGATGAAGTCCATGGATATGACTTCCCATTTCCACTCAGAGTTTACGATTAGCCATAGTAATTCCAGGAATCTATAAATATGTTCAAATGTTTCCTTTTTCATTCTTGGATGATGATATAATTTATTTATGGATGCTATCATTTTATGGTAACCAAGATGACCTGAATAATGTATTATGTGGAACTCATCCATTATTAGTTTGTTCAATTTGATCACATGGTATACATATCATCTATCTTTGAATATCGACTTACCATCATCAATTATCTTGTAATTTTTTCTTATTATTCCATTTGGTTCCTATTGTAAGCATTACTTAACATAATGGAAATTATCATCATGTAGAAATTCTTCTTTAATACTTTCTTTGCTGTCAATTTCATAGTTGCTCATGGTTTCCAAGTGAGCTACATGTAGAATTCTACTAAGTTCATATGCTACCTAGTTTTCCTTGACCTTAATATGCTTGATTTCAAAATTGAATTCACTAATTTAAGCCATCCATCTAGCTTGCCTAGAATTTAGCCCAAGCTAATAAAAAAAGTATCCTAGTCCTCCATGATCTAACTTCAACACAAACCTCCTCCCAAGCAAGTAATGCCTCCATGTCTTCAGTTCATGCACGATTACTACTAGATTCAATTCAAGAGTAACATAGTTCTTCTCATGTTAATTTATTTTCCTTTATCCGTAGCATATTACATGTCCATTTTGTATTAGAACTCCACCTAACGCTTCCTTGCAGGAACCTATGGAAATTAGGAAATAATTCTTTGAGTTTTCTATCCTTGGGATGGTACATGTGTGAGCAAGCGCTTAAGTTTCTCAAAGATAGCTACACACTCCAATTTCCATTGAGATTTCACTCCTTTCTTTTGTAAAGCTACGATTGGATTCCAAATCTTTGAAAATACTTGAATGAGTTGCCAATAATATCCTCCATCCAATACCATGAACGATCTAATGTTTGTAACATTTTAGGGAGTGGGCCACTCCATTATGACCTTGATATTTTCTATCTACTCCTTCCTTTGAGATGATATGTCATAAATATTGTACTTGTGATTGGAAGAAATCATATTTACTAATTTTGACAAAAAAATTGTATTTCTATAGTAATTGTAACATTTCCTTTAGGCGCTCTTCAAGTTCTTCTCTGTTTTTTGAGAAAAACAAAATATCATCAACAAAAAATAGCATGAATTTGTCCAAATATTAGCTAAGGACAACGTTCATTATGCACATGAACGTGGCCGGAGAATTTGTGAGCCTAAATGGTACCACTACAAACCTGTATCTCATCTTCAAAGTTGACTTGTGAATATATTTTTATTTAATTCTAACTTGATGATATCCAAACCTTAGGTATAACTTGGAAAACATTATGGCTCCTCTCAAGTGATCAAATAAATCACAAATTATGGGAAATGAGTATTTATTCTTCATTGTAAATTTATTTAATTTCTTGCAATGAATGCATAGGCGCACTGTGGCATCATTCTTCTTTACAAAAAACACTGGGGCTCCCAGGGTGATACCCTAGGTCCGATGTATCATTTATCCAACATTTATTTAAACTATAATTTTAACTCCAACAACTCTAGCTTTATCATGTAGCATGAGGCTTTTGAAACAGGCACCAAACTTGGAATCAATTCAATGGATAAATTTATTTCCCTCCTGGGTGGAAATATTTGAAATTCGTCAAGAAACACATCATTGTACTATTTGAAAATGGGGTGATCTTCAATTCTTATCAGTACACTATCCATTTTCATGTTGGTTACTTGAATCATAAATAAGGAACACCCCTTATTATTGCATTTATTCACTTGAAGTGTTGAAATATTCCTGATTGAAACATGTTTTCTTATTCCCTACAATACCTTTTCCTCTCCTTTGTCACTGAGGCATTCCAGTGTTTTACCATAATAGTAAACTTTGGTCCTATGGGTTACTATCCAATCCATGCTAAGTAAGATAACATATGAACACAATGGGAAAATATTAAGTGCGAATTTTGTGGGCATGTTGCTTATTTCTAGGTGGCATGACTTCGCAAAATCATTCACTCTCCTTTTGACTCCCATGGATAGGCTGGACCAACCACGATTTAGCATGTGGTTTCTTATACAAAGCACATTTATTTTCAATTTTGGGGCTAACATAAGTGAAATTAGAACTTGGATCAATTAAAATTGAAATAGGCTAGCTAGAAACCACACCTTCCATTTTGATCACTGAGGCTTGATGATCTACTTATCTATTGTCGAATGTTGCATAAATATGATGTATGCATTGAGCCACATCATTCACTTTTTTTGCTTCTTGGACATTGCACAACTTCTTGTTATTCTGCTACCTATGAGGGAAATATTTCATCATTTGATCCTCTCCACATCCTCAACACTGCAATAACCTCCTCTTAGGTTCCTTTGCCTCTTTTCTTGTTGATTTGATAGGTTGATTTCTATTTGAAACCGGGAGTTTTGTTGGAACTCACCTTTAGCTTGTGTTTTGAACTTGGAAATTTTCCCCATTTTCTTGTACCCTGAGGATTGCGGTATTTTCCCTTTAAAGTTGGTTTCATCTTTCTTCCTTCGATATGTTTGAAATTCGATCTTATGCTTGGAATAATCATAGAAATACTTGGCCTTCCTAATAGTTTCCTTCGATGCCTTTGGTTCATCAAATTAAATTAAATCTTGGTAGGAATGAGGTAAACCATTGAGATATATTTGGATCTTTACCTTTTCATCCTTGTTGTAGGGAACATGCCTCAATAATTCTATAAATCTGTTAGTGTAGGCATCCAAGGTTTGTTGTCCCAACTTAAGCTCATGAAACTCTTTGATTTTTCCGTCATAGTACCTATCAGGCAGGTACTTTTCTTGGAAATATCTATCAACTTTTTTCCAAGTAAGTTCCATTTCTTTGGTGCCTTTGGAATTTCAAAGATCTTCCCACCATATTTTAGCTTTTCCTTTAAAGTTAAAAATGGATACCCCAACCTTCATATTTTCAAAATAGTCATGGAATTTGAAGTACTTCTTTAAGCCCAATAGCAAGGCTTATACTTCTTCACTCTTCTTAATCTCTCTATCAAAGGTAGGGGGGTGTTGGGGCCCTTGTTTTGAATATTTTGAATTTTGAAAAAAGAACAGATTTTTGGGTTGCAGAACGACACATGGCAGTCACAACCAAGTCGCAGATACGGTGAGTAGCAGAGCTACCGAGGTTGCAAGGGAACAGGAGATAACTGAAGAAAGAAGATGCAGGAGTACAGATGAAGAGAAGATACATCAGAAGATAGAGAGAAGAACTCATAGACAACAAGAGAGAAGCTGGAAGCAGCTGAAGAAGAACGCAAGAGGAACGAACGGTTGTGACGGCGGGTGAATAAATAGTCGTCACCCGGCTGAAAGAAGGGACGAATGCAGAGCGACTGAAGAGGATCGGGTGGATGCTGCAAGAGAGATCCATTCTAGGCATGATATCTCTGTAGTTCCTAGGCTTCTTTAATCTATCTTTCTGTTTGATAAGACATTTGTAACAGACTTGTAAGCTCTTCCTGTGGAAGCGATGTAATCGTGGATTTGGTTGAGGGTTATCAATACACTTGCAGGTTGCTGTCTTATTCCGTGAATTACATGCATGCATGATGTCTGTGATGTCTTAAAATTTTATTTTCTTAATACCTGTTCGATCTTCTGAATGTTCTTGTGTATATAATGATGTTTATGAAATCAATTCAATGTTAATAATGAGTTGCGGATCCTTCCACCGCTATCGATCTATTCCCCTTCTTCATGTGGTCGCGGCATGCCTCGGGTGAGACTCTCTGCTCTTCGGAGTAGGGTGAAAATGCTGGCGTGGTTCTAGACTACAGCGGATTCCCTTGTTGGCCCCAATCTCTGAACCTAGGTCTTGCTTGCGAGACCTGTTTCTTCGCCAACAAATGGTTCCATTGCCGGGACCCTGCATGTTATGAGGGGAACTAGATCATGGTATCGAGGGTCTTCGAAGGAGAAATACGGATATGGTGGGATAACCATCTGGACCAGTTTTTTTCTCAGCAAGCGGAGTTAACGAATCAAAAGGAGAAGGTGCTCAAGGATCTCGTCCTTTTCTCGGATTCTGCCAGTGATACCTACGAGATCATCTGGGGAAAGTTCCCTAGCGACCTCTATAGTTGGTTGCGGAGGTTACAAATGAAGGTGCCTAGGGATAGCTTGCGGAAGATAAAACGTAAGTGGGTGCACGGGGATCTGGTGGCCCTGCATCGGTTGGATACTGAGTTGACCCACGCGGTGGATTTTTGGGTAGAAACAACTTTGGATGGATATATTGTGGAGTTTGCTGCAGAGTGCTACCAATCCTTCTCGAAGGCTGAAGCTGTCTTCCGCTCCGAGCTAAGAGGGAAGCTACTCAAGGAGATTCTGCTGTGGATTAAGGCCCTGATGGTGGAAGAAGGGCTGATGGAGTTCCAAAAGTTGAGCATGGAAGCGTAAACCTCCAGTGCTGGGGGAAGGGCTGAAGGGACAGATGCTAAGTGAGGTGTGAAGCGGGGGAGCGAGGGATGGATGTTGAGGCCGCAAGGAGATTGAGGTAGCGATGTGCACATCGATGGGCGCAGATCGCCGACAGGTGGCGAGAAAGGGTGATGCGGGAGTTGAGACGACGGGAAACCAATAGGAAGAATCAAGAGGAGGCACCTCAGAGGATAGGAATTATGGACACTCAGGTGGATACCCTGGAAAGGGAAGGGACCGCTGTGGGAGTGCGGCGGGTGCATGGGAGCCCAGCTAGGAGAGAAAGGGAGAGGACGACTGACGAAGACGATGCAGGTGTGCAGCCCAAAGAAGGTTCCGATGGCGAATGGTACGTCGTGATGCAGCGGTTGTTTCAAGAGCGGACGGAATTCATCTCTCCAGGCAGCCCTACTTCCAAAAATTTGCATGGCAAGGATTCCTACCTTCCCCTGGTACTCTATCAACGTTTAAGTAATATTTTCGTTAAGTTACAAGCATTGAGTCAATTGCACAACAGTTCATTTTTGACAGTGACACACGTTAATAGCAGCGTCACTAGTAGTATTGCATTCCCCAGTGGAACAGTCACACAACCAGGACCTAGAGGGTTTATCTTGGTCAAACCTTCGCAAGTAAATATGGCTGGGTCATTCACCTGATATCCAGAATTCTCTAGCCGAGGTAACGATGATGTAGAGAAACACTGGTATCTCTGTGAAGCCATATGGAGGGCTCAACAAACACCAGACGCAGGGAAGCTAATAGAGTTCCAAACCACGCTCAGAGAGAGGGCTCTGTGATGGTTTATCAAGTGGCCCGAGGCCCATCCTAATCCAGTAATCGCGGACATTAAGCCAGATTTTTTCTGAGAATTTAAGCTCCCCCAGACAGACCAGCAGGGTCTGTCCGAGCTCTAGGAGATTAAGCAGAAAGAAGGGGAGACTGCATGGGAGCTGATACACAAATTCAAGGACGCGATCGGGAAACTAAGCTACCCAATCAACCCAAACCATCAAAGGGACTGGTTCATCAAGGCTCTGCTTCCCTTGACATGAACCCCCCTCACCCAGAAGAATATTGACAACTTGCAGGACGCTCTGGAGCAGGCCATGAAGATAGAGGCCATGGTGGGCTACCCTCAAGAATATCGGGTATCAGGGAGGACCGGTCCCGCAGAATCCTTCCTTGGTGGGATTGCAACATCAGATCACCAATCTGACTGAAAATATCAAAGATATGCAGCCTATAAGACTAGCCAGGCCGAACGTTTGGTGCACTCACTGCCTGGTCGAAGGGCACGTCGCAACCGAGTGTCCTCGGTTGCGACACTCGGTTGCGTGGCACGGGTGTGGGACCCTTTATCGCGGAAATCCAGGGGGGTCAACCCACGGGGGTGGCGCAACGATGAATTTATAGGGGGTATATCAGCCACAACAACCTTACGCGGGGTTCCCACCTCAACCAAACCCAACTGCCATGGAATATTGCGAGATTTTTCGGACGGTGGGGCATCAACCTCGGATGTGCCCAATACTTCAGAAGTACTCCAACGTCCCAAACAATGTATACTGTGATTTTTGTGCTTCCACGACTCACAACACTAAGCACTGCAGGGCTCTCGATGCACTCGCGGACCGGTTGGACCGACCGTCCTATAGGGTGAATGAGGCTTCCAGGGGAAGAGGAGGCGTTATGTGCGGAGGCCGCACAGGGGGACGAGGTCTGCTCAAATGCTAAAAATGTGACTAGGAGGGTCATGTGGCCTGGGAATGCCCCCTTCCCCGCCATCCATGGTGTTCCCAGTGCCGAGTGAACGCCCATGCAACAGAGGACTGCCCGGAACTTATCAAGAAGTGGGAGGAACGGGCACGACAGAGGGGCACGAATCTGGTAAACTCCGAACTTCGAGGAACCGCGATGCAAGCCATGCATAATGTAGCTATTGTGATGCAAGGCAGAAAGAAGACAAGGGAGGACGCTCGCGGGAAGGAGCCGATGCGGGTTATCCGACCCGCCTCCCCGAAACAGGTATATCGGCCGGACGCACAATAGAAGTATTTTCAGGAGGCGGTGGAGACATTTTCTCGGCTAGGAGGAGCCAAAGACCTTGAGGTACCCTTGCCGACCGATCCCAGAGAACAGAGCGCAACGGGAACCCTGATTGAGGAATGGCTTCAGTTGTTCCTCAAGATTGTTGATAATGCTTCGATGTGGGACCAGCTCAAGCGTACCCTGGAGGACGTACTACAGGGGAATACAAGGCCAGAGGAACCTTTGAACACCACACCTCAGTACATGCATCGGGTCAAGCAGAACAAGCGAAGAACGGGAAAAGAGTTCTGGATTAACACGCAGGTTACGAGATTCCAGATCAGCGACACCATGCTTGATTTAGGGTCTGACGTTAACATCCTGCCGTGGAAGACATGGGAGGCTCTTGGACGCCCACGGCTGATATACTCACCAATCCAGCTCAGAATGGTGAACTAGTACTGCATTGTGCTGATCGTCCGACTTGAAGGCATCGAGGTCGACATTGCAGGGGTGAAGACTTACACGGATTTTGAGGTTATTGATATTATGGGAGATAAGGATCCTTACCCTGCCCGGCTAGGCATTGATTGGGATTTTGAGAATTACGCCATCATCGACCTCAAAAAGGAACTGATGATCTTCGAAGATGGAGAGGTCTGGGTCACTTAGCCTCTCGACCCGTATCAAGGCCCGTGATAAACAGAAACTGTGGACAACCAGGAGGATTCTCAGATGTTGGACAACCTTTATCAGATGACAGCAGGGAAGCGGGAGGACTATATTAACCCGACCGTCACCGGATCCGTCAACTGGTGCAGCGTCCAGAGCTCGGAGCTCAGGTCGGAACTAGCCTAGGAAGACTGGCAGCAAGGTGGGTATGAGACCACCATGCGCAGGTGTGCCAACATTGCCTGAGTCCGTTGGATTGGCACGGAAATCAAGGAGTACCCCACCCTGTCGAACATGCAAGCTGTCAATACCTTTATTGAAAAAGTAGAAGACACAGTACCAAAAGGAAGCCATATAACACTGTTGGACATAGCACTACAGTCCACAGCAGCCAGGTTGTGGAAGAATCACCGCAACACCTTGTCACGGTGGAGTTGCGCAGCGGAGGCTTTGAGGGCGTGGTTTGAAGAAGACGAAGGCCCTCGAAGCAGGCACAGGTACCAAGGGATTTTCGATCCGCGGGACCACCTGAAAACCTGTGAGGAGCGGTGGCATAGTCTAGGGTACTCGGAGGAGCTATGGATCCATCCGTTCATCCACTCCTTAGATACCATCCCCCAGGCTTGGTACTTAGAAGAAGAGAGAAAAAGAGGAACCAGCTCCTGGCAGGAAGTCACGAACAAATTTGTTCGGTGCTTTTCCTTCAAAGGAGAGACAGAGCTGGTATCTCGGGCATTACAAGCTATCAAGGGGGTACTGTTTCTCCTTGATCCAGGGACCAATGGGAGCTTCTTTGCATCATAGCTTGAGGGCAGGCGCGAGTTGGCTTGCCAACGGATCGATGGCAATCCAGATGACGATAGTCTGGAGGACCTCAGGCACCTATACTTCGAAGAGAAGGAAGGCGAGTACAACATCAAAGAAGAGCCAACCACTGAGGGCATCCATCTACTCCTGCTGAAGACAAAGAAGTTGAACATCGGTACGGAGGAAAAACCCAAACTAGCTAGAGTTGGGGATTACTGGGACGAGGAGATGACAAAGGAAATTTTCAGCCTCCTCCAGAAATATGAGGACCTATTTCCTTCATCGGTTGCAGAATTAAAGGGCATCAAAGGTGACCTCGGAGAAATGCGGATTGTGCTGAAACCAGATGCCAGACCCATAAAGCATCGACCTTATTGGTTGAACCCATGGATCAAAGAAAAGGTCAAGATGGAAATCGATAAGATGTTGGCCGCAGGTCTCATCTTTCCCGTGGAAGAAGCGGAGTGGGTAATTCCCATCGTCATTCAAAATAAGAAGGATAAGTCAGAAATCCGAGTTTGTGTCGACTACCGAAGTCTGAATAATACCTGCATCCATGATCCGTTTCCCACTCCATTCAGCGACGAAGTATTGGATCATGTTGCGGGAAATGAAGCTTACTCCTTCACTGATGGATTTTCAGGCTATCATCAGGTGTGCATTGTGGAAGAGGATAAAACAAAGACGACGTTCAAAACTGAGTGGGGATCATTCGCATACCATGTGATGCCGTTCGGATTGAAAAACGCCCCGGCCGTGTTTTCCCGGATCTTCATCGCTGCTTTCCGGGAGTATATCCACAAGTTCCTAGAAGTCTACATGGACGATTGGACTGTCTACAGTTTGCTGAAGAACCACGCCACCCTGTTACGTATCATGTTCGATCGGTGTCGACAGTTGCATATTTCCTTGAACTTGAAGAAATGCATTTTTGCAGTTCCTTTTGGCACGCTGTTAGGCCACGTGGTGTGCAAGCAAGGGGTCTGCGTCGACCCCGCCAAGGTGGTCGTGATCGTCCACATGGCAGCCCCAGAAATGATGAAGCAGTTGCGAGCACTGCTAGGGCACACAGGTTATTACAGACGGTTTATCCGAAATTATGCGAAAATCACCGCTCCCTTAGAAAAGCTACTGTGGAAGTCCGAAGTGTTCCAGTGGACAGAGGAGTGTCGGATGGCCCTTGAAACTCTGAAGGAAAAGCTGGTGACGACGCCTATTCTTGTTCACCCCGACTAGGATAATCAGTTCCATGTGCATATTGATGCTTCCAGTATTGCACTTGGGGCTGTCTTGGCGCAAGCAGGAGAGATGATAGTTGACCACCCCGTTTACTTCGCCAGCCGCAAACTGTCTAACACCGAGCGGAATTACACCACGAATGAGAGGGAGGCCCTGGAAATGGTGTACTCACTCCAGAAGTTCCGCCACTATCTTCTAGGAGGAAAATTCAAGTTCTTTACGGATCAATCTGCATTAAAGTACCTGGTCAATAAGCCTGTTTTGGAAGGACGGATCAGTCGATGGCTTCTACTCTTCCAAGAATTCACGTTTGAGGTGATCGTCAAGCCCAGGAGTTTGAACGTTGGGCCTGATCATTTATCCAGGTTGGAGACGGGGGAGAATGACGGTTCTCTTGATGATTAGCTGCTAGATTCTGACCTTTTCCGAGTCGAAGCTGTACCAGATTATTTGGCCGACATTGCCACCTATCTAACCACGGGGCAGTGCCCTCAGCACTACAACCCGCTCCAGAAATGACACTTGGTCATTCACGCTGCCGAATACCAACTGATTGCGGGGTAGCTATACAAACCGGGCCTATATGAGGTTCTGTGTAGATGTATACTTGACCACGAACATGAAGCTGTGATGTTTTAATGCCACAAGAACATTGCGAGTGGGCATGTGGGGGCAAAACCCACTACTAGGAAGGTGCTCCAAGCTGGACTATGGTGGCCGATGGTCCATGCCGATTGTAAGGCATTTTTCAAAAGCTACGATGTCTGTCAGCGAACAGGGAGGCCCTCTCACAGGGATGAGCTCCTGCTACACCCGGTGCATGTGTTTCGGCTGTTCGAGAAGTGGGTTGTCGACTTCGTAGGCCCCATAGCCCCGGTCGCCAAGCATTCCAAGGCCCGGTACATCATTACCGCAACTGACTACCTCACCAGGTGGGCTGAGGCAGCGGTGGTACGAGATTGTATGGTAGATACCGTAACGCGGTTCATTTTCTAACACATCATCAGCAGGTTTGGCTGCCCACGAAGTTTAACCAGTGATCAAGGTACACATTTCATTAATGAAATGGTCAAATCGCTGCTGGACACATTCATGATTCAACATCACAAAAGGAGCTCATACAACCCGCAGGCCAATGACACTGTTGAAGCATTCAATAAAATCCTCGAAAAGGGGTTGACGAAGATTTGCAATGCCCAGCGGGATGACTGGGATGAGTGGTTACCAGCTGCACTATGGGCCTACCGGACTACGATGAAGCGCTTGGCCAATCAGACACTGTTCCAGCTGGTGTATGGCCGGGAAGCTGTGATTCCCGCCGAGTTCACCGTACCGAGTCTTTTAATTGCCACATCCCTCAAGTTCTCAAAAGAGGAGTCGCTATAGGAGCACCTCCACGAGTTACAAGAACTGGATGAGGCCTGGTTTCTGGCCGAATTTCACTAGAAGGTCCAGAAGGATAGGCAGAAAGCGTGGCATGACTGCCACATCAAGAAAAAAATGTTCCAGGTTGGAGGAAAGGTCCTCCTATATGATAGCAAGTTTCAGAAGTTCCCAGGAAAACTGCAGATGCACTGGTTGGGACCTTACTTCGTCATCGAGATTAGAGATTCTGGCGCCGTCCGGTTGGCTCAGTTGGACGGTACTATTTTTCCTGGGTGGGTGAATGGCGCATGCCTGAAACCCTACCATGAGTAAGTCCTTTCACTTTTCATTAATAAATCTCGCAACCGAGAGAAGCCGTAGAGTAGCGTAGATTAATAAACTCTCCCGCAACCGGAATGAGCATAGGTAGGGTTTATCATTCATGCATAGGTCGTCAATAACTGCTTTGTTGTGGGGACCGCACCTCAACCGATTGTGGTCAGGGAGGGGCGTCTCCCGCGTGTCATCCCTGTAGGATTAGCAAACGTGTCAGTGTCAGCCCATATCATTTCCGTCAGTACTTGTGTCAGTCCGTAGGATCGTCTAGATTTGCCTCATAAATGACCATAATTAGAAGTAACCCTGCAATAATCATTTTGCCATAATTCGAAGTAACCTCAGCCATTGCATCCGCCCATTTCCCCATGCCACTGTCAGCAACTGTCAGAATACACCTCAGTCGGCGATTGATCGCATGATTATCGCCGAGAAGAATGCCAGCATGAATTAACTCATCATGGGGTCTCATCAACCTCACTCGTGCCAGGTAATTACATAACTTGCATGGGAAAAAAAAAGCATGAGAATGCCAGAGCAGTTAGAATTATAAATTGGAGCCGAACCAGAGTAGCAAAAGTATCCAGAAGCACAGCACCGAGAGAAGACGCCGAGACCAATTCTGCAGGTGTATCAACGTCGAGAAAAGATGCCAAAGGCCAACCCAGCAGTCCTCGAACCAGAGCTCGATAGAAAAATTCACAAAATAGAATCCCTTGTTGGGAAATATGACAATGCGGCCCTCATAGATGCAAACCTCTCTGACCCCGTCGAGTTCCCGGCACTCAAGTGGAATGTGTATATGGAACATTACTTCACAGAAGCCGGGCGTTCAGCGAACAGAATTCTACCAGAGTTCCGAGGCTTACAGCAATATTCTCTTCTGAACTTAAGAGATCTTCCAGTCTTCGGGACCAAAGGACTGGCCATGCAGTGCACTAATTTCTTACTCAGTCGCGTCCAGAATGGGTCCTTGTGGTTGAATAAGGAAATTCCCATTCATGCCGAGGATATTTACCGGCTTACAGGGCTTTCACAGAATGACGCGGATGTCTCGACTGCATGTCAGACCACCTCCAAGCGAGTGAGGAAGTCGGGAGACGCTGAATATTATGTCAAATATGGCATATGACGAGGAGGAAAGGGAGCCAAGATGGAGCTTATCAATAAGCCCGAGATTAATTTCACATGCTACCTCATTTCCAGCAAAACAATGAGGGACTACACAAAGGGATAATGCACCCTTGATACTATCTCCATTGCAGAGCACTGCGTTCAGGGCGCTAAGCTGAACTGGTGCTCCTTCCTGTTGAAGGAGCTGCTTGATGCGTGAAAGGAAAACTACAAGCGGGCTACAAGCTTCATTTACGGCTATTTGATAGTTGCATTTGCCATGTGGAAGTGGCACACTCCCCTTTTCAGGTTACTAGTGGCAATTCCGGAGGGCCAGCCTCTAACGATGAAGTTCGTTCCGTGGAAGGTGTCGGTTGATCCCAACACCAAAGAAGTTAATGCCGAGGCATTTTGATCCTGGTACGGTTTAATGACGGACGTGGTGACCAGCCAGAAAAGGGTGCCCAGGAACTTGCTAGATGAGTATAGCGAGCAGGTATGGTTCGGGGTTAGTCACAGGCATACTTATATCTAACCTACTTGCGTGCCAGAGGATACATTTCACATGCGGCTGCTGAAGTTCCAGCTTGAAGATACCACTTTCCACAATGAAGTCTGTTCGTGGTCGGGGGTCGCGATGGAAATCCGCAACGGGATACCCATTTACAACTTTGATCCTATGCTACCGCAGCAACGGCCTGCCGAGACGGATGTGGAGGCAGCACAATAGGACTCCACCGTGCAACTCGCCCCCCTCATCTGCCGCTTAGACACTCAGGTACGCAGTTTTAATGAGGCGACCAAGGTCGTCTCAAGCGGTGTTGTTCCTTTTCCTTTGTTCTTTGAGTTCTAGTTCTCTCACTCCCCATCGCATCCCCACACAACTTCCATTACCTCCCCCATCCCCACTGTTTTATTTACTTCTCCAAATCCGGTGATGACCCTGGTGGGGGAAAAGAGAAAGACCACCGACTCCTTGGAAGCTCCTGAGGCCAAGCGGGCCCGAACCTTAGAGTCGAGTCCAATGGTGGACCTCACTGAGGAGGATCCACCCCAACCACCAAGTACCGGGGTGCCGATACAGGAAGAACCACTCATTGACCCCTCCGAGTTCATCAACATTTGACTTCTACCACCACGTACTGTTCCACCTCCACCTACCACTTCATCCGCGCCATCCAATTCATCCACCACCGTGTCAGACCCAATCATCCGGGAATTATTTAATGGGGACCACGGGGCCGAGGTTGACTCCAGTACTGCAGCAGTAGTACCACCGGTCGACCCCGCTTGGGAACCCCAAGTTTCTTTGTCTAATATCATTACCCAGATGGCACATATTGTTGTTGACTCAGCTGAGGCTCAGCCTGAGCCTACTTTCCTTCCACAGACTGTCCAGACAGATCAACAAGAAGGGCCGAACTTGAATATGGCCGACTCAGAAGCTCACCAGACCCCGCCGCCATCCCTTCCAGGGCACTCTACTCGATCACTTGCCAGTGGGGAACCCTTGCAAGAAAGGCAGCCGAGCCAAAGCACTTCGAGGGTCGCCAATTTAGAAACATGGGGTATGGCTCAGCTGTACTTCTTTATCCAGAGGGAGGCCCATCAGGCTGAAAGGTTCCATTCTGAACTGCAGCAGAGGTGCGACGAACAACAGCAGCAGATCACCGCGCTTACTGAACAGCGTGACCAGCTCATAACGGCACAGGAGCAGCTGAAAGGTCAGATAAACAACATCACCAAGGTGTTTTCAAAGCTATGGCCAGCTATCGGGGCTCATTATACTCAGCTGCCTGTAGATGTACCAGAGACAAGTATCGTATCATAGGCCCTCCACCTCCGGATCGCATTTAATGGCCTCCACAGGATAAATTTGGAGCTTCAAGTAGCGTTAGCCGCTCGGCCAGCGCTGCTCGATCCAGAGGCAGTCTATTCAGCACAGATTGCAGAAAATAAGGGCCAGGTCCACCAGATGTAGGAAACTCTCAACTCTGCAGCGCGTGATGCTTACGACCTCCTAAAGGGTCTTTAGGAGTGCTCAATGGCCCTTACAGTCAAAACACATCCAATTTCAGCGCAGTTGCAGCAAATTTCGAGGGAAATCCAAGAGGCCATGGACCCCGCACGGTTGGACCAGCTATACGCCCAGGTGGATGCTCTAGAGGTGCAGATTCAGCAAACAGAGGCCAACTCAGCAATGACCAAACATGTAATTTGTGAGCTCCGCCCACCCCTCCAACGCAGCGCCAGGACAATGCAACAGCTAGCCGCCGAGGTCGAAACCCAAATTGGCACGGTGTTCGGGACTGTACCGGTGCCCGTAGAGGAGGAAACTGTCACTAAGATTGCCGTAGAAACAGATTCATTGGTGCAGGGGTGGCAGCAAGCTGTGACGACCTTCCATGAACTTAAGGCTACAGCGTTCAGCAAAGTCCCGGAGTTGGGGCCCTTGTTTGGACAGCACGCTAAAGGCGCACAGCAAGAACAGGGCACGGGATCCAGTGGGGTGATGGAGATAGAGACTGTGATTTGTGATTGACTCGGGACGAGTCAAGAAACTGTGGTCGGGGCATGTTGGGGCCCTTGTTTTGAATACTTGTTTTGAATATTTTGAATTTTGAACAAAGAACAGATTTTTGGGTTGCAGAACGACACATGGCAGTCGCAACCAAGTCGCAACTACAGTGAGTAGCGGAGCTACCGAGGTTGCAAGGGAACAGGAGATAGCTGAATAAAGCAGATGCAGGAGTACAGACAAAGAGAAGATACAACAGAAGACAGAGAGAAGAACTCATAGAAAACAAGAGAGAAGCTGGAAGCAGCTAAAGAAGAATGCAATAGGAACGAATGGTTGTGATGGCGGGTGAATAAATAGCCGTCACCCGGCTGAAAGAAGGGACGAATGCAGAGCGACTGAAGAGGATCGGGTGGATGCTGCAAGAGAGATCCATTCTGGGCATGATATCTCTGTAGTTCCTAGGCTTCTCTAATCTATATTTCTGTTTGATAAGACATTTGTAACAGACTTGTAAGCTCTTCCTGTGGAAGCGATGTAACTGTGGATTTGGTTGAGGATTATCAATACACTTGTAGGTTGTTGTCTTATTCCGTGAGTTACTTGCATGCATGACGTCTGTGATGTCTTAAAATTTTATTTGCTTAATACCTGTTCGATCTTCTAAATTTTCTTGCGTATATAATGATGTTTATGCAATCAATTCAATGTTAATCATGAGTTACGGATCCTTCCACCGCTATCGATCTATTCCCCTTCTGCATGTGGTCACGGCACGCCTCGGGTGAGACTCTCTGCTCTCTGAAGTAGGGTGAAAATGTCGGCGTGGTTCTAGACTATAGCGGATTCCCTTGTTGGCCCCAATCTCTGAACCTGGGTCTTGCCTGCGAGACCCGTTTCTTCACCAACAGGGGGTTTTATTTCTTGAATTATTCCATCATTGTGTTTTTATCACTCTTAAGTTTGTTGGTGGTGTCTTCCTATCCTAGTTGTAGCACTATATAGTTGGTCATGGATGTTTTTTTCTCTTTCCAGATTAATGAGTGGAGTTCCTCCTCTCACCGTGTCTTCACTTGTTTTCCTATTCCTCTTCTTGGAATTGATACCCTATGCCTTATTGGTTTCCAAGCCATGCTTCCAAATTTCAGATGGATTTTTCTTAGATTTATGCCTATCTATATGACTAGCACTAGGTTCATGTTGTTTTTATCTTTGCAGATCTGACAAGCCCTATAATATCACTGCATTCACCTCTGATTTCATTTCTTGGGCTCTGAAAATATTTTGATTGTAATACTTGTAGCTCCTTATTTCAATTCTCAAGTTTCTGAGGGTATCCACCCAATCAAGGAAATTTTGTTTTGACCTATTTCCAACTAAATCTTCTTCTTAGTTAGGATGGCTTCTATCCATGTTGTACTATAACATTATGCTTCTCATTCCACTTTTTTATGCTATAGATTTTGTCTACTTATGTGTTGTCACGCACACATAACTCTTAGCTAAATCGAGCATAAAAATATTAATGAAAGCCTTGGAATGTTATAACCGAGCATGTTGAATTGAAGTTGTTCACACAACCAAAACCCCATGTCAACTACATATTTCTAGAAAACAAAAGGGAAAATAAGGATTCCATCTTGGTTTGAAATCACATCAACTACATGTTTAAATATGCATTCATATAAAAATTTAATTTAATCATCCATATAAAATTGAATTATATTCTATGTATGTGAGCCCCTTTAGGTCTAGTGTTGAACCTTAGCACTAATGTGAAAGATGTAACACCTCTCACCCCATTAATCCATCTTGGGTTGCGTGAGTGTTACTCCTTTTCCCTGGTATCCAAGGTTTGTTATGAATATGGGGTTACAAAAACCTCTTTTATAAAAGTATTCAAATTATATATCCGATTCCACCATCTCGTTTAACTTGTTGAGAGATTTTCGATGATATAAATTTTATCTCAATTCAAGTCCTAGGTAGAAATTTATGCCCCTAAGAACTTTATCCCATTAAGGGGCCATTACAAAAAAATAAATCTATGTGGCACCCACATGATCCCGCCTGGCCCATGTGGTGTCACACCACCACCATGTGGGGTCCATAGGGAACCCTCTATTGATTTCTATAGCTTGGGAGGTACTCCCACAACCATAGGGTACTGGGTGTGGGAGAATCTTACCCATAATTGTTTGTGGGTAGTGTACCCAAGCAATAGGTTTTCTACCCAAATTTGTGGGTGCAATACCAAGTGGAGAAATTGATAGTTTATTCATTGACAGAACGTGGGGCACCCTTGATGGGCTAAGGGGATCCAAAGGATTCTATGATGTGGCATTAGTTGAATGAAATGAATTTTTATCTTATGATTTCATGGTGTTTAAAAAAATTGATTAGGTTAGCTTTGATGAAGTGATGTGACCCTTGGTGGAATATGAAACCCACCATGAACACTATAAATAGATAATAAAGGTTGAGCTCATTCCAAACATCACAAGTGCACTCATCAAGAGGAATATTAATCTGATCTTGCTGCAGATCTAGCGGATCTAATCTAAAGTGAAGAAAGGGACGAGTTTGGTATCTTTTCTTGTGTTCTATGGAGGCTGATATTAGGGATTGTTGGATGAGTTGTTTTGTGTAGTTATGGGCATACATTGAAACAGATTCTCTATTACAAGGCTGAGGATTAGGTCTTCAATTTTACGGAGACTCGAGCCCTTAAAGGTATGCTAGACAAAGGTCTTGTAACCTATGAATAGGGCCACACTTCTTTACAAATAAAGTGCAAAAGATTAGGGTCTTTGGTAGAGGTATCACACAAGTTTTGGAGGACTGTTCTGGATGAGTTAGGGAAGTCTTGTGGCCATTAGAATAAGCCCTAAATAAGGCCAAAAAACTTAGTATATTATGTGCAAATGGCTATGTATTTTAGGATTGGTGTGGATGTCTTGAAGAAGTAAGATGACTAGTCTTCTTGTGAATGATTGCTATGGTGATGTAGTCTAGTTTTAGAGAGTGATAATAGTAGCCATAGTTATAGTGGTACTATGTGTTAAACCATTGTTAAGTGTATTGTTACATGTTCCCTAAGATAATTCATTTTATAGTGATTTAAAGGATTGTGTGAGGGAAGTATTTTTGTTCCCTAGTTCAATGGTTTGCAAGTGGGAAATATCATTGATATGAGGACAACTTGATTTGGCCCTAATTTTGATCATCTTTGGAGCAATAGTGACAAGAAGAGGGCATTTGAAGACCATATGAGTTGACTATCTTGGAAGAGTAGGAGAGAAACTAAAGGGAATTTTGTTTGAGACTATGTTTAGTCATATTTGGAGCAGCTAAGAGGAACGATAATGACAGATTAAGCAACTGGAGATGCAATATGTTTGAAGTTACATAAGCTGCAGTTATTAGCAGAAGAGGAGGCAAATGACCTGCTTGAAGTGTTCAACGTATGTGGATTGAAATGGTTGTGGAAGTGCTACATCAACAAGTAAGCCAAGTGTACCTTGGTCAGGGAAATATTGGTAGTAATAGTTGTTAAATACAATCCTTAGTCATTATTGTATCAGGGCTGATTGTAAGGGCCATGATCCCTAGTACGGGAGTCGTACATTTTTTGTATTAAGATTTGTAATATAAAAAAATTTGGGTTAAAAAATTGTCTTGTGTACTAGTTGATTCACTGTTGTACATTATTCCACTATGCAAAGTGCTTGTGTTATGGAATTTGAGTGTGTTTATGATCATGATCTTAGACATAAACCTAATTCTTAAGTGCCATGGAGAAATCAAGACCCTCACCATCGTGGATTAGGTTGCTTGGAATATCATTGTGTAATGAGATTTGACCGAGGGTCGATGGTCGAAGGCCGATATTGACCCATTGGTACTGAGCCCATCATCACCAAGTTAATCAACACCAACCATTCCAAGAAAAATTCTATTAACAGATCTCCTAGTATTGGCGTCATGCTAATCACTTGATATTAGCATTATTCACAATTGTTAATTTAATTAAGTATGATTAACGTTCAAGATTAATAAACTGATTTTCTGAAGAAAAAAAATTCCTTTGTTTCTAGTTTTAAGACTTCCCAAATTGACACCATATTGGTACCGAAACACACTTTTAGCGTCCATGACATTGTGGTTTCTGGTACTACCTTCCCCGAGCTGATTTTCTAATAATTTCCCTAGGGCCCACGTTCCATGTTGTTACTCCACTCCATGTTATGTTCCCTAAGGTCACTTCCCTTGTTAAATTTTTTCTCAGGATCACCTCCCTGTTACCATGATCCACAAGATTACATATCCTAGTACTAGATCTCCCCAAGATCACTTCCCCAAGTACCATTTCCCCCAAGAAAATTTTTCCCATGATATACTCCCTAATACTGTGTTTCCTCTGGTATTATGTTCCCCGGGTTGGTAAGTTTAAAACCTTGATTAAACATTGGTAAAATTTGTTTAAACATCTTAATTAAAAGGATTAGTAATTAATCCCATGTGCACCATTTCTTCCACCATGAAACTTACAATCTAGTTAGACTTGTTCAGAGGAATATGAATATGAATTAACTAAGCATGAATATGCATATTCACATAAATATAAAAGAGGAGTTGCAATCCCTTTAGCATGCATTATTAGTCCTCTGAACAAACTAAGCCAATATATCTAGAATCCATTGCTATCAAAAAAGATAACATAAACACATAGTTCCTCATATTGATCATGAAATAAATATTGAACAACACAGTCCAGACATTTATTAACATTCATAAACACTCAATATTTCATACAAGTCATAAGCATATAATGAACATCACATATCATGATTAAAATACACAAATTTAATATACTTATCTATGTGTCTCAAACTAGTTAGCAAATAAAGGAGGGACTTCCACTCTTCACCCAACCATAGGCCAACTAAACCACAACTTGCAACTGACCACCCTTGAGTCAGATCCAATATCTGAGGAATTTCTTGCTCAAGGAATTCACAGCAAAGAATTGTTTAAACAGTCAGAAGATGGAGTCCACTGTCCATGTGGTTTATCAATTTCTCTCTAACAAAAAGCACCAAGGTGGTTAATAATTTATACATACAACAAGAACTAGCGTGGTTTATCAATTGATCTTAGTAGTAAGCACCACACTGACTCACTCTTTCCTTTGATCTTACTCAAAAGGATTCACCCAAGGTTCACATGGGATTATTTCTCAATCTCAGGAGTTAGAATACACTATCCAAGTGGTTGATAAATTGTGTTTCCATAACAAGCACCATAGGGGTATGCTGTCCATTATCTAGGTCGTTGATCACTACTTAGAAATCACCACAATGACCTAGAATGCCTTGTCCAGGTTGTTTATAAACCATACAACAAGCACCATAATGTTTTAGTCATCCACTAAGCCATCCATTGACCACATCGGCTTAGAAAACACAGTACACTGGCCTCATACAGTTCATAAGGATTTGACCCAAAATTCATAGAGGTTTTCTCTTGCATAGGGCTTTTCATTATAGCTCAGATGTCACTCTTTATTTTACTGCTAGAGCCCCAACCACTTCCATGCTCCAACAATATGAAGCAAGCATTAGAAAAATATTTCACTCTAGATAGATAGTGTAAAAATCCACCCATGTGTGAGAAAGAGAGGAAACCAACCCAAGAACCCATTCTCTGTTGTGACCTCCTATGTTCTTCGACCCAGTGTCCCACTATGTGTTTGAGAGGCTAAAAGCTTGTCTCATCGATGAGATAGGTATAAGGGCACCGTCCTCTATCCCATTTCATCTTATTATGTCTCATAACTCGACTATCCCTAGGTATCTCTCCCACAAGTGTATCTTATAATTCAATTGTCAGAAAGTGGCTCAATTAGGACTTCGAAAGGATGGCTCATTAGCTTCAATAATTTTTATCAAGTTTGGTTTCATGGTATTTCAAGGCATGCAAGCTCCCTAATTCATTGGCATCAATAAGGGTACCCCCTCTGTCACTTGGTAATGAAATTTAAATGTTTTAAATGAACAATGTATCAGCTAGTTGTGGCTCTTGTGCCCACACTGGAATTATAATAATACCTTTTTAATATTAGAAAAACAAGGCTAAATGGGGGAATTTTACAATTATGAACCGAAACTCTAAATTATGATGGGACTTGTGTTATGTATAAAATATGTTCTAAATTATTATTAATCCATTTTCTACAAAATTAGCTTACTCCCTAAGGAAGTGTACGATTCAACCAAGTGATATATCTCCACAATAATTGCATTTGGACCCTGCAAAATTTGGTGGTGTTAGACTTGACTATGTTGTGAACGAGGTCAGCCTGTAATCATTTGTTCTCTACTAACAAATTATTTTATGTGTCTCCAAGAATTGTCGAACTAGAAATTGTGGAAAGATTCATTCTCATCAAGGCGTAGTTGAAGGAAGTCACTGCTTCAATGCATGGAGATACATTTCTTCAAAACATTTGAGATATTGAGAAGCTCAGAAATCTTGAAAAATTCCAAAATGAACTATTTTGATTTTTAGTAGCTTATAAAGTGTATCATAATACCATGAATGCAAGAAAAATGCAGAGGAGACATGGGTGTAGGTAGAGATGACACTTGGGTGCACACAAAATGGAGTGTGTGACAACTGTGTGATTCTATAACACAGCAAGGAAAACCTCCCCCTACAAAGTTCTATACAACTATATGCATGCATGTGCCACCCATATTTTAGTTCCACTTGAGATGTCATTTATATTTAGTGGTGAAGTCTCTTCCAAGTTTTGATTTAGTTAGAATTTTCATATGAATGGTTGAGGGATAGGATGGTGGCAATCCACTCTTTATGTGAGATCAAGAGGGTTTTGATATAAAATCTCCTTAATCTTGTGGGCCAATGTGGAAATATAAAAGAAGGCTTAGGGAACATGATGAAAGGTGTTGTTTGGTTGTGTGTTTGACATTGAGGGATGTCAAGGCAACCCATGTGTTTGATGAGGGAAGAAGCTGAAATGTTTTCTTAGCGGTGTGTTTGGAATTGAGAGATATCAACATGGCCCATGTGATTCATGGGTGGCATGGAAATGGTGTTGGTCGACTGTTGTTGTTGTGTGCATGGAGGGTTACTTATTTAGGGTCAGTATTGTATATAATGGCAAAGGTTTAGGCCCACATGGTTAGTCCCAAGTGAAAGTTAAGTATTGATTAAAAGAGTGGTCATAGAAAAAGGGATGAACACAATATTATAAATCCATAATGTTGTTGAGGTTCACATAGTATGTTACATGTCAAGGTTTCTTTTACATAGGTATGTCACCTATGTTAATGAATTCATCATTAAAAAAACATGTTTTTGTATGGAGAATTTTTGTAAGAGTTCATATTTGGATGGGATACAAGGATGGTGCTAGTGTGTAAGGGTGCGAATGATTCTAAAATTATAGGGTTATCTTGTGAAATGTGGGGAGAGAAAGAGGTGTGTTGGAGCAGGGTCCCCTAAGTCCAACAATTTTTCCATATTTTGTAATAACATAGTCTTGTGTAGGGGCTTTGGGGTGGGTCAAAAACCCTCACGAAGTGTAATGGGTAAAAAGGTAGATCAAGGGGTCGCAAACCATGGTTTCTGGACCATAGGATAGCACAGGCTAAATAGTATAAATAAGTGAATATATTGAGTCTAAGAAGGCATTTTTTTGGATAAGGCTGAACATGGATACTAGATCTGAATAGTCTGTGATAGTTTGGTACAAATTGGTCTAAGTAAAAGGCTGCTGCTAGCTGTGTGTGCGGAGACCTTAGTCCTGTTGTGTGTGGACCCCGCTAGCTGTGTGTGCGGGCTGTTAAAGAGGTTGTATGAGGGAGCTGAACTGATTTATTAATAAAGAAGTATTGTTGCGGATATATGAGTTATTTATGCATCTATTGGTTATGTTGTGAATGTTGTTATATCTTGTTTCCGATTTATGTATTTTCTGCACTTAGATCTCTTGCACAACTGTGGTTGGGTTTATATGACTGTTTATTGGATAGATATGACTGTATAAGCCCTGATATGATGTGTTAAGATTTTTATGTTAACTTGCACACGATAATTTACATACTTGACCTGAATCTGTTTGTAAAGGGTTTACCGATTAAGGCTATTGTGGAGAAGGTATATTTAAGGGTGGTTGGGATCTCAAGGCATCCACATCATTCCAAATATTTCTCAGGGTGTGGAAACCTGGTTCCAGCACCCTTCCATACTTCTTCGGGTGAGACTTTGACTTGTGAAAGTAGGTCACTACCAAAAGGGCCAGTAGTAAGAGGGTTTTTTTGGTTGACCTCACTTCCGAACCTAGGTCAGGACCCTTCAAGCCAAAAAATGGTTCCGTTGTCAGGACTGGGAGCATTATGAGAGAGATTGGGTGATGCTGCGAGGTCATTGGTAGCCATTAAAACCTGAACTTGAGGACTAGTTTGAAAAACAGATTCAGGAGTTTTCCCTAAAATAAAACAGAAGTAAGAAGCTATTAGCTGAGGAATGTAATAATAAGTATATTTTTATGGAGGTGCATGATATCTTCTTCGTAACCTTTGCACACAAACTATAGGAGTGGTTAGCGAGGTTAGAAGAAATCCAAACTTGTTGGAAGGACTACCAGGTCACGCGGTGGACCCCTGAATTAATCCAGTAATTGGAAAATATTGATAATTATATTACCCAAATAGTAGACCACTGGGTTGATAGCGTCTTAGGTGGATATGTAACTGAATTTGCAGTCGATTAGTTTTTGTCCTACTCTAAAGCTGAACGGAGGTTTTTCAAGGGATTGAGGGACAAGTTCTTGCAAACCTTGCCTTTGCTGATTAAGATGCTATTGTGTGAAAAGGGTTTTCTGTGAAACCACACCGAGTGAATGACCCCCTATCAGAGCAGAAGCACGAAAAAAAGTGGTAAATACTATCGGTTCAATCAAGAGAGGGATAAATCAATGTATAGTCCTATGAGGAATTCACCTGATCTGAATAAGAGCAGGGCTACGCATGTAGAAACTAGTCCCCCAGCTACGCTACCATCGAATTCGCACAGGGGTAATAATCCTCCCACATCACCTCCACCCCCACCTGAGGAAGATATGGCCGCACATATGAAGTTACCCACTTTTAAAGGAGCGGGGGATGAGGATATGGACTGATTTTGGTTCATGGTGGATGTGGTATGGGTTGCGCAGAATGTCAATAACAATGATGTTAAAAGAGTTCAGTTAGCAATAGCCTTCGAAGGTTGGTATTTGGATTGGTTCATGGGATACATTGCACAACATGAAAATCCCACCATACATGAGATCAAGGATGCCTTGAAGCAGCAGTTCCAAAAACCTAAGTCTTATTCTAAATGCGTAGTATAACTATAAGATATCAGGCAAGGTCCTACGGAGTGAGTCTGGGAAGCTGACCAGCAGCTAAAAAAGGTCATCAGTGATGGAGGATTTTCCTACAATGACAAGCAACATAAGGAATGTTTCATTTCCATATTTTTTCCGCATCTGTGCGGGCCCATGGGTCAGCAAAAGATTGGCTCATAGGAGGAATCCCTAGAAATTGCTATGAAGTTAGAAGTTGCACCCAGGGACGATGCTCAAATTGGAGCGTTACATATTTAGAGCCAATTAGAGGCAATGCACTTAGAAATTCAGAATCTGCGCAGAGATTGGGGTAAGGAAGCGAATGCAGATGTCTGGTGCATACGCTACAGAATATCTGGCCACACCAAAGATCAGTGCCCTCTACTGTCGACCTATACACAAGCTGTGGGAAAAATTCCAATGCACCAAAGGGATATTTTTGGGCCTAGTACCCCCACATTATGGTGCATTGATTTTCGGGTGGCCGACCGGCATGATACAGACCATTGCCCACGGTTAGGTACCTATGTCCCAAAATTAAAGCAACATCGGTGCAAATTCTGCTCTTCGGTAGGACATGATGAGCACAAATATTGCACGTATGAATTGATTATTGACAGAGGAAACCTGTACAGAGTGCAGAATGACCCTTCATCCCCAGCATCTCCCTCTGGATGTGGAGGATCCCCAGCGAGAGGTCAGGGAGGGGGGAGAGGTGGAAGCACTGCTAGGGGAAGAGGGTAGCTGATTTTCTACAATTGTGGAGACATTGAACATTATGCATGAGACTGCCCGAACCCTGCATGGAAATCCTGTAGGTATTGCAGGAAATTCGATCATATAATTGAATATTGTCCGGTGTTAATCGCTAAAATGCAGGAAAACCACATACGCCAACACAAAACATCTAGCAAGTTATGGTTGAGCCACACGATGACGGTCTAAGTATAAATTTCATGACATGCAGCGACATGGCTACCGGAGGAAACGAAGAGAAGGCCAATGTAGGTCCACTCATTAGAAAAGAAACTGATGAAAAGGAAAGCCTCAACCTACAGAAAGAAAAAGAGACTTTCATCGAAGCCATAAAGGATTTTATTGAGGAAGAAGCAACCATTATGAGGCCTATCAGGGAATCAAAAGAGGATTATGAGGTTAAGCCATTATTACAAGTCTGCATTAAGCTACTACGCAATAAGAAGGTATTAGATAATCTCTAGGCCCTGATAGATAGCTGTGCAGAAAAGGAGGTGCCATAAACAAAATCGAAGGTTGTAAACAAAGTTTACAAGCAGAAGAAGAGAACGGGTGGGGAGATGCGCATGAGAGTACAGATCGGGGAATACGAGATGGACCAGGTTATTTTAGATCTAGGGTCTGATGCAAACGTCTTAGATAAACATACCTGGAAGAAGATGGGGAAGCCCAAATTGGAATGGTCCACCATTTAGCTATGCATGGCTAATCAACAAAATATCATCCCTCTGGGTAGGCTGTCGCAAGTAGAGGTTGACATCGCGGGAGTAAAGGTATTTGTTGACTTTGAGGTTATAGAAATTGTGGATGATACAGATCCCTAGCCTTCATTATTAGGATTGGATTGGGCCATTGATATGGGGGTATCATCAACCTAAAGTGAAAAAGCATGATATTTGAGAATAATGAAAAGCTGGTGATCGTCCCACTGGATCTGACAAAAGGGGAATGGTACGCATAGCTAGTGTGTGAAGAGGATGAGGTTAACCATATCTATAAATTGATTGCATGGGATGAAGACTGGATCAACCCTACAGCTAACGGAATGCTAAACTGGGAGAAGGATATATCCTGTTTTTCTGATTCTGATGGCAAAATAGAGAACTGGCAGAACCGATTGCACAACATCACTGCACTACATTGTCTCAAGATTACAAAGAGCTTCTGGTGCATCTCCTCCGAGGTAAGGGAACTACCCTACTTTGATTATTTTGGTAGCTTTAAATACTTTTTAGAAGCACTAGAAAAATTCGTCCCAGAGGAACAAAGATTCTAGGCGTTGAACTTGGCTATGCGCACAACTCTAGCGCGGTGGTGGGAAAAGCACAAGGGAACTTTCTGGGACTAGAAGGAATGTAGGAAAATGATGATGTTGCGATTTGAATCTCCTGCCACACAGCCCATTGAATTATTCTATGGCAGAGGAGATCCGCGCAAGCACTTGACCACGTGGATGGAGGTATGGGATGAGAAGACATGGAATGAATGGGTTCATAGGTTTGTTCACTCATTAGGACCAGTCCGCACAACTTGGTATCTAGAGGTTGAGTTACACCGAGGCACTCGAGACTGGTATACAATGACCAAATACTTTCTAGCAACCTTTGGCATGGTGGGCGGCTTAGAAAACTTGGATGAGGCACTGCAAGACATAGATGCACTGGTCTTTGATGAATCTCAGCCCCACAAGAGAACGCTACGCTAGCCTGGGATGTGCACATGGAAGATATAATCAACTGCCGAAACCTGTCAATTACGAATAACGAAGATGACCAAGGAATGTCAGTATCCCTGAATTGGAAGCTGAGCGCGCAGATGCACGACCAACATTATGAATGGTAGATGTGAATAAACCTTTGAAATTGAAGGAATTCAATATTGGAATGGATGAGTAGTGCAAGTCGGCCAAGATTAGGAACTACTGGGATGATGATATAGTCGGTAAGATCGCAAAGCTGTTGACTGAATAATAGGAGTTGTTTCCAACAAAGTTGTCAGAGCTTAAGGGCATCGTGGGGGACCTAGGTGTCATGAAAATCACATTAAAACCTGATGCACACCCGGTCAAGTAGTGCCCCTATCTATTGAATCCAAAATATAAGCAGAAGGTCAAGGAGGAGTTATAAAATATGGTGGTTGCGGGTATCATTGAGTCGGTCGAGTAGTATGATTGGGTTAGCCCAATGGTGGTTTAGGAGAAAAATACCAAGGGAGAACTTCAGGACAGGGAGGCGCATGCCAAGCAGTAGGTCAGCGAGTTTGAGCAAGATGCAACTGCAAAAATGGAAGATTCTCAACAAGCTCACACAGCATAGCAGGAAGCCTTAACTCAAAGAGAGGAATTAAAAAGTGTCATTGACAGACTATGCGGTGAGATTCCTGATATCTCTATCCCGGCCTCTGCCATGCCGCAAGCTAAATTATCGGGCCTGGTTGTAGCTCTCAAAGCTTCCAGGTTGGAATTTCAGTTTGTAAAGGTAGAGTTTGAGCAGCATATTGATTTGTTGCAAGCGCAACTACAGCTTGAGACTCCCTCTGAAGTGCGCACACAGTGAGCGGCTACTATCCAGAATGTCGTGGCAGGAATTTCAACATCTGTCATGTATGGATCCTCCTTGATTGACAAAGCCATGGGAATATAGACCTTTGTACAGACAGATCCTTTAGTCAATAAAATCAATCAGGAACTATGCACGAAGGAGCAAGAGTTTTATGACTTACAAGAGGTTCTGCCTACCTTTATCCCTACTCAAAGAATGGCACGCCTTCAGTCCAGCCACGCATTGTAGGGAGAAGTGGAGGCACTCCGCCGCTGGAAGAAAATCGTCACCGATCACATGAAGCCTTCGACAGATGAGGCCATGTAGCTCTCTCAAGACCTTGATGTTGTCATCCGTAGCCTGAACCAGATGATGCAAAAGGTCACTTCGACCGCCGAAGGGCCCCCATCATAACAGTTGGTCGAGACCGTGTAGAGTGCCAAAGACCAAAGTGCAGGTATCTTGCCATCATTCTCTAATTCCATCGAGGCACTCAAGCTCAAAATTAAAACCCCGCTGCCAGTGTGACTTGGGACGAGTCACAATATTGTGTTGGGGACCTATTGGAGCAGGGTCCCCTAAGTCCGACAATTTTTCCATATTTTGTAATAACTTAGTCTTGCGCAGGGGTTTTGGGGTGGGTCAAAACCCCTCGCGAAGTGTAATGAGTAAAAAGGGTAGATCAAGGGGCGAAAAACCATGTTTTACGGACCATAGTATAGTGCAGGCTAAATATTATAAATAAGTGAACAAATTGAGTCTAAGAAGGCAGTTTTTTGGATAAGGTTGAACATGGGTACTAGATCAAGATATTCAGTGATAGTTTGGTATGGATTGTTCTGGGTAAAAGGATCCTGCTAGCTGTGTGCGCGGAGACCCTAGTCCTGCTATGTGCGGACCCCGCTGGCTGTGTGCACATGTTGTTAAAGAGGTTGTATGAGGGAGATGAATTTATTTAGTAATAAATAAGTATTTTTGTGGATGACTGAGTTCTTTATGAATCTATTAGTTATGTTATGAATGTTGTTGTATCTTGTTTCTGATTTATGTATTGTCTGCACTTAGATCTCTTGCGCAACTATGGTTGGTTTTATATGATTGTTTATTAGATAGATATGATGGTATAAGCCCTGATATGACGTGTTAAGATTGTTTTGTTAACTTGCACACGATAATTTATATACTTGACCTGAATCTGTCTGTAAAGGGTTTACTGGTTAAGGCTATTGTGGCGAAGGTTTTTTTAAGGGTGGTTGGGACCTCAAGGCACCCACACCATTCCAAATCTCTCTCAGGGTGCGGAAACCCGGTTCCAACACCCCCCCATACTACTTCAGGTGATACTTTGACTTGCGTAAGCAGGTCACTACCGAAGGGCCAGTAGTAAGAGAGTTTTTTTTGGTTGACCTCACTTCTGAACGTGCGTCAAGACCCTTCAAGCCAACAAGGTGTGTGTTATTTTTTTTGTCTGCACTCAATTATCATTTGCTAGGTGGATTCCATTACAACATATTCTTGCTAATGGGAACATAAATCATGTCCAATTATATCATGGGAGTTTGGTTGGATGACATTGTTTCTTAGTATATGGGACCTTAATTTTTTAGGTGGTGATTTGTGGGTCATTGACGCACAATATATGAGAACTTTGTTAAAGGGCTCAAGATGTGGAACCATTTTTCTAGGTTGTGGCCTCCTTATCTCGTGTTGGGTGTTTGTTTGGCATGAGTGTTTGGATGATTTTCTATAGTTGTTGAGAAAATATAGGAGGTTAGGGAACATTGAGAAAGAAATGTGAAACTTTTCTAGTAGTTTCTCCATTGAAGTGTGGGTTCCCTAAGATACCTAAGTTGGGGATTGGGATTGGAACTAATAACACTTGGAAATGGGATTGATGTACTTCAGGGATTGAAACTTCTTAGTGTTATATGGAAAGTATTTGAGTTTCATTTCATGTCTATTTGAAGAATTTTGGGGCACATTCAAAACACTTATGCATGAAAGTGGATGTCAAATTTTTATTGTCAACAAAGTCAATGGGTATGTGGACATATATGCCATACTTAGTATTGAAATCACCAACTTTTTATTTAAATGGTATTTTCAAAAACATCCAAATAAAACATGTTCTAGAGATCCATGAATATGATTTTTTATTTAAATAAGATCTTTAGAAACATCTATATTGTGGATGTTCCATATATATGAATGCTTGAATTGTTGATTCAAGTGCTCACAAGGATCCAGATGTTGGATGATCTAGGTATTTGGGAATTTGAAACACTTAGAAGTAGCTATAGGATAAAGGGAAAACGTAGGTCTTGATATGACATGGAAGCCAAAGAATCTAAATTTTGGATATGGTGCAACATGATGGGGATACGTGAGCATGAATATTCCACATGTTAGATGTATGATTTTTGACATGGCATAAAATAGTGAACATTTTGGGGGCCATATTTTCATGCCCAAAGCTAAAAAATAAATGAATTTATATCATTGGAAGGTTTGGAAGAGCATAAGAAGATGGTGACCTCAGAAAATAGGTTTGAGATTGTTAAAACAAAAGTAAATTTGGATAACCCACCTCCATAAAGTAACCTTGGGCGTTTGGTAGACATACATTGTACCCTTAGAGAGGCATAAAGGGGACTATGTGTGTTACACTACCACTATGATTAATAAAATATACACTACTCACTATAGTGAATGAAGTCTTAAGCTCGTCATTGTTAATAACCTTTATTGCAATATTTGAACTCTGAAATTAAGAACTTCATATAATCCATTTTATGCCTCACAAAGTACAAATTGTGAATGTCCCCAAACTCCAACTCAAAAGTCAATAAAGTAAAAATTCATTGAATCAACATACAATCTCTAAGAATAAGAGCACATCCCCATAAGTAGTGAAGGGAAATGCTGAAGGGAATTGGGAAAGGATACATTTCACAAGGATATAAAATTTTTGGTTTTTATATTGGTGTTTAATGTGGTCATATAATGACATTGAATATAAGCACAATCAAAATTCTTTCTCGAGTTTTTAACTTAAAAAATGATTATCAAATAGATGGAAATAATGTGTTGGCTCCACAAAGTGCCTCACATAAACAAATAACCATATTTGATCTAAGCCAATGGACCCCAAAGATAATTAAATAAGTAATTTTCTTGCATATTAACTTTGACCGATGTGGCTTTTACCATGCATTGTCCTTTTATTGGCTAGTAGTGTTAATTTTGGAAGCTCAGGGACAAATTCCCTCCTTTGGAAAATCTTCCTCATCAAGGAAGAACTCTAATAGCCCTTGGAATAATTTAATTTGGTTAAGGAAAAATATATTTTACTATGGAAACCCCCATGTACAAAAAAAGGACAAGTTCGCCCAAAAGGAAATTGGACACCCTTGGATGGATATAAATAAAAGTAAAGTAACCCTAATTTGGAGATCATCAATCATTCTTCTTTCTTTGTTTTTTCTAGCACGGGTTTGAGGTTGTTTCATAGAAGTTAGTTATATTAGGTCTGAAATTGTACGGTTTGAAGCTCGCACAGGTGATTAGGGAATTTGGTTCTCAGCTGCAGGGTTGCCACATGATATTTTCGGTTACAACCACAGGCACACAAGCCTATGCATACAATTAGATTGTTTCAACCGCACACAAATCTCTCTCTCTCCGTGCGGTTGCAAACTAGGGTTTGATTTTGACAGTTTACTGTAGTTGACCACAGGCTGGGAAAAGTTATATTTGATTAGTTTTATTTTTGTGTTCATCTTTGGGATATTGTTTGGTTGATATTGCTATATATCCTTATGGATAAATAATTTGATTATTGTACTCTCTCTTTGTTGACTAATAAGAAGAAGAATTTGAAAGGGATTTCCCCCTTGTGGGGGTTTTCCCTAGTCTCTGGCGAATCTTGGTATCTCTATGTGTGAATGATTTTCTTATATTTTTCCTTTATGTTCCACTGCATTGATGATGATATTTTTCTTTCTATATAATTACATATATTGATTAATAATGTTATGATTTTATGGGGTGAATTCAATATGCAAATAATAAATTGAAATTATCTAAATCAAAGAACAATATAACCCTTAAAAATAAATTAACATGGAATGAGAGTCCGACTGAATAAAATTCATTGAGATCACCCCTGCTAAGACACCATTGATGAGAGCAAGAGAAGATGGAGGAGACCTCAAAGAATGCTAGGGTTTGAAGGAAACCCCAGGATATCTGGCTATTAGGGTTTTATGGTTATCATGAGGTTGGGGTTTGGAATAAACCTTGGAGCATGATAAGGGCTTGACTTTTTGTTCTAGCACATGTGCCTAATTCAATATAACCTTCGATGGACTAATCTCATTTAGGCATGGTTTCTGATGAAGACAATTGAATATACTGAAGGCAACATTGTTATATCAACAATGGAAAGCAATGAATCTTAAAGGTTGGTTCAAACATAAGTACCATTTAGATTTATGTTATTTCTTGTTTATATTTATAGTTTTGATTATTATTTGTACTCCCTGCATGAATATTTGAGACTCTAATGCTTCTAACATCTGAGATGTGATAATAAAATCCTTCTTGAGGATTATCTAAGGTGCAAGAACCTAATGAAATAACATCTAAAACTTACGATATGCAAGTAAGAGCTACAAGTTACACCTGTGTCTGAATACTTCAAGGTATGTATAGTGTATTATTTCAGTATTATCACTGCAATATTGGATGACAAGGTAAGCCCTGAGGTATGGCAAGAATATCACCTTCATATGAAATTAAGTTTGATTTTTGGCACATGTGATATAATGGTTCTCTTGATATTTGAAAAGTATTTTACATTTTAGACATGATGGATTTTCTGAAGCAAGCTAGATACATTAATTTCACTATATTGTGATTGGATACTATTTTTAATGCTTATGATAAGCATGGTAACCTTGATGATGAAAGTGTAACATTAATATGGATACTCGTGATCTTCTTGTTGACCTTGGTTAGGTTTTTATAAACTCAGTAAATTTGACAGTATAACAAAATTGGATGCACTGCCTTGATGATTAAGTAATATGATAAAAAAGTGACGTAGTGATTATGATCCCTGAAGTATGTTGATACACTTTTTATATGCCCTAATTATATGACACTAAACCTTGATGAAAGTTTGATGTCATGTTCATATGTAATGATAAAGTAGTTGATGCTGATATGTTATGACTATGATACATATATGTCTAAGAATATGATATAGTTTGATTTCATGATTTAAAAATTCTATTGATGCATGACAGTATTATGCTAGATTGGTTGATGTCTTGATTTATTTTGATTGAAGTGGCTTCCCATTCAGAGGGATAAAATCTCCATAAGATCCCAACACCTATTATTATTTGTAGAAAATAGACAGAAGTCTTGAATGTTGAAGAAAGGATTCTGGACATGAATAACCTTGTAATGTTGTTGAATAAGTTTTGGAAAGTTCTGATTTGAGTATAGAAGGTTTATCCCAGTCCAGGCCCTAAATTTTGGGAGAAAGGCTTAAGGGTGTGATTATAAGCCTCCCAACTGCACGAAAGAAGGCCTATGGGGGTAGTTGAGCCGATAGGACACAAAAATAAAAACTTATGCACAAGAATAGTAGCACACCAGGATTATGATAGACTTACATACATGGAGCAGATGACGGAGGGTCCTATGAGCAGGGAAGTATTTAATATCTACATAATGTTTGAATTATTATAGAGAATGTGAATGTCTTGGATAATATTGTCTTTTCATGGGAATGAAATATGCATATCAGTATGTTGTCTTCCTTGACTTGATCATTTGAACTAGTATATGACAGTATTTGGTAACAATTGCAAGGGCTTGACAAAATTTGGCTTATTGGCTTGATTTATATATAGATGAGAAGTATTGGAATTGTGACATGTTGCTTAAAAATTCATAGATAAGTTTTGGCTTTGATAACAATTTAGGGTTTTGATCAGATTTGGTTCTTGATAATCGTGATTTTCCTTGATATGGAATGGAAATGCTAAGTAGACATAATTGATAATGTATTGGCATCATTGGCATTTGGCACGTTGATTGAAGTGTAAAAAATTGTGATTCAATATGTAGTGATTTTTATTATACGACTTATTCTTGATGTATATAATTCGTATCATGATTATGTGGATGGATTTACAAAGTTTGATATTTTTTAATGATAGTTTATAACATAACAAATAGATAAGGTTGTAACGTGGTATTTGGGTGTGAGCTCTTCCTAGAACCTGGGTCAAAGAGTTTGTGATATTGGCATAAAATTTTATGGCTTTGATATAAGTTTTGGTTTGATAAGAAGACTTATTTTCACACTATCTATTGGTTTAAGGATAGGCATATTGGTTTGGTCAAGTATTATGTTTTCAAAAAAAGTTGTATGGTTTGAAGCAAGCTCCAGGCTTGGTATGTCTGCATTGAAAGTTACTTGGTAAAGTTTGGAAGATGTGCTGATCAAAATTATCCAAGGTATGCCTTTGATTTTGGTTTTATATGTTGACGATCTATTATTGGTAGGTAGCAATCCTCTGATGATCAAAGTAAGAGTGAGTTGGCAACTCAGATCAAGATGGAAGACCTTGGCATGATGCACTACTTTCTGAGATTAGAATTTTGGAAAAAGGAAAAGACGTTGTGAAGTTCTTTGGCATGATGGAATGAAAATCCTTCAGAGTACCCTGATGGAATTGAATTTCCAGAAATTATGTAGATATATTTCTAAATTGGAAACTGATAGTTGATTGAAGCATTGGTGTTCCTTGTAACGTCCATATCGATATATGTTTTCCAGAGAAAAACCCGAGTCAATTCATTATTGATCCATTTCATACAGATTGGGTTGCCACCAAGAACATTTTTGAGATTTTTGCATGGGATGATCAATATTGGTCTAAGATATAATTCTATGGATGTATCGCTACATAGATACACTAATGATGATTGGGATAGAAATAATTATTGACAGAAAGAGCACAAATAGGTGTTGCTTTGATCTACCATGACATTTTTTATGGGAAATAAATAAATTCCATAGCTTTAAGCAAGACCAAGGTTGAGTACATTGTTACTAGCATGACTAGATGTGGGGAAGTTTGGTTGAGAAATATATTTGGTGAGTTATTTGAGTAGGCTCTGGATATGACAGTGATACATTGCAACAATAAAGAGTGGGATTTGATTGGTAGAAAATCCTATATATTGCTAAGTCTTAGATATCTTGATGCATTGAGACAAAATGTCTATATGAGACAAGCTTAAGATTATGGTTGTTGCCTCCATGAGATGGAGGATGAATAAGGTATCCTTTTGTGACATGTATTTATTCTATCATAACATTTGATTTGACGAATTGCATGAAAAGGAAAATCATAGTACTATTGCTTGTGGTAATTTATGAGGCAGTTTAATTGGGCGATTCAGTGATGTGTTTAATCTTGTACCATATATGAGCACGTTTATATGTTTTTTATATACAAAGAGAAAGGATGATAGAGGACCTTAGGCCAACTCTTCCCCCTTGTTTAAGCTCCCAGGGTGAGGATTTGAGATGTAGGATTCCTGGGGTTGAAGTATCTCCGGACAATAGGGTATCATCCCTATCTGTCACCCATAGGGTGGAATATGTTACTCCCCTATCTCTGTTTATGGAGAGTATACCCCAGTTGGCATATGTCTTTACCACCTATCTGGCCAATGAGTGTTGGTTGCTTGAGTTAGGTGTGATCCTGAATACTTATGGTAAGTGGCATCCCACTCAAGCTATAGATGGAGGTGTTCTACCACATGACTCCTAAGGGTCATTGTTGGGAAGATAAACATGTAATATTACAGTTGTGATACTTACCTCGTATAGCAAGTGATTTCTAACCCATTGATTGCACAATGAGATAGTTGTAATCCTTGCTTGGTAAGTAGTATCTCACCTATTTCTTGACATAGGGTGGAAGACATATGCTTCCATTGAGATGACTTGGGGTGAGAATGTCCCATGGGACCATCACCATTGTCATGGACATGAGGTGAGAGTGTCCCATATGACCTTCCTCATTGTCATTAGATTCCGGGTTGTGACAGGCTCCCCGATGTGATTTCAAGTTAAGCAAAACTCCATGATGTGAAGCTCTTTGATGTTTCTCGGGTAGTAGTATTGGGTTCCACTGACAGATGATGCTGGGTGGTAGTAGTGACTCCCTGATGAATAGAGGGTGGTAGATTAGACTCCCTTCTGATGTTAATTTATTCTTCTTTTAGATTCGAGATTGTTCAACATATGAGCAGGGATAATTAATAGAGTAACAAAAACAAATATGTTCAAATGAGCATAGATGAGAACATAGGAGCACATGAGTAGAGATGAGAAAATATGAGTTGAGATATGAAATTATGACATTTGATGATGACAAGATAGTTTTGATAGGACACATGCTACTATTGGTAATTTATCCCTAACTGAGAGGGAGTGTTAATTTTGGAAGCTTAGGGGGAAATTCCCTCCTTTGGAAAATATTATTAATCAAGGAAGACCCTACTACCCATTGAAATAATTTAATTTGGTTAAGTAAAAATATATTTTAATATGGAAACCCCCATGTGCAAAAAAAGGATAGGTCGACGCAAAAGGAAATTATACATCCTTGGATGGCTATGAATACAAGTCAAGTGACCCTCATTTGGAGATCATTAATCATTATTATTTATTTATTTTGGCTTACACACGTATGAGGATGGTTTTTGAATGTTGGTTTACTCAGGTTTGAAATTGCAGGGTCTGAAACTCGCATGTGTGATTAGGGTTTTTGGTTCTCAGCTGCAGGGTTGCTATTAGATTTTTTGGTTACAACTGCAAGTGCACAAGCGTATGCATGTGATTGGATCGTTTCATCCGCACACACATATCTCTCTCTATGCGGTTGGAACCTAGAGTTTTATTTTTATATTTGACTACAACTGACCACAGATTCTGACAGTTGATCACAATTTACAACAAGCTGGGAAAAGTTATCTTTGATTAGTATTATTATTGGGTTCATCTTTGGGATAATGTTTGGTTGATTTTGTTGTATATTATTGTGTATAAATATTTGGATTATTGTACTCTCTCTATTTTCTGAATCATTTTGAATGACAATATGAAGAAAAAATTAAAATGGTTCTCCCCCTTTGTGGGGTTTTTCCCTAGTGTCCGACCAATCCTGGTGTCTCTATGTGTGAATTATTTTCTTCTATTGTTCCTTTATGTTCCACTGCATTGATGATGATATTGCTATTTCTATATAATTTCATATATTTTTTAATAACATTATGATGTTGTGGGGTGAATTCAATATGTAAATAATGAAATGCAATTATCTAAAGAAAAGAACAATATCGATCTAAAAAAAAAAAAAATAGGTAGAACACTTAGGGTGCCTTCTTAATATTTTATGGGCCATAAATAATAAAATAAATAATTTGCATACCTTTTAACTTTGAATGATATAGCTTTTACCATGCATTTTTTTTATTGGCTTGTATAAAACTTAGGTTTCCTTCATAAAATTTTGTGGGCCTCACTTATTTGACTTATTCCCCTTCAATTAGACAAGGTTTAGGCAAACTATGCATATCCACTTAGACATTATGGGGACATAAGCCCTTAAAGATGCATAGAAATAGATGACTCCATCAACTACCTTAAACCTCCCATCCATTACTTCCCCATCAAGAACCCCACATGTGAAAAGGTCCTTGGAGTATTCCATCATGAGTTGGGAATCTTAATAAGGATCCAAGCTTCCCAAGAATGACAGCGTTGTAGAGGTCTGAAATGCAGCCCCTTTCATGTCATGGCTCCCCTCCTTGACATGTCTGATGTCAAAATCACATGTTGGAGCATTATAATCTTCCCTTTATTGCCTCCTTTGCAGCTGATATTTCCCAAGACAAGATTGAAGCAAATGGAAATCAAACTTCCCTTGGAAAGTCCTTGTCTTCCAATACTTCCTTAATCTGGCCCATGCATGCAAGAGAGTCAACATCCTCTTATCATGTTCAGAAATCTCTTTTATGAATGAAGGTCCTATGGGCTGCCACAAAGATATGGACTTACCATGTGTCCTCATGTCCATGCCATCATAGAATTTTGATTCCTCCTTCCTCAGTGCTATTAACTGAGTGGAAGATAGCAATGCCCTCTTCAGGAGATTGCTCACCTCTCTACTAAATTATTGAGAGATTCGCTGCGCTGTGCTGGCTTTTCCCAAAGCTCCCTCCTTAGCCAAGTATGCAAATGCTGCACAAAGTTGAGAGAAAAATTTAGTTTTCCTCCAATAAAGAGGTGCTTGAGGTGCTTTTGTTGTGTTTTTGTTATCATCTCCTGCCTTCCCCTCCTTCTCTTCAATAGTTGAAGTTGCCTCATCATCAATAAGAGACCTTAGATCTTGTTCATCTATTGAAGGAGGAATCTTCATGCCTTCTTCTTGAGAAGAGAGCCCTTCATCCAATGGAGATCTTGCCCTAGGCAAAGCATCAAACAAACTTACACCTTCTTCCATGGTTTTTAGAAGTGGAGTTGGATTCATAGACCCTTCCAACTCATGAAAAATATTTGTTTGAGATGGCTTGATAGTCTCAACAGAAGATTTTACACATGAAGCTTCATCAAACCTTGGCACTAATATTTCAATAAACTTTGCATAAGTAGGTGTATTTGCATTTCTTAAGGAAAAGGATTCAAACAACCACCAAGCATATGCTTTACCTTCAAATTGAAGTGCTGCCACTTTGATGGCTTAAATATCAGAAAATTGTGTTGGAAATATGATGCAGAAGTGTTGTCCTTGATGGCAACCCATTGAATGAAGATGAAGACATGCGACTGTTGACTTGTGTTGTCCTTGATGGAAATCCACCTGATGAAGTTATTCTTGACTTGATGGACTTGGTAAATGATGTAAATCTGATGTGATATGATGCTAAGAGTTGTCCTTGAAAGGCAACCCACTTGATGAAGATGATGACAACTTACTTGATGAAGTTGTTCTTGCTAGAATATGTTCTTGATGAGCTAAATATGATGTATCTACAGTGTGTACAGAAGGCAGTGAAGAAAAGAAGTCAGCATGTGCTAAATCTTGATGAAAAGAGTATGTCTCTAGGTATACGCGGATCTGTCTAGGGGAAGTCGCGTATGCACACGGAAAAGAACGTTCCAAGTCGCGTATGGGCTAAAGCGCTCTAAAAGTGCAAAACCAGGGGTAATCACCATGGTATTGACCCATTGTATTGGGTAATGATCCGCCTAATTGACCCCGTCTAATGTAGTTTTGGGCTCATGGTATTGGTTTGGCTCATGGTATTGAAAAAGGGGCTCATGGTATTGAAAAAGGGAAAACCTATATAAGGAGAAGAATTTCATTGTGCAAATTATGAGTGTGGGTGCAAGATGTCTGAGCTTGAATGAATACTTCTCTCTGAAGTATATCTGAATGGAAAGGGTTACACTTGAATGATAAATCTGAATGTATGATGCACCAATGATGAAGAAGGGGATCTAGATCTGAATTGCTCTTGTATTTTCTAGATCTGACTATGGAAGGTTTAGATCTGTGATGAGGCGAGCATCTAGGCGAACATCTGTCTGAAGAAAAAGGGTAGATCTGAACTGAATATCTGATCTGATGAAGTATGCTGCTCTGTAATGATTGAAGATCTATACGCTACTTCGCCGCGGAGGAAGCGCGTATATACGCAGCTTCAGCGAAGAGAAAGCGCGTATGCACAATAAAATATACACTGAGGTATACGCTGGTTTGTGTGGACGGAAGCGCGTATATACGCGACATCAGTGAAGGGAAAGCGCGTATGCAAACTAGGGTTTGCTGAAGCAAGGGGTATGAAATATCTGATCTGTTCTGCTGTGTTTCTGCTATTTGATCTGTGTTGATAAGTATCTGTTGATGATGTATGTTTTTGCTTAAAAGTATGGAAAGGGTCTAGTATGAAAATATGATGAAATGTGGCCTGCAAGTGTTGTTCTATTGAAGTTGTTGGATCCAGTGTGAAAATTGATGAAACATGGTCCAAGGTGGTGCTGAGGGTTGTAGCCTTCAGTCAGGGGGTTGTAGCTCCCTTCCAGGAGAGGCTGGTAAACGAGATCAGGGGGTCGTAGCTCCCTTCCAGGAAAGGCTGGTAAACGAGTCAGGGGGTCGTAGCTCCTTTCCAGGAGAGGCTGGTAAACGAGCGCAGGTGGGTGCCTGCGTGCTGGTCAAGTCTGCGCCAGCACATATGTTGTAAGATGTTTTCTCTATAATAAAATATTGAAGGCCGAGCAACTGCAGCGGTGGTTTTCTCCCGATTTGGGTTTCCACCTAAAAATCCTGGTGTTCATGTGTGATGCTTTGTGTGATGGCTTATTCTGTTCTTACTGCACATGTTTACTGTTTCTTGAACATCTGATGAATGAATGATGGAATGATATAAGTGAAGATTTAATGGCATATCTAGATATCTGTGTATACGCGAGTTTCATAAAGGGTATCCGCGTATATACGCTAGTTTACTGAAAGAAAGTAGCGTATGGGTTTTAAGGAATGAAAAAGTAAAAAGTTTTGATTGTGCAGCAAATACTGATTCACCCCCCCCCTCTCAGTATTTTTCCCAACAATTGGTTTCAGAGCAGGTTCTTCTGCAGAAGCTTGATCGCTTGAAGGAGATCCGTTGCCATGGGAAGTCAAGAAGGAGTGATGTCTATAAAGCCACCTCTATTCAATGAAAGCAATCCGATATTCTGGAAGGTACCAACAAAAGCTGATCTGCAAAATCTTGGTGGAAAAATATGGGCATTCTTGATAGGATGTGAACAAGAAAAGGGTACTTTTGTAGATTCTCTAGAAGACAATAATCTTCTTGAAGAAAACACTCAACTCAAGGTAAGCCACGAAGAAAAGAACATAATCATAGAGACTCTTGAAAATCAGCTTGAAGCAGAAAAGAAACGCAATGAGGAATTGGAGTGTGAAGTAGTGAGTCTAAGGAAAGATAATGAGAAAGTGAAATCTCTCAATCTTAGATTTGCTAAAGGTTCAGAAACCTTGGATGAGATTATCAAGGTACAACGGTCCCCTCTTATAAAAACAGGTCTTGGATATACTGGGGAATCTTCCCAGACATCAGCACCAAACTTTCTAAAAGCAGCCACAGCCGGTTCTCTACATTCAGCCACTCAGTAGGGGAACAAAGGAACTTTACAGGTAAAGCATGATCATCTCAATGCAAGAAACACTAACAGGGAGATCTTTCAAAATGGATACAACCAACAGGTAAACTCTAATAGAAGATTTCATGATCACAGAAATTTCTACTTCAATGGACAATGTTTCTCATGTCACAATTTTGGTCATAAAGCTGTTCAATGTGTTGCATATAAAACCATCATGACAAGAGAAGCGAGAAAGATAAGGATGAATGAAGAACCAAAGAAGAACACCTATAACAACTTTTCTCCTCTTCAAAACGAAGTTGAATGTACTTATTGCAATAAATTTGGTCATGAAGAATTTGAATGCAGGAGCAAGGTCCAGCCAAAAGAGCATGATCTCTCAAGCTCTAAAGTGTGGAAAAATGAAGAAATACCAGTTGAAAATTGTGGGATAGCGTTATTTGCAGAGGGTGAAGAAAATCAATGGTACATTGATAGTGGGTGTTCAAGACACATGACAGGTGACAAAAGCAAACTTCATACTTATAATGCTCTAGAAAAAGAAAAGAAAGTTACATTTGGAAATGATACCCCTGCTGTAATTAAAGGAAAAGGGGCAGTATTTCTAAAAGAAAAGGTGAAGGCTAAAGATGTCATGTATGTGGATGGATTAAGGCATAACCTTTTAAGTGTTAGTCAAATGTGTGATCAAGGAGCAGAAGTGGTCTTCAGTTCCAAAGAATGTGTGGTTCGTGATCTTGATACAGGTAAAATCATTATAAAAGGAAAAAGAAATCCAAGCAACCCGTATGTACTAAACGGCATAGATCAATGTTACTTGAGCAAGTCTTCAGAAAATTGGCTATGGCATAGAAGGCTGGGGCATCTGAGTTTCTCTCAAATCAACAAAGCAAGCAGATTTCAAGCTGTTCGTGATCTTCCCAAGATCAATCTTCCAGAAAGTACCATATGCAAATCTTGTCAATTTGGTAAGCAGACCAGAGTTCGATTTAATGCCAAAGAAGGATCATCAAGTAAGCCTCTTGAACTCATTCATACTGACATCTGTGGACCTATGAGGAAAAAGTCATTACGTGGGGAAGAATACTATATCCTATTTATTGATGATTACTCGAGAATGTGTCATATCGCGTTTATTAAACACAAAGATGAAGCTTTTGAAAAATTTCAGAATTTCAAAGCATTGGTAGAAAATGAATTGGATTTAAAAATCAAGTGTCTTAGATCTGATCGAGGAGCAGAATATTCATCAAATGAATTCTTTGAATTTTGTGAACAACATGGGATTAAAAGACAGTTCTCTGTAGCAGGCACTCCACAACAAAATGGTGTAGCAGAAAGAATGAATAGAACAATTTTTCAAATGGCTAGAGCTATGCTTGCTGACTCTAATGTTCCCGACATGTTCTGGAGTGAAGCAACACGTGCAGCAGTTAACATTCTCAACAAGGCTCATGTTCGGGTAAATAGTGACAAAACTCCATATGAACTCTGGTATGGTAATTCTCCCACTGTGAAGCATTTTAAAGTTTTTGGAAGTAGATGCTTTATCAAAAATAATGATGAGAAGCTTGGCAAGTTTGAACCTAGATCAGATGAAGGGATACTTCTTGGTTACTCATCTTCAAGCAAAGCATTCACATGTTACAATAAGAGGCTTCAAAAGGTTGTTGAATGTATTTATGTTGTTATTGATGAGTCTCCTGCAGCTCCTAAAGAAGAAAAACAAACAACAAAAGAAGATGATAGCGACATATGGCCTTCTACATCAGATGGAAATGATATAGACAATGAATCCAATGAAGAACCTGAAAATGATCTATCTGAAAAAGCTCCATCCAGATACGTTCAAAAGAATCATCCCGAATCTCAGATTATGGGAGACAAGGAATCAGGTGTACGAACAAGGAGAACTTTTGTGGGATCTTCTAGTCATCAGGCACTTCTATCCACAATTGAACCACTCAATGTCAATCAAGCTAGCAGAGATGAAAGTTGGAACCAAGCCATGAATGAAGAGATTGATCAAATTGAAAAGAATGACACTTGGGATTTGGTACCAAGACCACATGATAAAAATTTCATTGGAACTAAATGGATCTTCAAGAACAAGTTAAATGAGAATGGGGATGTTGTAAGGAACAAAGCTAGACTAGTTTGCAAAGGGTATACTCAACAAGAAGGTATAGACTTTGAAGAAACTTTTGCTCCTGTAGCTAGACTTGAAGCCATAAGAATGTTTCTTGCTTTTTCTAGTTATCAACAAATCAAAGTTTATCAAATGGATGTTAAATCTGCCTTTCTTAATGGTGATCTAGAAGAAGAAGTATATATAGAACAACCAGAAGGATTCATTTTGGGAAATGATGCAAATATTGTTTGTAGACTTAAAAAGGCTCTATATGGTCTCAAACAAGCTCCAAGAGCTTGGTATTATCGTCTTGACAAATATCTTCATCAACAAGGTTTTTCAAAAGGGTCTGCTGATAGTAACTTGTACACAAAAATTGAAAATGATAAACTATTGATTGTGGTTTTATATGTTGATGACATCATTTTTGGGAGCAACGAAGAATCTTTGAGTCAAAAATTTGCTTCTGTCATGCAACAAGAATTTGAAATGTCTTTACTTGGGGAACTAACATTCTTTCTTGGCTTGCAAGTGCATCAAACGGAAAATGGTATTTTCCTATCTCAAGCAAAATATCTTAAGCAAATTCTGAAGAAGTATGGCATGGAAGAATGCAAACCTGTAAGTACACCAATGATAACCGGATGCAGCCTCAGTTCTAATGATGATTCTCCCACAGTGAATCAACCAGAGTACAGATCGATGATAGGAAGTTTACTTTATCTCACTGGGACTAGACCAGACATTATGCATGCTGTTGGGATTGTTGGACGATTCCAAGCTAATCCAAAAGAGTCTCATCTTCAGGCTGTTAAAAGAATATTCAAATATCTTCAAGGAACTCAAGACTTTGGTCTATGGTATCCAAGGAATGCTAATCTTACTCTTCATGCTTACACTGATGCAGATTGGGCTGGAAGTGTTGATGATCGGAAAAGCACTAGTGGTGGTGCATTCTACATGGGGCCCCGGTTAGTATCTTGGTTCAGCAAGAAGCAAAATTCTATTGCCTTATCAACAGCTGAAGCAGAGTATGTAGTTGCCGCATCTTGTTGCACTCAACTCCTATGGATGATGCAAACCTTGCAAGATTTTCAAATCAAATGTGCAACTCCTATCTCCATTATGTGTGATAATACAAGTGCCATCAATATCTCAAAGAATCCTGTTATGCATTCGAAGACCAAGCACATTCCCATCAAATATCATTTCCTACGTGAACAAGTGCTTGAGAAAAAAGTGAAGTTGGAGTATGTTCCCTCCAAAGAACAAGTTGTTGATATCTTTACCAAACCCCTGCCGAGGGAAGCGTTCGAGCATCTAAGACAGAAGCTGGGAGTGTTCTCTGCCAGTCAACAGAATAAATCTGCATAAATTTTAGAATATGGCTTGGGATACGCGGGTTTCCTGAAACACAGTCGCGTATGTACGCGAGTTCATACACAGAAAACCGCGTGTGTATGATTGCTGACAATTTTTGCTTGGAGTCAGCTCTCTTCAGCACAGCTGCAGTGCTGTTTGGTATCTCTGATACTGTTTGGTATCTCTGGTGGTGTTCCAGTTCTCATAATTCTGTTTCTAATGTTTTGATAAAGATGCCTTGATGATTTGTTGGTGATGAAAGTGTTCAGGATGCACAAACTAAGGGGGAGCCTTAGTCATTTGGAAAGGATGCTTGGATGCACAGATTCAGGGGGAGCATTGGCTTTGCTGAGTATAATGCATTGTTGGCATTATGATGGTTCTGAAATATGTTCTCTTTCTTGAGGACTTTCTGGTGTTGGTCTTAAATGGTCATCTTTGTAATTTTTTGAAAAGGTCTTGTTGAGACCCATGATGTAAAATTGTAATATTCAGTCATGTAAGGACTTGTCAAATTTTGTAAACCCACTTGGTTGGGTAGCTGAGTTGAATTGTGTAAACCCACTTGGTTGGGTACTTGAGTCTTATATGTAAATCCACTTGGATGAATCTTTGATGTAAGTATGAGTCATTGGTGATAGGAATGTCATAGAATCATGTACTTCATTGGAAAAATGTTTGAAGATTCAGCATGAACTCAGGGGGAGCTTGATAATTTCATTTTATATCAGATCTGCAGAACGCTTCTTCCACATGCAGAGAAAAAAAGGGGGGAGAGTATGTTGGCTTTGGTCCGCCCTTTGCCCTTGATGTCAAAGGGGGAGAGTGACATGGTGTTTGAGTGTCAAAAATGAAGAGAGTGACATGGTGTCATGGGTATTCTTAATGTACCTATCTGTTGTGGTGATCAAACACCATCATGGTTGCCATCAAGTCTAAAGGGGGAGATTGTTGGAAATATGATGCAGAAGTGTTGTCCTTGATGGCAACCCATTGAATGAAGATGAAGACATGCGACTGTTGACTTGTGTTGTCCTTCATGGCAATCCACCTGATGAAGTTATTCTTGACTTGATGGACTTGGTAAATGATGTAAATCTGATGTGGTATGATGCTAAGAGTTGTCCTTGAAAGGAAACCCACTTGATGAAGATGATGACAACTTACTTGATGAAGTTGTGCTTGCTAGAATATGTTCTTGATGAGCTAAATATGATGTATCTACAGTGTGTACAGAAGGCAGTGAAGAAAAGAAGTCAGCATGTGCTAAATCTTGATGAAAAGAGTATGTCTCTAGGTATACGCGGATCTGTCTAGGGGAAGTCGCGTATGCACGCGGAAAAGAACGTTCCAAGTCGCGTATGGGCTAAAGCGCTCAAAAAGTGCAAAACCAGGGGTACACACCATGGTATTGACCCATTGTATTGGGTAATGATTCGTCTAAATGACCACGTCTAATGTAGTTTTGGGCTCATGGTATTGGTTGGGCTCATGGTATTGAAAAAGGGGCTCATGGTATTGAAAAGGGTAAACCTATATAAGGAGAAGAAACTCATTGTGCAAATTATGAGTGTAGGTGCAAGATGTCTGAGCTTGAATGAATACTTCTCTGTGAAGTAGATCTGAATGGAAAGGGTTACACTTGAAGATAAATATGAATGTATAATGCACCAATAATGAAGAAGGGGATCTAGATCTGAAATGCATTTGTATTTTGGTAGATCTGTTTATGGAAGGTTTAGATCTGTGATGAGGCGAACTTCTAGGCGAACATCTGTCTGAAGTAAAAGGGTAAATCTGATCTGAATATCTGATCTGAAGAAGTATGCTGCTCTATAATGATTGAAGATCTATACGCTACTTCGCCGCATAGGAAGCGCGTATATACGCGGCTTCGCTGAAGGAAAAGCGCGTATGCGCAATTAAATTGGTTCTGTAATATGTACATAAGTATACGCTGGTAGGTGTGGACAGAAGCGCGTATATACGCGACATCAGTGAAGTGAAAGCGCGTATGCAAACTAGGGTTTGCTGAAGCATGGGGTATGAAACATCTGATCTGTTCTGCTGTGTTTCTGCTATCTGATCTGTGTTGATAAGTATCTGTTGGTGATGTATGTTTGTGCTTAAAAGTATGGAAAGGGTCCAGTCTGAAAATATGATGAAACGTGGCCTGCAAGTTGTGTTCTATTGAAGTGGTTGGATCCAGTGTGAAAATTGATGAAACGTGGTCCAAGGTGGTGCTGAGGGTTGTAGCCTTCGGGCCGTGGGGTCGTAGCTCCCTTCCGTGAGGTCGGTAAACGAGAGCAGGGGGTCGTAGCTCCCTTCCAGGAGAGGCCGGTAAACGAGTCAGGGGGTCGTAGCTCCCTTCCAGGAGAGGCCGGTAAACGAGCGCAGTAGTGCCTACGTGCCGGGTCGAAGTCTCTGCGCGCACATATGTTGTAAGATGTTTTCCATAATAAAATATTGAAGGCCGAGTAACGGCAGCGTCAAATTTCTGCGGGTTTTCTCCCGATTTGGTTTTCCACCTAAAAATCCTGGTGTTCATGTGTGATGCTTTGTGTGATGGCTTATTCTGTTCTTACTGCACATGTTTACTGTTTCTTGAACATTTGATGAATGAATGATGGAATGATATAAGTGAAGATTTAATGGCATATCTAGATATCTGTGTATACACGAGTTTCATAAAGGGTATCCGCATATATACGCTAGTTTACTGAAAGAAAGTAGCGTATGGGTTCTAAGGAATGAAAAAGTAAAAAGTTTTGATTGTGCAGTAAATACTGATTCACCCCCCCCTCTCAGTATTTTTCCCAACAACTTGATGTTGTTGCACAAATTTGCTAAGCTCCTCCACCCAAATCCTAACTAGACATTCAGGGGTTCCATCAAAAGTAGATAGATAGAATCTACCCATACCATGCTGCTCCTCCTTTGTGCTTTTGTCTTCCTTGATCTTGCATAACCCTTGGAAGTTCAAGTTATCTTTGAACTCCTTAGATTGAGCTTCATATTCCTCCAAATACTCACCAAGTGTCTCCTTCTTGGTCACACCTCCTTTCTTCCTCTTCACGAAGAAATCATTAACAGAGCATTGAAGATTTGGTGATATGGATGAGTGCACATATCTATGAGATGAGGATTTAGAATTTTCCTCATGTATAGACCTTGTAGATCTGGTTGAGGGATCTTCCTGCTCTTCCCTCTTCATTTCTTGTATGTCTTTTATGATACCTTACAGAGCTTGAGATAGAAGTTTTGTGAACCTCTTCTCTCCAGAAAATAAGGGTTTTCTATGGTTTCTCTCGCAGATATCCTCCTCCCCATGAGAATACTCCATGCTGCTTGAAGCTCATAGGCTGAGCCAAGGAAAGCAGCTTTGATACCACTGTAGTATCCCAAAATCGAGACAGCTCAGCAAGATTGCTGAAATAACGCACTTCTGAGAATTATGTGCACAAAAATGAGTTTGCAGCTCTTGCATCCCTTATATCAGCTCATCTAATATCTAAATCCAAAATGAGAGCAAAAACAAATCAAACTAGGTGGGTTAAACAAATCTCCCACAAACTAGTCTAGCTGAAAAACACTCAAAGAGAGGGGCTGCAGCTATATGCAAAGGAATGTTTCAGAAATAACACATATCCGCTGAAGCATAGTAGTAGGATGATATGGAGGTTTATAAATAAGATGTATAACAGCAAATCAGATGTACATTACAGCCCATACATTGTACAAGAGAAATAATAAGACAATACAGGAAAAATACTTAGAAATGAGGTGCTACAACCATAAGAAAAGTCTGCAGAAACTTGACAGCGTTATTTTAATGGGTTGAAGCAGAAGTTTATTAATCCTTAGATCTAGAGAAGATCTTTACATAAAAATTTAGATCTAATTCAGATCTGTGTACAATAAAAGCTCATCTATACATTCCTCTTAGGGTTTTGTGCAAAACATGAAGCACAGAGAGTAGATCTGAGATCTAAAGTTGCAAATCTGCAGAATTATTCAGAAATTTCTGATTCATACAATAGGATAGAATATCAGATCTGAAACAAACATGGATTGGATGGCCAATCCATGGATCACCGCAGTGAGAGGAAGAATCCTAACACTAGATATCTCTCCTCCAAAATGCAGAAAAAACACCCTGCAACTTCTCCTTTGCAAATAATGTAGTCCAGGGAGATAAATTGCACTGTAGGCTCTGAGAATTATTTGGCCTGATGCCAAGGTCTAGATCTAAAGCTCAATCAACTAATGCACTTTTCCAGGAGGTTAAAAGACACACTCACTGAGAAGAGTCACTAATATAGTCTAGATCTAAGCAGATCTAATGTCTTCCACTGCTGCAACTCACAAGGACAAAGCAACCCTCAACAGGATCAGCACTGTAGGTGTAAGGTGAAGCTTGGCCCAAGCCTGATAGTGGAAAATATGGAACAAGTCTCCTCCAAGAGCTACTCAAGGAAGGAGGTGTGAATCCTAAGCAGGAAAGCCCAACAAGGGATGTCTAAGCAGACAATACCTTCAGAAAATAATAATCTTCAACAACCCTTTTCATGCTGCCATCCTCTTCCTTTTATAATATTGGATTCTTGTTAAAACCATAAACCACTTCATTAGTTTAGCTCCTTTCACATGTAGAATCTCCTTCTAGAACTGCACTGTCCCTCTAGGAGGTTCAATGCATCTAGACTGCGCTGTAGATATGGTCATGGTTGACTTGGTCAAGTGATCAACCTCTTTCACACTCAAGGTGTCTTCATTTGGACTAGTTAGCATGATTTTAATTCACTTTGAGCTGTCTTTATTTAGGATCAACTCTCTGAGAATAAATGTTGTTGACTTGGTCAAACTTGACCTTGTCCACATAGTTTAGACATTGTTCACACATGTGGATGCCTGATCTGGTTATTTCATGATCCCTTTTCACACTATGAAGGATTTTTATTTATACTTGAGCAATTTATGAGCCTCCTTGTCCATTTATTCATCCATATAGATTTAAAAATAAAAATTAATATTCTTATTAGTTGTAACCTAATTTAGGAATATTACAGTCTCCCCCTCCCAAATGTTGCTTGTCCTCAAGCAACTGCAAGGGTGCTGCAAAATCTCCCCTTCTTCTCTTGTGGCCCCCTCATCCAATAGTCTCCACCATTGCTCCAGATTTTCTGCAATAGTTTTGTCTTCCCATTGTCCCTCCTCAATGTGCAAGTTGGCCTTTGGTGAATAAACCCAATCGCTCTCATCATGAAGAAATGGACGGTCTATGTGGAAACCCTCTTGCTGATCCATGGCCTCCTCAAGATAGAAGTGATGACAATCATGGGGAATTTCATTATTCATGAAAGACTCCCATATCCATGCTATCATCCAAATGAAGTGGATCACCTCTCAGCTTGGAAATCCATAGAAAAACTCCTCCCCAATACATATGAGAGGTATGTTCCCAACAAACATATGGCTCACTCTACAAAGAGACAAGTGATCTATCATAGTGGCCATACAATATCTCATGCTCCCATTGAAGCATGCAGTGCAAAAAGAGTGGGGAATTCCTTCCCCCAAGGACACATCCCACCAATGTGCCTCTCCTCCAACCATGTTCCCAAGAGCAAGAACATTCCCAACACATGGAATCATGATTAGAAGCATGCTAGCTGCCATGTATGGTAAAGGTGAAGGAAGATGTTCCCTCATGTGCAACCAGTGTAGTTTTACCCTTAACTGCCATAGAATAGGAGATGGAAAGTGCCTCCCCCAACACTTGTCTGCTGCCCCATCCCTCCAGGATGCTTGGAGAAGGCGCATCATAGTTGGTGTAAAAGAATCACACCATGAATAATATAAATACTTCCCAGGATTCTCCAAGGAATGACCTGCATCAACATAGTTCATGGCCTTGAGTGGCCCATGAAACCCATCATAAATAGTGCCCCCTCTTGGAGCATTGTTCTACAAATGAGTGTTTGAAAAGTATAAGCATATAGGAGATACATCATAATACTCAGAAGCACAAGTTCCTCTATATACTTGTTTTACATTAGTGAGGTAACTCATGGATGAGTCCCCTCTCACACTCAATGAGTAAGGAGATGTGAATGATGGCTCTTCCCAAGAGCTATGTTTCTCCCTTTCTAACAAATAGTTCATGCACTTATCCATATGAGAGTGCACCTCTTCCTTGAAACCTTCCCATATGAATCCACCCAGGAGAGTATGATATGCTTTAATGAAACCAGTGGGTTTGGAAAGCAGGATCTCATAGGTTGCATTTAGTAGTCTCTCCTTGAGCTTGGAGTCTCTAACCAAAAGGATAAGATTATAGAAATAGATGACTCCATCAACTACCTTAAACCTCCCATCCATTACTTCCCCATCAAGAACCCCACATGTGAAAGGGTCCTTGGAGTATTCCATCATGAGTTGGGAATCCAAATAAGGATCCAGGCTTCCCAAGAATGACAACATTGTAGAGGTCTAAAATGCAGCCCCTGTCATGTCATGGCTCCCCTCTTTGACATGTCTGATGTCAAAATAACATGTTGGAGCATTATAATCTTCCCTTTGCTGCCTCCTTTGCAGCTGATCTTGCCCAAGACAAGATTGAAGCAAATGGAAATCAACCTTCCCTTGGAAAGTCCTTGTCTTCCAATACTTCCTTAATCTGGCCCATGCATGCAAGAAAGTCAACATCCTCTTGTCATGTTCAAAAATCTCTTTTATGAATGAAGGTCCCATGGGCTGCCCCAAAGATATGGAGTTACCATGTGTCCTCATATCCATGCCATCATAGACTTTTGATTCCTCCTTTCTCAGTGTTGTTAGCTGAGTGGAAGATAGAAATGCCCTCTTCAGGAGATTTCTCACCTCTCTGTTAAATTCTTGAGAGCTTCTCTGTGCTGTGCTGGCTTTTCCCAAGGCTCCCTCCTTAGCCAAGTATGCAAATGTTGCCCAAAGTTGAGAGAACACTTTAGTTTTCCTCCAATCAAGAGGTGCTTGAGGTGCTTTTGTTGTGTCTACGTTATCATCTTCTTCCTTCCCCTCCTTCTCTTCAATAGTTGAATTTTCCTCATCATCAATAAGAGACATTAGATCTTGGTCATCTATTGAAGGAGGAATCTTCATGCCTTCCTCTTGAGAAGAGAGCCCTTCATCCAATGCAGATCTTGCCCTAGGCAAAGCATCAAACAAACTTATACCTTCTTCCATGGTTTTCAAAAATGGAGTTGGATTCATAGACCCTTCCAACTCATGCAAAAGATTTTTTTGAGATGGCTTGATAGTCTCAACAGAAGATGTTACACATGAAGCTTCATCAAACTTTGCCACTAATCTTTCAATAAAATTTGCATAAGTAGGTGTATTTGCATTTCTTAAGGAAAAGGATTCAAACAACCACCAAGCATATGCTTTACCTTCAAAATGCAGTGCTGCCACTTTGATGGCTTCAATCTTGGAAACTTGATGTTGTTCCACAAATTTGCTAAGCTCCTCCACCCAAATCCTAACTGGACATTCTAGGGTTCCATCAAAAGTAGATAGATAAAATATACCCATACCATGCTGCTCCTCCTTTGTGCTTCTGTCTTCCTTGATCTTGCAGAACCCTTGGTAGTTCAAGTTATCTTTGAACTCCTTAGATTGAGCTTCATATTCTTGCAAATACTCACCAAGAGTCTCCTTCTTGGTCACACCTCCTTTCTTCCTCTTCATGAAGAAATCACTGACATAGTGTTGAATATTTGGTGATATCGTTGAGTGCACATATCCATGAGATGAGGATTTAGAATTTTCCTCATGTATAGACCTTGTAGATCTGGTTGAGGGATCTTCCTGCTCTTCCCTCGTCATTTCTTGTATGTCTTTTCTGATACCTTGCAAATCTTGAGATAGACGTTTTGTGAACCTCTTCTCTCTAGAAAATAAGGGTTTGCTATGGTTTCTCTTGCAGATCTCCTCCTCCCCATGAGAATACTCCATTCTACTTGAAGCTCACAGGCTGAGCCAAGGAAAGTAGCTTTGATACCATTGTAGTATCCCAAAATCGGGACAACTCAACAAGACTGCTGAAATAACGTACTTCTGAGAATTTTGTGCACATAAATGAGTTTGCAGCTCCTGGATCCCTTAGATCAGCTCATCTAATATCTAAATCCAAAATGAGATTTATTAGATCAGCTCATCTAATATCTGAATCCAAAATGAGAGAAAAAACAAATCAAACTAGGTGGGTTAAACAGATCTCCCACAAACTAGTCTAGCTGAAAAACACCCAAAGAGAGGGGCTATAGCTATATGCAAAGGACTGCTTCAGAAATAACACAGATCCACTAAAGCATAGTAGTAGGATGATATGGAGGTTTAGAAATCATATGTATAACAGAAAATCATATGTACATTATAGCCGATACAGTGTACAAAAGAAAGAATAAGAAAATACAGGAAAAATCCTTAGAAATGAGGTGCTACAACCATAAGAAAAGTCTACAGAAACTTGAAAACGTTATTTTAATGGGCTGAAGTAGCATTTTATTAATCCCAAGATATAGAGCATATCTGTACATAAAAATTTAAATCTAATTCAGATCTGTGTATAAGAAAATCTCATCTATACATTCCCCTTGGGCTTTTGTGCAAACATGAAGCACAAAGAGTAGATCTGAGATCTAAAGTTGCAGATCTACAGAATTATTTAGAAATTTCGAAATCATACAATAGGAAAGCAGATAAGATCTGAAGCAAACATGGATTGGATGGCCAATCGATGGATCACCACAGTGAGAGGAAGAATCCTAACACCGGAGATCTCTCCTCCAAAATGCAGACAAAACACCTTGCAACTTCTCCTTTGCAAATAACGCAGTCCAGGGAGAGAAACTGCACTGTAGGCTCTGAGAATGATTTGGCCTGATGCCAAGGTCTGGATCTAAAGCTCAATTGGCTAATGCACTCTTCCAGGAGGTTAAAATACACACTCACTGAGAAGAGTCACTAGTATAGTCTAGATCTAAGCATATCTAGTGTCTTCCACTATTGCAACTCACAAGGACAACCCAACCCTAAACAGGATCAACGTTGTAGGTGTAAGGTGAAGCTTGGCCCAAGCTTGATAGTGGACAATATGGAACAAGTCTCATCCAATATCTGCTCAAGGAAGGAGGTGGGAATCCTAAGCAGGAAATTCCAACAAGGGATGTCTAAGCAGACAATACCTTCAGAAAATAATAATCTTCAACAACCCTTTTCATGTTGCCCTCCTCTTCCTTTTATAAGATTGGAGTCTTGTCAAAACTCTAAACCACTTCATTAGTTTAGCTCCTTTCACATGTAGAATCTCCTTCTAGAATTGCGCTGTCCCTCTAGGAGGTTCAATGCATCTAGACTGTGCTGTAGATATGGTCATGGTTGACTTGGTCAAGTGATCAACCTCTTTCACACTCAAGGTGTCTTCATTTTGACTAGTTAGCTTGATTTTAATTCACATTGAGCTGTCTTTGTTTAGGATCCACTCTCTGAGAATAAATGTTGTTGACTTGGTCAAACTTGACCTTGTCCACATAGTTTAGACATTGTTCACACATGTGGATGCCTGATCTGGTTATTTCATGCTCCCTTTTCACACTATGAAGGACTTTTATTCATACTTGAGCAATTTATGAGCCTCCTTGCCCATTTATTCATTCATCTAGATTTAAAAGTCAAAATTAATATTCCTATTAGCTTTAAGCTAATTTAGGAATATTACACTTATCTTGTTGTGTTTCTCCATGAATGTGCCACATTAAGATTAGAAATGTTAAAATAGCTAAATATTGTTATTTTTCTTTATTTATGATGAATTAGAAAGGATTATTTTATGTTTTATTGATGATCACTTTCCTAGTGTTGTTCAGATGGATCCTATGTAGTTACGGTAACAACCTCTGAGGCTGGAATACATACCAAGGTCCAAGATAAATTTTGGAACATGGGTTTTTTTTCTAGGGATGCTAAGATGGATTTATATTACCTAACTCATACCCAAGTCAACTCCATTAGGCTCTATATCGTGATCTATAGTTCAAATAACTTGTGCCAGGAAGAATCAAGTGACTAACTTCGGGCAGATTTGTGGAGAAATGAAACACAATTTGGAAAATCTAAGGTATGGGTTTTTCTCTTAACATCCCCAAGTAAGTGACACATGAGTAATTTCTTTAAAAATTCATGGATCAGGATATATGCACGATTCTTCTAGGAAGAACTTTCTTGTTGCATTCATTGACTAACAACAATACAAACAGAGAAACCAATTAACAAATGGAATATCACAAATCTATTCTGAGATGGTTTCATTATATATTAATCTAATTTAATCACATCTTGAGTTGTTTTCTAACTAAGATCTTCTAAAAACAAGCAAACATAATAGGCTTGTAAAATTTTCCATAACTTTGATAGTCCAAATTTTGGGAAATTGGTTCCAATTTGTCCCCTTGACTATTTGTATAAAATGTATGGACTGAGAGTAGGTTCAAAAGGGCAATGCGTTGGTACCATAATGTTTGTAACAGTTATACTTGAATTTTTATTCCATAATCAATGCAATTTTTACAAGTTCGTAGCTTATCTCTGAGTTGTTATTTTGTGAGCTATGAATCACAAGCCCCCTAATAGGGAGGATGAACCCTTCTCTTTAGCAAGGATCACTATGTTGTATTGATAGCGTATTTAGTTTACTTCAATCTATTGCAGGTTGTGATATTCTAATTCCTGATAAGTTTTACTTAACATTTTTATAAATTCTCATTAGTAGATTGTTATTACAGTTGGACTAGATTGGTTTGTAGAATTTCATGTATAATCACTCATGTATAAACATAGTTTTCTTTGGGATTGATCCTTACTAATTGAGTGTTGTTATCATTATTCAATTGTTGCTACTATTATATATCTATGTTCCACTTCTTCTAGATAATGTTAGCTAGTTGTTGTTACAGTTAATATAGTTTATCATGCAGTTACTAAGTAGATTAATGTTGGTTGAATGTTTGGTTGTGTGAGGCAGTGATCGAATGATGGTATGTAATTGAAGGGTTGATTTCAAGTGTGTTTTTTTTGTTTCTTTCAAGTACGGTTTCTATTTCCATCATCATTTGTAGCGAGTTATATTTATGCAAGTGAGGGTTTGATAATGTGGCTTTTGGGAGTTGATTTCTATTCCCTCAAGACGTGAGAGTGACAACAACATTAATAGATTGTGTGCCAGTTCTTTTAGAAGAAAGATCAACTTTAGGAATTAGCTAATTCTTGTTAGAAATTGTTTCTTGCATATACTTTGCATGATAACCTTGAAATAAACAAAATTACCCTGGTTGGTAATATATTTCTGAGCGAATTGACTTGTTTTATTAATACAATTAATTTTCCAAACATTTTGGCACCATTTTTGTGGAGGTTACCAAGGGCACAAGAGCATAATTGACATTGCTTATTTTTATAGAGGTATTGTTAAAATATAATGCATTAGAAGCATTCCTGGCTCTGAGGTAACAGGGTGGTAAGACAAGAGGTAGGAACCTGTGCATCGCTTTTACAAACTGAAGTGAGATCGACCTTATAAAGAGTCGGGACATATACGTTGCATTTCCTACAATTAGGATTTGTTCCATCTAATTTCATTCGAAGTAGATTTATTTTTATTTTATTATTATTACTCTCCATGTACTAATCCATGTGCTAGCAGAATATATCAACTAGTTGAAGAATCTTGTTGAGGAAGGAAAAAATGGTACTTCAAGGAATATTTTAATGAGGAGTTTGAGAAGATCATTGGGGAACAAAACTTAGCATAAGATGCTTCCGTTGAGATACAAAAATCAGCAAATGGAAAATTCACAAGAGCATAAATTGGTAATTAGTTTGAAAATTTTAAAATTGAGTTCATTAGCTCTTTGTCTTCACAATTGGAAGTTTTGGTGGAAAAATAGAAGCAGGTTGAAGTTGGAAAAGCACTGCCAATATTCTGCTCCAACAATAGGAAGAATCACTCCCTCACAGAGTTTTACTTAACATTTAGGAAGTCTATGGAATTTGTGAGTGGGATTACTCAAGGAAAAATTTCCCATGGATACCAAAATTAAAATAAGTATTTAAGTAACTAGGCGAGGAGAAAGAGCGAGGATATTTTATTTGATCTAAGAAGCCATGGAAAGCTCAACCATCATCATTTTTTAGTACCTAGAATAACATGTACAATCCTCAAAAATTTCCTTAAGAAATTCAAAATCCTATAGTTCGGTGGAAACCTCCTGGTCCTATTCCAATTCAGTACCCCACACCATCATCGTAATGGACCTCTCGATTGAGTCAAAGATTCCCATGGCCTCAAGGATGGCATGGAGCCTCCTTTCTAAGGCAGTTCCCTATGCAAACTTAGCTTCATATGCAACAACAACATCTGCAACTCTCATCCAATGTGGCACCAAGTATTCCTCTGTTACGACCCCAAACACCTATGCAACCTAACCCAAATAAAAAAATAAGGTGGTATAACAATTCAAAGCACTTATCTTTCCCACTCACTATATCTCACCCAGAAATGTCATGTGTTATAACCAAAATTTGGTCATCTAACCATTTACAATTAGATGGAGTGAAGTACACCATGTAAGACCAATTTTACCATAGTAAAATTACTTTCACTATAAGAAATAATTTAATAAACCATATTTTATTAAGTTATTTATGGTTTAAAAAATAAACCCCATGAGGAATAATTAAATAAATCCTTATTTATTTGATTTTACTCGAGGAATAATTAATTAAACAAGGCCTAGTCGCCTTGCCATGATCAAATTTGTCCTCTAGTCCATTCCGCTCTATCTTTTCTTAGTGCTAGCTGCCCCCAAGTGGGTCCGCAAAGCCATAAGAAACCTTCAATGAAATTTTCTTTGGGGAGGCAAGAAGGATAAGAGGAAATGGGCTTTGGTCAATTTGAAAGAGGTGTGTGTTCCAAAAGCCTTAGGCGGCCTTGGCCTCAGGGATCCACAACACAACAATGCAGTAATGGGTGCAAAAATCTTGCCGCATTGGATTTCTAATCTGGAGGTCCCTTGGGCGCAACTCTGGCTCTCCAAATATGCAAATAATTGGCCAGCCGAGGATCTAATTCTCTTTGACATTGAAATGGAAGGTTCCCTCATCTGGAAAGCTGTGAAACAACATAGAGCCCTTGTAAGAGATCATATTTTTTGGGAAGTTCGCTCAAGAAACTAGACCAAGTTCTGGAATGACTCCTGGAAGCAAATGCCCAAACTTGCCATTCTCTTTCCCGATTCAAATTGGTAGGGCATTCTTAATCATATGGACAATCCCCAGATCAGCTGATTTTGGAGCTCACAGATCAATCCCCAATTCCAACAATGGCTCACAGCTGATCAGCTTCAGGAGGTCCATGGTCTTCAGTTAACAGATGACATCAGACAGGAATTAGCAAAAAGAAGAATTTGCCATGTTGAGGGGGACGATATTGTGCATTGTGGTTACTCCTCCCAAGGGATCTTTACCACCAAAGAGGCCTATCGTCTGCTCCTTCCTATCCCTCATCATCGTCAGGATTCTATTTGGTTAAAAATATGGCATCCTAGAATCTGGCCAAAAATATCAACCTTTATTTGGCTTTTAAGCAAAATGTGCATTCTCAAATGGGATAATCTTCACAGAAAATGGTTTGAGGGTCCCTCTCACTGTCAAAACTGTGGTAATGAGGAAGAAAAATTTGAGAAACTCTTCAACAAGTGTGCCCTAGCCAACACACTTTGGGATAAAGTTGTGTTGCTAAGCAGAAGTTCGGATAGGAATTTGGGGGACATTCTAAGCACCATCAGAACTTGGCCCTACTCCCCATACCTTTGTGATCTTCTTAACTCCCTTTGGATCATCCTACCCAGGCACATCCTCTGGGCTATCTGGAAAGAGAAAAATCGCCGCATATTTAAATATCAAAGCACTCCTCCTGACGCTCTCTGGACCACCATTTGTAGCAATATACAAGATACTTTGGCTCTTCAGCGATGGCAAGACACTGATCTCCCATCACATCCTAGGGAGAAAATCAGATGGTCCAATTGGAATTTCTCGCTTCACTCATTTCTGATCTCAGAGCCCCCTTCAAACCACTCTTCAAGCTCCCCTTGTTCTTGGTCTCCTCCCCCTCTAGTCTTCTTTAAGCTCAACTTTGATGGTGCATCCAAAGGCAATTCAAGGGAAGCAGGTTTTAGTGGGATCATCAGAAACTCGGAAGGCAATGCTCTCTTGATCTTCTTTGGCTCCATGGGATGGGACACCAATAACATTGCCGAGCTTGAGGGAATGTATCAGGGGCTCCTCTTAGCCCAAGAAAAAAACTTCTTCCCTTTGGAAATAGACAAAGACTCCCAATTCATCATAAATGTGGCCAAGCATCTCCAAGCAGGGTCTTGTACTTCAAAGTTCACTATGAGTTGGCGACTAGCAACTCGCTTCAGGCTCCTGGAACACTGGCTCCAAACCCACTCTGTTGTAGCCTTCAATCACATCAAAAGATCAACCAATTATGCTTTTGACCTCCTAGCCAACAAAGGAGTCACTCACAACGATCCTCTTTCCACTTGTTCTCTTCAATCCCTTAATGATGAAGCTCTCAAACATGATTGCACTCTTCTGGTGCACAAATACCTTCACCACCCAGATGCGGGTGCTATGTAGCAATCGGAGAGGCCACCTGGGCACCATGTGGAGGGACATTTGTCCACCCCACGTGCTTGCACATGGTCAACCGTCCAGCGTTAAATGCCGCAGGCTTGTCATTAATTCGCACTCTGTCACCTTCAATACAATGTCCTCCTGCTGCAGAGCATTTAGAGCTCTCGAGTCCAGCACCATGGCTATTAAGCCCACCTCCCGCATCCATTCTGCCCCATTTGGCTCTTGCTTTTGCTTTCTCTGCATGCTTCCCATTTGGCCTCTCAACCTCTGGCTCTTGGCCCTCCTCAGCCCTATCATAGTCTCCCCTCAGCGTTTTCTGGCAAAGGCAACTACTCTCCGGTGTTGTCAAGCGTTCCCTCCTGGTCCTGCACTTCCGCTCCTCTGCCTAACATGCCTCGGCGTCACCATATGCGATGTTGCAGAGCTGGAGGTTGAGGACTTCCTTCCAGACCACCGCTTTCGTAGGCCATGGGAAGAGAACTAAATCTCTCTGTTGGCTGGGAAGAACTGTGTAGGCTTGACCCTGTCAATCTCTCTGCCCAATTATCTCTGCAGCTCCCTGTTTCCCCTCTGGCCTCCTCTAACATTCAGCCCAAGAAACATCCAAGTAAGTCAACCATCTCGCATGAGCCCGCCTTCATCCCTCAAAATATGAAGGCTCTCTCTATGCAAAGTGCCTCCAGCAGCAGCCACTGCGCCAGTAGTAACTCAGGTTCCAGCGATGGGCGCAACTCTAATAGTGACGTTGAAGACAAGGTTGAGGACAGCAGTCAGCTTGCGGCCACCTCCAATCAACTAGACGCTCCAGGGTCACCACGGATACAGGCTTCTAGCCACGCGGTGCACAAAGAGGAGGATGAATCCTTATATTTCTGTAGGATTGAGGAGGAAGAAGCCATCTATAGCAAGAAGAATGATGGCCTTCACCAGCCTCATTTGTAGGGATATCTTCTTTTTTACTAGTTTTTTCAAAGCGCTCTCTAGTTTATACATGTTTTGGATGACTTTGCTTTTAGGCTTCAATTCAAACTTCAATATTGTGTATGTTGGTTTCCCGTTTAGGGAAACATTATTTTTGTGCTATTGGAGGACTGGTTTCCCCAGCTGAGGTAGTACGTTCTCTAGTTTTGCGTTCTCTAGCTTCAAACTCTTGATACTTCCCTCTGGAATTGGCTTGCCAAGCCCAGAGGAAGAGATATGTAATTTTTTTCCGTGTGATATAATAGCAATAGTCTAACTTAGAAAAAAAACTTAATTAAAACATTATTTAAATAATATTCCTGGTCATATTTAATCCAATTAGGAGAAATAATTAGATAAATCATTATTTTTCTTATTTTTCTCTAGGAATAATTAATTAAATCATTATTTAGTTATTATTCCTTGTTAAATTTGACTAAATCACCTATAGATAATTAAACAAATCATTATTTGTTAGTTATTCCCTAACCACATTCTTGAAATGATAAATAAATCATTTATTTGTTATTATTTCTAAATAAAGGTATTTAACCAATTTAAATACCTTTTCCCTCCAACAAAATATAATAAAATATTCCAAGCGGTTAGATCTAGATCTTGGTGAATAATATTTTATTATTCAGCATTATCAAGGATAACTCAATATTTTGTTATAAATAGGAGGGTTTTCCATTCATTCTTCACTTTGATCCCTTTCATTGTCGCACTTTGATCATTCTCATTGTTGCTACTATTTTCTTTTGCCTCTTGAGCTCCTATAGAGTTCAATACATTTTGGTTTTTATACACCATTGAGAGAGAGAAACTTCTGGAACTGAAGCGTTGAGGACAACCAAGAACCCATCCCATTGAGGGGGACTGGTAACACTTATTTTTTTCCCTTCACTAGGTGTAATAATATATGAAAACATTCTTTAAATATTGTCTTCATCTGTTGGATGCATGGAGTAATTACTATTTCTTTTTACTGTTTAACTGCTTTTACTGCATAGATTTGGTTTTTTACAACATTTTTTCTAACTATCGATTACAGATCTAAAAAATTTAAGCAACCGTTTATGTTGTTAGGGTTGTTTGTCACACACAACTAAAGTAGGCTCTTTTCGTACACTTGCGTTAAGAATTTACACTAACAAATGGCGACTCCGTTGGTGTTTTAATTACACATTGACGTCAACAAATGACAACTCCATTGTTGTAATCCAGATTCCTGCATGACCATCAGCTTCACTAACAAGGTTTTTTCTTCAGTTGTTTTTAGTCTCTTGATGTTGTTTTTTGTGCCCTAAATCAGTCAAAATTATAACTTCCGGCAGTTTTCGGGTGTTTTCCGCAGGTAACGGGTAACAGTCGCGCCAGAGACGACAATTTTTTCGCATCCTGCCACCTGAAGATTCAGGAACAAGAAATCACACTTTCTGAGCCAAAAACTATGATTTCTCGTAGAACTCGCCCCTGTCTGCCTAGAAACTCTGATCTCCACAGCCCACAGGTTAGTACCTGCGAACAAGAACTTTTTTCTGATTTTTTTTTGTTTGCCAGGGTTTACCGAGAGCATTGTTTTTGCTTGTATGAAATTTTTCTCAGCCCTTCTTAGGCCTGGATATGCTCAATTTTTCTCCTTGAATTAGAATCAACCCCCTAGGGTTTTAGTACATTTCCACCTTTTTAGTAGGGGTCAAGCTGAGTAGGTAGTCTGATATTTGCAACACTTTCAGACATAGTTTTGGGGTCTGATCAATCCTTTTTTAAGGTCATTTTTTATAGTTATTATTTCATCCAAAACCCCCTATTGAGTTTTTTTTGGTCTTTCCCTAAGGGTACCGTAGTTTCCCCTAGTGTTTTAACCTTTTTCCTTCCATTTTGGAGCAGTTTTCCCCTTCGGTTTCTTGTTGTTTTCTGCGTCATTTCCAGCAGATATGAGTCACTAGATCCATGTCCCTTATACCTTAGAAATTTTGGCCATCTTGGGTGTTTTGAGTCAATTTTTCCCACCTTTTCGACTAGTTGTTTGAGAAGCCTTCTTTTGGGTTGAATTTAAGCATAATTAGTTGTTTACTTTACTGTCATTTCAGTTTTATTTATAGTACTTCAACATTTTTTTTTATACAACTGTCTCAGCTTAGTTAAAATTAACACATGGCTTACACACACTCACACCTAAAGCGAAGAGTGCTTGGTTTACATCGCCAAGCCAAGACATAAACATCGTAATTAATTAATCTGTCTCACAGAGCCTTTGTTTATCACTCTTCAACATTTTTGTGTCATTTGTGGCTTGCCATAATTATTTCACCAAGGTGTTTATCACGGAGACTCCAAGGCCTTCACCCTCAGTTTTCGTTAGGAATACTTACTCCACTGCGTAGGGTTTGAGTTAGTCCTTTTTCGAGTCCCCATACCGACTCTGATTCTAGTTCATCGGGCTCTTCGTCTTATTCCAAACCTGATTCCCCTCACTCTCATTTTGTCACCATGTCAGGCGCCATTGTAGGTGTAGGTTCTCAAGCTGGTGGTGCCCTCAGCCCTAATGTTGGAGCTGCTACTAGCAGAACCGCTACTGGAACTGTTCTACTCCTTTTCTACCTTTTATGGCAGGTTTAAGCCTTCTCGATTTTAGCCAGTTAATCAATGACCCTATACTCCACGATGTAGGTTAGGCAACTATGCCAACTAAGATTCCTTCTAACATTCCTAAGTTTGAAGGAAACACTAGATAGGACCCTACTAATCATGTCTGCTCCTTTCATATGTGGTGTTTGTCCAATTCCATTACCGATGACTCCATTCGCCTTCGGTTGTTCCAACGTACGCTCACTAGAGAAGTTGCAAAGTGGTATGTTGACCAAATTGGTGCATCTCATTCCAATTTTGTGACTCATTCTAAAGAATTTTTTTCTTACTTTCAGTTACCCTCCACTATGATACCGGTACCGATTTTTTGACCACATTCCATAAAAATTTTGCCACCCGCCTTTCTGACCATGTCCAAGAATGGCATAGAAGGAGGAGCTTGTGTCGAGATCCTACATTCGACGACCATGTCTATATGGATTGGTTTCTTAGAACGCTTTTTCCTTCCATTGATAAATATGTCGTGTCTCACTTTCCTCAAAAAGAGGAAGAATCTTTGCAAGTCGCATTAAAATATGACTTGATCTACGTCCACTATGGTTTTTTTAATACCGTTTTACCAGATCTTCCTAGACCTAGTGGTGCCAACGCACCGGGGGCATCTCACGCCACTGACGGTATCGTTGGATCTCTTTCACATCCGTATACTTATCCTCCCATGATTTATGGTTACCCCCAAGGGGGATCAACTCCTCCAACACCTATCCCCCTCCCTAAAACTTCTATTAGGGTCAAAGCACGCCTTATGCATTTCCCCACTCACATCAACCGATGCTAGGGCTAGTTTTTGCTCAACTTGTTTATCCTAATTTTTTCCATCCTCCTTTCTATCTGTATGCATAACTCAGTGCTCCAGCCCCTTCGGCATCAGCGCCCCAACCTCCAGTGCATTCTCAACCTTTGCCATAACATCCACTGCCTACTCAAGGTCAGGTATATGCACAACAGTGTGTGACTAATCCTACTAATTCAAAGAAAAATAATAAGGGGAAAGGAAACCAAAACCAAACAAGCACAGGGTAACCAGGGGCACCAAGTTAATCAACCAAACACACCCCAAGGGAACCAGCCTAACACCGTAAACCAGCAACAGGGCGATAAACCCAAGCAGAAAAAGCCTCTTCGTATGAACAAGCCTTGTTCATGTTGTGGTGTCCATGGCCATTATACTCACAATTTTCCCCTTTTACCTCAAATGCGCCAGTTGTGGGAAGCACAAGCATCGTCTAGAGGATAGCAAGCCACTGCTTCGCTTCCTCCAAACACTGCGCCAACTCAACCAGCTGTGTTCATTAATCCTTTCCCTCAATAAGGATATGTTGTTGCCCAAACACCTCAAAGTTAGGCCACTCCTCAACCTCCGTAGTATGGTACCCCTGATTACCAGATTCTCATGATGAATTCTGAAGAAGTCAATAGCACTGATGTCAATCTTCAAACCTGGTAGTGCTAATATGACAAGCAACCTGTTATGTCTAAAACCGAGTCCCAAATCAAAGTTCCCACAGAGTCCATTTTGACACCAAATGTTCCCTTACAAATCCCTCAGCCTAATACAAAGGTAATTTAGAATATCCCCAAAGGGTCATTACGCCAAAATGTTGCTTCTGCCAAATCCGGCCACACCTACAGTATAGTAGATGAATTGGAACAGTCACCTGTTTCCATGTCAACACTGGAAGTCCTCCTGTCGTGCCCATCTGAATGAAAAGCTCTACTATCTTCTTTGGGCTTTATGGATCCTTCAGATGATTATTTGATCATATTTGATGTTGACAAGTCATAGCATCCCCCTTTACCTTCATTTTTTTCCTTCCAAATACCACTCAAGATTCATAATTCCCATGTTCAGAGATGTATCACTGACGAGAGCGCATCCACCTGTGTGATGTCTACCTATGTTTGGAATAAGCTTGGATCATCCGAATTGGCCAAATCCACCATCACTTTGCGTACATGGGATGGTCATCCTTCTCAGACCCTTGGCATTCACCATAATTGTCCTGTCACACTTGCGGGAAAGATTGTTTGTATTGACATAGAAGTCACTGATGCCCCCTTGGAATATAATACCCTCTTGGGTTGTAGCTATACCAATGTGATTTATGTTGTCGCATCTGCAGTTCATCGTAAGATGTTATTTCCTCATAATGGAAAGATCGTCACTATCGATCAATTGACATATTACGAACCGAAGTCTCAGACCTCCCCTGAGCCCATCATATCTTCGGTGGTTGATAACCAATTAGTAGCACCTCTCACCAGTGTTTCACTAGGAGTCTATAAAGATTCCACCTTACTTGGTTCATTCCCTGGTCCCCCCCTCTCATCACTGAGCCCAGCTCATCGAGTGTTTTCATGTTACAAGCGTCTCGGGCTAGCCAAAAGTGGCCCAGTTAGACTATCCAGCAGCCAATGCCTTTGAAACCTGCTATTTTTAACCTGACATAGCCTTCAGGACCTTCTCCTCAATGACCTTCTCCTTCTGCTGGTGTCTCTCCCAATATTTTTCAACCAGGAATGGTTCCCCCAATCCTTAACCATTTGATATCCATTCTATCAGGCCATTACTCTTTCGGTAAGATACTAATTTTATCTCTCGCCTCTAGAGTATTTTCGGTGCCTGTTATGGCTTCATTGAGTCTACCCAATTTAGCCCTGGGGATCCCGGTTTGGTACATTGATCCCCCAGCAAACAGTCCACCTGGTCAACTCAAACCTTATACCATTTTGACCTCAGTCCAACCAGTCACGATGACCCCTTCCTTTTCTTCTGTGCCACAACCACCTCAATAGGACCCTAATCCTGTTGCAAAAGCATATAGTGAGGGGGGGAAATCCAAAAATAAGGAAACTAAGGAAAAGGCTCCCCAAACAATTCCTTCTCCTCCTAAGCCTCCAAATCAGTCACCTTCGTGTCCTTTGTGTGATGTTGTTGGGAAATCCATGCATAACTGTCCTGAACTTTCTCATCTCAAACATGTGGTCAACGAGACGTTTCTTGAATCTGACATCCCAGAGGTCCATGTTACCTTACCTAATTCAGCTAAGAAACTCAAATCATTGCGCACGAAACACCCCTATGCTTTGTGTGACCTTTATGGCCACTATTCTCATCATTGTCCCCGTATTGACGAATTTCGTGATACCCTTGAATTAGTTCCTGAAACATTGGTCACTTGTAGTGGATCATGTACCCCTCTACTTGTGAGTTTTGTTTCAGCAGAACCAGAGGAAATTTTTGCACCCATTATGATACCTCCCCCCGATGTCTATATGACAAAATCTTCGATCGATTTTCTCTACATGTCATCATCAATGAGCTCCACGGTGGAAGACCCCTTAGGGGCCTCCCCTTATGTTTCGATCAAACCTCCCTCAGCAAATACCTTGGTCTCAACATCGGTAGATGTTTCATCTACTAGCTCTTCATATACCCTCCATTGTGATGCGTATGTGAACCATATTTCTCATGATGATGTGATAGGTAGTAGCCTTGCCGCATCATGTGGTCTTCCTTCCACCATTCCTCCCATCTTCCATTATGATGAAGACATTATGGAATCCATTACCACCCCTAATTTTCCCTGGGATGATATGCACCATCATGCGTACTTCCTTCCGCAGCAGTCCCATGACCAGTATGTTGTGGATTATAAAGACTTCATCCATGATGAAGTTGATTGGTTTATAAATCCCATTCCTACACCAGATGCTTTCAAAGAATGAAACATGGCCAATATATCTCCTGCCATTAAAATAAACATTTCCGATAAACTAGGGGTAGAAGAAAACATTACCTTGGGGACACAGCACCCCAGAATAAATTGAGGCTTACACTAAGTTATTCAAGGAATTTCGTGATGTTTTCGCTTGGTCCTATTCAGAGATACTCGGACTTGATCCTGCCATTTTCGAACACCATATCGATACATGGCTCGATTCCAATCCTGTCTGTCAAAATTTGAGACCCATCAATCCTTCCAGACGAGAGGCTATCAAAGCCGAAATAGATAAGCTTAAGTAGGTTGGTTTTATCTATACACCACATGGGTTTCCAACCCAATTCCCATACTCAAGAAACAAGGCACAATTTGTGTCTTCACTTACTTTCACAACCTGAACAAAGCTTTTCCCAAAGACAACATCCCCACACCATTTATTGACCAAATAATTAATGAGTCTGCAGGGCATGAGGTTCTATCCTTTATGGATGGTTTCTCTGGGTATAACCAAATTACTATCCGGTGTGTTGATCAGTTAAAAAATGTGTTCATTATTCCGTGGGGAACTTTTTCTTATAAGGTCATGCCTTTCGGCCTAAATAATGATGAAGCCACCTTCCAACTAGCCATTTCATACTGCTTCTATGACTTGGCTCATATTATCCTTACCTACCTTGATGACCTCATGGCTCATTCCAGGCATCGGGAGCAACACATTCATGATTTTTGTATTGTCTTTCTCCGATGTCGCAAGTATATTATTCACCTCAACCCGTTTAAGTGTGTCTTTTGCGTTCCTTCTGACCATCTCTTGGTCTTCATTGTGTCCAAACATGGTATAAATATTGGTCCCCTCAAAGTTCAAGCCATTCTTGAGCTTCCCATTCCTCATACCTTGTGCCAGTTACAAAGCCTTCAAGGCAAATCCAACTTCCTCTGTTAGTTTTTCCCTGACTATGCCACCACTGTGCACGGGTTTCTAAGGCTCCTTCGATCTAACATTCCATTTTTTTTTATGACTATGCTCAACAATATTTTGATTCCCTTAAACATGATATCACTTCTGCTTCCTTGATTAGTCCTCCTAACTTTGAGAGGGATGATTAGAAGATCATGTGTTATGCTCAAAATTGAAAGTGCTCAAAACAGGACCAAACCCGAGCGACCAGAAAGGTCTCGTCGTTGCGATTTTAGCGTTGTGAACGGTTCAAAAAACCGATGTCATATGAGGAAGATATCACATATTGTTTGTTTTCCCAAACATCAAACTTTTGTGATTGGATGCCCAGTCAGCATGCAGGTACAGTCAGTAGGAATATTCTAGGGAATATTCCCTTTTATCTTAGCCAACCGGATAGTGCCATGTGGCATGTTGTGGGCCATTGATTTTTTTTGTTATGGGAATCATTTCTGACCATTGATGGATTTTTTTTGGGACCGTTGGATGAGCGAGATGTGGAAAGCTCGAAGGCCGCCACGTGTCCTTAGGAGATTGTTATTAAATTTTATGGAGTCGGGGGGGTTCGACCCCGCGACCTCCATCTTGCATGCCCAGCCTCTGACCATTCCGCCTATGACTTGTTTCTTAACACTATAGGGTTTTCGGTTCCATATAAGGTTGAACGAATAAATGGGTGAATAAAAAAAATAGGCCAGCCCCAACCACCATACAACCAGCGGCTATGACCAAGACCTAACATTTTCCAAAACCGGCGGTTTAAACCGTAACACCAGTGGGTGGTAAAATCTATCACATGTGTGGCGGTTACATATTTGGTTGTAGTTAACAGTCGTTTGGGCGGCTAATTCGGCGGGTATTTTTGAACCTGTCACATGGCAGAGTAAACGAAAACTAATGCCACCATTTTCAGAATGTTGCGTAGCCTCCAGGTTCCACTCCAAAAGGTGGAGGTTTGTACCGATCACATGGCACAGGGTAATGGCTTTCAATGCCATGGTTTTCGGAACCGTGCCACTTCGGGTTCCTTGCCACCATGCGGAGTTTATCCCAACGGTTTCAATGGGGACATCGACGGGTCGGCATGTGACCACCCCGCCCAAACCTTAAGATTTATTCAAACGTTCATTTTCGACGGAGTTGGAGCACACCCCTATTTTTATTTCTTTTTATTAAATTTAACTCCATTTAAGTGCCTGCCTTCACTTTTAGTGGAGATTTTCTAGATGACATTGGGAAAAATGCATGGGGAGGTCAATTTTCGACCAATTTTGGTGAAACAAGAGTCTACCTAGACTAATTTGAGCATTTTGGCACCATTGGTGCAGAGAAAAAAATCATTAGAGTCCTATAAACACACGTAATTTTCAATTTTGAGCATAATGACAAAGAGGTACATGCCATTGGGAGCTGGACCAACAGATGTAGCCCAGGAGGGGTGAACTACTTCATCATGCCTACTGTGTAAAACTTATGTCTGATGGTGTTTCTCTGTTATACACTGTTGTTAAGTTTTTTTAAGGCTTATTTTCATGCTTAAAGTTCACTAATTCATCTATGTTTCATGGTTAAAACACTCGTTACTTAAGCAAACAAATGGAGACAAATTGTACATGTTTTTATTACTAAAAGGACACTTAGCACAGCAGAACTAATACACTCCTTTCAGATCAAGTTGGTATCATAGCTAGAGTTTAATCTCTGGTGTTTTTATGTGCAAAGGTTTGTTAACTGTTTGCAAGGGTTTTAATGCTTACTAGGCTCAAGCTTAAGAGAGGAGAAGGAAAATTAGTCGACGCAAGAGGTTCTCAAAGTGAGCCACAGCAAAGGAGGGAAAGATTTCCACATTCTCCACCACCTAGCTCACCTCCAAAAGAAGAAGAAGCAGCATCAAGCATGCCTTTAGGAGAAGGAGAAATTCATGAAGAGATGGATCCCAAAGAAGAAGAAAGAGTGTATAGTAAACAATTTCTTGACTTGACTGAAATGGTTAGAGTCCTTTATCAAGAAAGGAATGAGAAACTAGAAGAAGAAAGGTCCAAACTTCACAAGGAAGGACAGGGATCATCAGGAGGCCACAATGATGAAGATAAATCAAAGAAGGGAAATGGAGGAAATGGAGACAGTGGAAAGTCACCATCATCACCCTCATCTTCATCCTCATCATCCTCTACTTCAACTTCAGTACATTAGTCATACAATTCAAAGAACATGGGTAAAAGTCCTTTTCTAAAACTTGATGTTAAGTTTGAATTACCAATGTTTAATGGTGAAGTTAATGCAAAAAAGCTAGATAATTGGATTAGGCAATTAGAGGTCTATTTGAGAATCCAAAATTTTCATGATGATGATATCAAAATCCAACCAGCTTCATTGAGAATGGAAGATGCAACACTTGTTTCGTGGGAAGCCAAGACAAAGGAGGAGATAAAGAAGCATGGTAAGATTATTTTATCATGGACTAATTTCCTTTTTGCAATAAAAAAATAGTTTTATCCATTAGCTCACATGCAGAAATCCATAATGGACTGGAAAATTTTAAACAATTGAAAGGACAAAATGTACAAGTGTATACTCAAGACTTTAGGAGAGGATCTCTTTTATTAGGAGTAGATTTGCAAATCCAAGACACTTTTCTCAAGTATATAGGAGGTTTAAATACCTACCTAAGACATACTATCCTCATGTTTGACCCTACAAGCCTAGATGAAGTTTGTGTACAAGCCACACACTTAGAGGCAAGGGGAAAACAAAACTTAGATGTGAATGAGGAAAATGAGTTTAAAGGCAAATGGAAGAAAAAGAAAAATGCAAATATTGGAAAAGAGAAGGGAAAATTATTTGCAAACACTGTTCTAAAACTAGCCATGATGAAGACCATTGTTGGAAACTTCATCCAGAGTTGAAACAAGAAAGTTTTAAAGCCAAAGAGAAAGCCAAGGATAAAGGAAAAACTGTTGCAATAGCTAAACAAGACCTAGGGTCGGATTCAGGAGTTGAAACAAAAATCATATCTATGGGACTAAAGAACATGAAGGGGAAAGAGATTGAAACTAAACCTAGTTCTAGTATATCTAACTATCACATACATGCTCCAAATGAAGAAGAGAGAATTGAACTGTTTCATGTGAGGGTCATTTCCAAACATACCAAGGTTGACACATTGTTTGATAGTGGGTCACAAGAAAATTTAATCTCTGAAGACTTGGTCAAGAAACTTAATCTTGATACCATTCCACATCTGAAACCATATCCACTTGGTTGGATTTGTAAGGATGCAAATTTATATGTTTCAAAGAAGTACATATTGCGCTTTGCAATAAATGCACATTTCATTGACACAGTTGAATTAGATGTTTTTCAGCTTGATATAACAGGTATGGTGTTGGAAAGTCCTTACTTGTATGACAGGAAAGCAATATTCCATCACAATGATAAAAAATACCATTTATTCAAAGATGGAAAGGAGTATATTGTGAGAGCTAATCGCAAAAAACTAGACATTTCTTTAGTTAATGTGAGGAAAATGAAGAGGCTAGTCAATGTAAGCCAAAACTTGACATTGATGATGATTAAAAAAAAGATGTTTTAAATCATCCTTTTCAAAAAAATGTTGATGTATGTAATGAGTTGTTTGAGTTTGAAAGAAGGTTGTCTTTGAAAGAATATGACAAGCAGTTTCAGTAGTCACACATTGGTGTTGAACGGTGCTGAAAACAAGGTGTCAATGCACGAAGTTGCAAAGGTCAAAGAGAGGGAAAAGCAACTTAGCAAAGAAGGCACATGATTTAGAAATGTTCATTGCTGGTTTCTGAAAGGCATGGTACAATGGCGAAGAAACTTGGTCAATAATAGACACAAGTTCAATGCAAATTCAACAAAAAATCGCCATAAGGGCAGAGTGCAAGGTGAGAACAATTCCAAGTTTCCTTTGATTATAGACTAATGTAGAAACAAAATGTTTACTACAAAGTTAGGTTGTTGTTTTGCAAGTTCAGAAAATGTGCAGAATGACAGTGTCAAAGATAACAATGGTTGGTTGACGGAATCAAGGAAACATTTTTCGTTTCAAGAAAATCTCCAATTAATAAAATTACGGAAATTTCAGTGGATAAATATTGGAAGAGTGGCGAAAAATTCTCCTCATCTTCATGTTCAGTAAACCAGAGATATTTTGCAGTCCAAAAGCTTCCCAGTGGGGAGGTGTGATCATGAGATCATGTGTTATGCTCAAAATTGAAAGTGCTCGAAACAGGACCGAACCTAAGCGACCGGAAAGGTCTCGTCGTTGCGATTCTGGCATCGCGAATGATTCGAAAAACTAATGTCGTATGAGGAAGATATCGTGTTCTGTCTGTTTTCCCAAACAACAAAATTTTGTGACTGGATGCCCAGTCAGCATGTAGGTACAGTCAGCAAGCATATTCTAGTGAATATTCCCTTTTCTCTCAGCCAACCAGATCGTACCATGTGGCATGTTGTGGACCATTTATTTTTGTGGTACGGGAATCATTTCTAACTGTTGATGGATTTTGTTTGGGACCGTCGGATGAGCGACACGTGGCAAGCCCGGAGACTGCCACGTGTCCTCAGGAGATTGTTATGAAATTTTATGGAGTCAGGGGGGGGTGGGGTCGACCCCGTGACCTCTATCCTGCAAGCCCAGCCTCTGAACATTCCGCTTATGACTTGTTTCTTAACGCTATAGGGCTGTCGGTTCCATATAAGGTTGAATGAAGAAATAGGCAGATAAAAAAAAGGGGCCAACCCCGAAGGGCCAGCCCCAACCACCATACAACCGACGACTATGACTGAGACCTAACATTTTCCAAAACCGACAGTTTAAACCATAACTCCGGTGGGTGGTAAACTTTATCACATGTCTTACGGTTACATATTTGGTTGCAATTAACGGTCGTTTGGGTGGCTATTCCGGTGGGTAGTTTTGAACCTGTCACATGGTGGAGTAAACAAAAACTAATGCCACCATTTTTGGAATGTTGCGTAGCCTCCAGGTTCCACTCCAAAAGGTGTATGTTTGTACCGATAACGTGGCATGGGGTAATGGCGTTCAATGCCATGGTTTTCATAACCGTGCCACTCTGGGTTCCTCGCCACCATGCGGAGTTTATCCCAACGGTTTCAATGGGGACGGTAGGGGGTCGGCATGTGACCACCCCACCTAAACCCTAACATTTATTTAAACAATAATTTCAGAGAATTTGGAGTGTGCCCATATTTTTAGGGCTTTTTATTAAATTTTACTCCAATTAAGTGCCTGTCTCCACTTTTAGTGGAGCTTTTCTAGCTGACATTGGGAAAAATGCATGTGAAGGTCAATTTTCGACCAATTTTGGTGAAACAAGAGTCTACCTAGACTAATTTGAGCATTGTGGAGCCATTGGTGCATAGAAAACAACCATTAGAGGCCTGTAAACACATGTAATTTTCAATTTTGAGCATAATAAAAAAAAGGGACATGCCATTGGGAGCTTGACCAACTGATGTAGCCCAGGAGGGGTGAACTGCTTCATCATTCCTACTTTGTAAAACTTATGTGTGATTGTATTTCTCTATTATACACTGTTGTTCAGTGTTTTTGAGGCTTATTTTCATACTTAAAGTTCACTAATTCATCTATGTTTCATGGTTAAAATACTCATTCCTTAAGCAAACAAATGGAGACAAATTGTACATGTTTTTATTACTAAAAGGGTGACTTAGCACATCATAAATAATACACTCCTTTCAGATCAAGGATTTTCATCCTGTACATCTTAGCTTCCACCCATTTAGTCATTGGTATTTTACGAAAATAAAACCTACGGATAAGTATGCTTTCCCGAAGTGTGGTGGTGCACTTAGAACAACAGAAAGAAAGATATATGACCTTTTCCTTAAAATGAATAGATAAATGGAGGAAAACCTACTTGTAATATGTTCTCTTTTCCTTGCCTCCCTTCATCGCTTCTGTCAATCTCAATATAAATTAACTCGCTCGATTAATACCTGCAATGGAAAACAGAAGACAGAAAACAACATAAAGGAAAAATGATCTATTCAAGTTAAACAAATTAAATCGATTAAATTTATAAATACACATATAACATCATTGACACGTGCATTAGGAAAGGAACAAACATCTTTATTATGAAGTAGAAGTAAGAGTACAACCATTTGATCAATTTTTTTTCACTCATCTAGCTTTAGTCCCATCCTCATCACATCTAGCATCAACAATCCAACAACATCACAGTACATGCACAGTACCTCCAAGAATTGTGATCTCACCAGCATAACTCTACTTAACACAAATTCTTTCTATCTTGTGCACTATGATCGGTGCTCTATTTATAAGCATATGAAGGTAGTTTTACATAAATGAATCATTGAATGGCTTTCATAAAAAAGGATGAAGAGGTTTCCTTGTTCATGGGAATAGGAGGATAAGAGGTTTAATGGATTCATGGTGTCCATATTTGAAGCTATCATATGAGGTGAAAACTAGAACAACTTCTAGAAGCCAGTAGAGTTTGGGAAGGTTCCTGGAATCCAATGAAAAATTCGCTCACAGTCGACCAACACACTCTAAAGTGGGCCTAGATCCTCTACAATGCAACCTTGCATGGGATTAGATGATCTGCAAATAAGTTACTGCAGTCTAGGGGTGCATTGATGGCTCAATGGGGCACTTCAACAGGCATCTAAGCAGTGAAATTTTCATGAAGGAAAACCACCAATGGAATGACTTGTTTAGGGCATGTAGCAACTAATTTAGAGTATGATAGACCCTAATAGATATTGATCAATGTTTTTGGATGATGCCCAAATTAACCTGTAACAGCTGCCCCCTAAAGCATGAAGTCAAAAATGATAATGTTGAGTGATTTTCTTTACGATGTGATGAGGAGGATTTGAAGCGGGTAGGGAACTGCATCAATTACAATACATTACATCATGATATTTGTTCATCTTGGACATGAATTGTTGAGGGAGGCATATCCCATACTCAGCACATAAAATATCATTACATCAGAAAGTCTTCTACAGATATAGACCCATGATAGGATGACCATATGAATAATGATCATCATACGGATGATTTGGTACTACTTCTGAAATCGCAGCCCGGATGGATGAAACTAGATCTGAGGTCTTCTATCTTTTTCACTTGATCGCTTAAAGTACAATTCTAACGATGTGAATATTTGATCTGAAGTCGAACATGGGAAGACATCGTCTGATTACCAGCCAATGGTGTGATTCGTTAATAGACGTGAGAGAAACCATCGTTGATGATAATGGCTCTCAAGGTACTACAATAAATTCTGCATGGTGTGAATAGATGATTTGATACCGAACACCGTACAAATTCTTTTAGTCAAAGGCCTGTGATGTTGATCAGATTTGGATCAAGGACCTAAGTGATAGCTCAAATTTCAAATTGTTCAAAAGTGTGCCGAACTTGAGTTGCCAGATAGATCTCATCTTCCTGATTCTGGCATCATGAATGGTTCGAAAAACCGACATTGTATGAAAAGTTATAGCGATTTGAAAAGTTCAGTAAACTGCAAATTTTGGCATTTGACCGGGTTGACTGGGAAAAGGTACAGTCAGCAAAAAGAATATTCTAGGGAATATTCCTTGAAATTTCCTCATAATATTCCTTTTGGGCCAGTCGCATGGTGACATGTGGCAGGTATTATTGGTCTAATTGTTTATTAGGGCCAATTATAGGGAGACACGTGGCTGGCCCTGAGGCCACCATGTGTCCACGAGACGGTGTTGTAAAATTTTGGTTGGGTTCGACCGCGAGACCTCCCGCCAGACATGCGAGGGATATACCGTCTCTGCTACCAGTGTTTCTTAACCTTATGGCCTGCGTCATATATTTAAATTTTATTTCAATAGGTATTTGGGGTTGGGGACCGCCGATGGTCCCAACCCGCCAGCTGCCCCATAGAACATGGTCACATGCCAGCATACAAACATTACAACAAAATGTCAACCGTCGACTTAACCACCCAGAGTCTCCACTTGCAGTTTATTGTTAGGCCTTGTCACATGGCCAGGTTTTGATGTTTTATGCGGCGGTTTAATCAAACGGTTTCGTTTAACTCCACTTTTAACTCTTGTTCAAACCTTATCCACCACGGTTACATGCGGAGTTCTGCCGATGGTTCAGCTTCAATGCTAATAGTCACCGCGTGGTTCAGGTTGGCATGTGGCCACCCAACCATAACTTTAAATTCCACAGTTAGAATGGTGGAAATATAGTAGCACACCATTTTTTTGTGCATATTTGGCTAAACTGACTCCAGTTAAGTGGAGTCCTCCACAATTAGTGGAGTGTTTCTAGGTGTTACTGGACAAATGAGTTGGAGACTCATTTTTCGACCATTCAGGGAGTGTGAATACTAAATTTCAACTTTCTTGGGCATTCCATAGCCATTGGTGAGGGTTGCAGAGCCATCAAAGAACTTCTAGGTGATATTTTTCTTCAGAAAAGTTCCAAGGGCCACTAGGAGACAACAGTAGAAAGAGGCTTAACCAGGACAACCAGAGGCCATTCTCAGGAAACCAATAGTAATTTTTGAATGTTTCAGATGTTAGCGAACCATTGGTGATGTTTTCAGAGCCATCAGAGGACTTATAAGCATGATTTTTCTTCAGATAAGTTCTAAGGTCCATTAGGGCCACTAGGGGCCAGCAGGAGAATGAGGCCTAGCCAGGGCATCTAGAGACCATTCTCAACAAACCAATAGTCTATTCTGACTATATTAAACCTTCTTAATCAAATGGAAGGATTTTTAGAAGCTTTTGAAGACTTTTGAAGGCCTAGATGTAGGTTTTAACCCTGAATAGAAATTATCTACACACGAATCTTATAACAGAAAATAAACAATAGCGATAGCATAAAACATAAAACAGATAAACAAACATATTTTCCCCTGGATCCAAAATTGGGACGACTAGCTTGATTTTTCATTATATTCCTTTTAGTGTTACAACACATATATATACATGCCGAAGCATACATAAACCCCAATCCATTAACCCTGGATTAGAACATAACCGTAATTCCCTTGACCGGATCTACAAAATACCAGGGGTCGAAAACCATCGTACCCCAAAACCATGTGAAAACTCATGCACAAAACATGGGTGGGTCGGCATATGAGTGGGACCACATACCAAAAAAAAAATTCGTCGGGGCGCTGCCCTGGACCCCGACAGGGGGGGGCTTCCACCCCCCTGTGACCCCCCTGCTGCGCCCGGCGCAACGTACAGCGCGTGGGGCTAGTTGTGGAAATAATATAACACATACCCAACATTCTCCCACTTGTTGTTTTCTTTCCACAGGGGGCCACAGGAGAGCTTAGTCATTGGGCCAATTCTTCAACACCCATTCTTTCTCTACACCAAGAGAACTTCTGAGTGCTCACAGACTTCGTCAATGCATCTGCAACATTCTTCAAAGTGTCCACCTTTACCAACAACACCCTTTTAGCTTCAACCATATCTCTAACAAAGTGATATTGAACATCAATGTGCTTTGTCTTTGAATGGTAAGCAGGGTTCTTAGCCAAGAAAATTGCACTTTGGCTATCACAGTCTATCCTTATAGCTTGCTATACCAACCCCATACTTGAACACAATCTCTGCAACCAAACTGCTTCCTTGCTTGCATGAGTGGCTGCTATGTATTATGCCTCTGTAGTTGAAAGCGCCACTACAGACTGTCTTTTACTCATCCAACTAACTGCACCTCCAAATAGGCTAAACACATACCCACTTGTAGATCTTCTTTGGTCCAGATCTCCAACCCAGTCTACATCAACAAAACCACGAATGTCCAACATTCTTTCCAATCCTGGTATTCCCTAGTAGCACAAGCCATAATCACTAGTGCCACGTAAATATTTGAAAACCCACTTCATTGTTGTCCAATGCTCCTTCCCTGGGTTTGACATAAACCTGCTCAATACTCCCACTGCATGTGCAATGTCTGGTCTAGTACAGACCATTGCATACATCAGGCTACCCACTACACTTGCATATGGAACATGGGACATATCCTCCTCTTCTTCTTGTATCTTGGGACACTGTTTAGTAGACAGCTTTGCACCTACAGGAATAGGAACACTCACCGGTTTACTATCATGCATATTGAACCTCTGCAATATAGTCTCGACATACTTCCTCTGGTTTAACCAAAGCTTCCTCTTTGCCTGATCTCTCTTAATTTTCGTGCCCAGAATATAGTTTGCAGCACCAAGATCCTTCATGTCGAATTTGGAGAACAGTTGGGTCTTCAAATCTTGGATAATTTCTTTGTCATTTCCAATCAACAACATATCATCCACATACAAGACTAAATAAATAACACAGTCACCAATTAATTTAAAATAAACACAGTGATCCTCCTTGCTTCTGGTGAAGCCAAGTCCCCGTATATAGGTATCAAATTTCTGATACCACATCCTTGGTGACTGTTTTAACCCATAAAGAGACTTCTTCAACCTGCATACTAGTTATTTCTTACCCTTCACCATAAAGCCTTCAGGTTGCTTCATGTAGATCTCCTCTTCTAGATCCCCGTGAAGAAATGTTATCTTCACATCCATTTTTTCTATCTCAAAATCAAATGTAGCAGCAACAGATAAAAGTACTCTAATAGAAGTAACCTTGGCAACAGGAGAAAAAATATCACCAAAATCAATTCCCGACACTTGGGAATAACCTTTTGCTACCAACCGAGCTTTGTATTTCTCCACCTTGCCTTCTACATTCATCTTCTTTTTAAACACCCATTTTCTCCGTTGTTCCTTCAGTAAAACGCTCCACCGAATCCCATGCCTCATTTTTATGCAAGGATGTCATTTCATCAACTTTGACCTCCTTCCAAAGTTTTCCATCTCTTGAATCTCTTGCCTCACCGCTTCGGATTACGGGATCATCATCGATTATAGTTAAGGCAAAACTTCGAACAAAAACGGATGGACTATACCTTTTACAGTTGCCTTCTTTCACGGCCCAGTCTTCTCAATGGGGTTTGTAGCTCTTCCTCTTCATCTTCTGTTGTAGAGTCTGATTCATCCTCCTTTAGCTCAAACTCTATCTTCTCAGGTTCCTTTGGTAGGACTTCATGTGTAACAACATCTTTCACCTCTCTAAACACCACATCTCAGTTGTACACAACCTTCCTGGTTTCTGGGTTCCAAAGCTTGTAACCCTTTAAACCATCCTTATACCCAATAAAGATGCACCTTTCAGATTTATTATCCAACTTTGTCCTTTTATCCTTTGGAACATGTACATATGCATCACATCCAAATACCCTTATGTGTGAAAGAGAGGGTTTCTTACCAGTCCATACCTCATGTGGAGTCTTATCCTCCAACGCTGATGAAGGTGATCTGTTAACTAAGTAACATGCAGTCTCCACTGCCTATGCCCAGAATTATTGTCCTAATCAGTGTTCTGTTCATTCTTTCTACAACTCCATTTTGTTGAGGTGTGTATGGAGTAGTCTTCTGCCGTGCTATACCACACTTCTTACAGAACTCTTCAAATTCCTTCTTGCAGAACTCCCCACCATTATCTGTCCTCAACGCCTTTATCTTCTTCTCTGTCTGGTTTTCCACTAGAGCCTTAAATTCTTTAAATTTTTCAAAGACTTCATATTTCTTCCTCAAGAAATATATCCATGTATTCCTTGAGAAGTCATCTATGAATGAAACATAGTACACAGACTTTCCCAGTGATGGAACTGACACCGGTCCAAACACATCACTGTGCACAAGTTCTATTATCTTGTTCGCCCTCTTAGCACCAGAAGGAAAACTCACCCGATTCTGCTTCCCATATAAACAATGTTCACAGAAATCGAAATCCAGAGAGCAATTAGACATACCTTCTACCATACCATTTCTATGTAGTATCCGAAGGCCCTTCTCTCCAATATGTCCAAGCCTTTGATGCCATAGCATGGTCTTTTATCTAGAGACAGCTAGGCTTTCCGCTCCTCTTTCAGGAACCACAGAACTGTTACACCCATCAATAATAGTGCTACCTTGTAGCTTGTACAGAGTTCCAATCCGAACTCCCCGCATTAATACCAGTGCTCCCCGAACCATCTTGCAGGCATCTTTCTCGAACACTGTTTTTACACCTGCATCATCCATCTTGCTTACAGAAATCAGATTTCTGGCCAATGTAGGAATATGCAGAACACCAGGAAGTGTTCTAATCCTTCCACCTTACAGCTTCAGCTTGACTTTTCCACGTCCGACGATTCTGGCCTTCCTATCATCCCCTAGGAAGACATCACCACCATCATATTTCTCATACTCGTAGAACCACTCCCTATGGGGAGTGAAGTGAAAGGATGCACCTGAGTCAATCAACCATGACTCATGATATACATGTGTACTTGAGGAAGAAGCCAAATACACATCCCCACCTTCATCCGAGGTGGTTTTTGCTTCTGCAGAAGGAGCATCATTAGATCCCTTTCCTTTCTCAGGAGCTTTAGATCTGCACTCCTTTTTGTAGTGCCCTTCCTTTTCGCATTTCCAGCACACCTTTACAAACTTTCCAGGAGATTTAGATATCCCTCTAGATTTAGATCTCCCACTCGAAACCTTATTCTTGTTTCTGTTTTGGGACCTTCCTCGTATAGATAAGGCATCTCCATTTTGACCCTCCATATTTCTCCGTCTCATTTCCTCCGACAGCAAGGCTGAGACAATGTCATCAAAATTCAAGGTAGTTGTATTGCTACCTATTGCAATAACCAGACTGTCCCATGAGTTTGGTAGAGAAAACAACAAAATGTTGCACTTATCTTCATCTGAGATTTTAATATCAACAGATGACATCTGACTTACCACAGTATTGAAGGCGTTCAGATGCTCTGTCACCGAGTGTCCATCCTTCATCCTTAGGTTATACAGCTTTTTTCGCAGGAACAACTTATTCACCAGAGACTTAGACTGGTACAAAGTCCCAAGTTTTTCCCACAAATTCTTCGCCGTAGGTTCCCCAGATACATTCAACAATACTGAATCTGAGACACACAACCATATTGTGCTCTTAGCCTTCTGATCCAATTTCTTCCAGTCTTCATCTGACATTGCCGTTGGTTTAGTACATGGATCTACCGTGATCCACTGATCTTTATCCACCAGCAGATCCTCCATCTTGAGTTTCCACAACTCAAAACTCTGACCATTAAATTTCTTGATCTCTATATTTCCGCCGCTCGCCATCTTCTTTCACAGCAAGAATCGATCCTGTAGATCTCCCACTGAATAGGGTCTACCTAAGGCCCAAGCAAAAAACCCTCAGCAGCAAAGGCATCCCCTTGAAGCCGAAACAACTCCGATACCAAATGTAGGTTTTAACCCTGAACATAAATTATCTACACACGAATCTTATAACAGAAAATAAAAAATAGCGAGAGCATAAAATATAAAACAGATAAACACAGAGATTTTCCCCTGGATCCCAAATTGGGACGACCAGCTTGATTTTTCATTATATTCCTTTTAGTGTTACACCACATATATATACATGCTGAAGCATACATAAACCCCAATCCATTAACCCTGGATTAGAACATAACCGTAGTTCCCTTGACCGGATCTACAAAATACAAGGGGTCGAAAACCATCATACCCCAAAACCATGTGCAAACTCATGCACAAAACATGGGTGGGTCCGCATATGGGTGGGTCCGCATATGAGTGGGACCCAGACAGGGGGGGGCTGCCACCCCCCCTGTGACCCCCCTGTTGCGCCCGGAGCTACGTACAATGCGTGGGGCTAGTCGTGGAAATAATATAACACATACCTAACACTAGATGCTTCAGGGAAGTTTTCAGTGAGCCTAGAGCCACAGGGTGCCACCAGGTGTTGGAGGCGTAACCAGAGCAGCCAGAGGAAAATTTCAGCAAGTGAATAGTCTATTATGACTATTTTTGAAATTATTAATCCAATGGAAGGATTTTAAAATCCATTTGGATACTTCTAGAGCCGAAGAAGCCACAGGGAAGTTTCGGGCAACCCAGGGCCATTAAGGGTTGAAGGCCTAGATTGGGGAGCCAGAGCTCATTTTGAGAAAATGATCAACCTATTTTGGATATTTGATATATGCTGGAGACAGTAAAAATGTTTCAGGGATGTAAAATGACTTATAAGGGATTTTGTGCCACATATAAGCTTAAGGGAAGCTTAAGGGCACCAACAGAAGAGATCAAGTCAAAGGGAGCCTAGGTCCATCTCTGGAGAGATAGAAGCCATTCCAGGGGCATGATGGTATTATAAACCCATTGGTACAGTAGAAAAAACCATTGGATTTAATTAGAAACTTGTAAAATAAATTTTCCATCATAATCCCAAAGAGCCAAGTCAATTGACAAAGGCTCAAGGAGACATAGCCCAAGACATTCGGGTGAACTCCTTTATTAAATTTATTGTTATGTGTCGATGCTTATTTGCTGCACTTTATGGTTTATGTACATGCTTATTATCAGAAAAAACAAATGTTTAATTCCTCACAAATATTTTCTTAAAATAGTTTAAAACACATACACTTGTTTCAAGTCTTCAATTCTGCACTATCAATTATAAGCAAGATCTTAATTTTTTTAACTGAGTGGGAGGTTCTTGCATAGCATAACAATTCAGACACCCATTTCAGATCAGGTGGTATCAGAGTGCTAGGTTGCTTGCTTGACAGAGCACTAGGTTGCTTGCTTGACAGAGCACAAGGTTGCTTGTTTGCTTGTTTGACTTGAAAGGTGTTTAACAGTGCAAAGAATTTAACTGTCTGCAAATTGATTGATGCTTACAAGTTTGAGTTTGCTAGAGGTGAAGGGGAGCTACTGTTAGCTAAGTCCAGAAGAGGAAAATAAGGAAGAAGGCTGAAAGCATTCTCCTTACCCAAAGGACCTCAAGGCAACCCTTAAAGAACAAGAGAGATTTTTTGCAAAAGTGGCTGCTTGAAAAAGAGATACAAGTTGTAGAAAAGAGCTTGAATATACAACCATATTGTTAAGAAGCTTTGTCAATTTTTTTTGAAGCTTTGTGAATTATTTTTGAAGTTATTTAATTCATTTACATAATTATGAAAACTTCATCAAGTGATGTTTCTAAATCCTCCTTTACAAGACTCTTTGATGAAGAGATGAAGCGGGACTTCTAAATCCTGAAGGATATGGTGAAAATTTTGTATGAATATGGAAGGGAAAGCACTCGAATTCATGAGCAATTGGTTGCTATGAAGCAAGATAAAGAAGTGCTTCTTCGAAGAATGAATGACATGGATATGCAGCTCCATCATGCCCAAGAGGATTTAACCAAACACATGCTTGAAGCTGAGGTAACTCACTCAAATTTGTCTTCAAACTCCTCTTTAGATAGATGTGTAGGTTCATTTGAAAATCACACTAGAGGTATAGGGTCCAAATTAATGTTAAAAATGTTCTATGAAGGCAAGGGCCTAGGGAAACATGTACAAGGCATTATTGAGCCTCTTTTGGTTAAGGAAAGGCCTAAGAAATTTGGTGTAGGATATGTTCAATATTATGGCGAAACTCTATAGCCATGAAGGGACTTGAGACAATTCCAAGAAGAAATTTTGTTGCAAGTTCAAACCCAAAAACATGTCAAGTTTTTTTTCAAGTTGAATGCCATTTTTTGAAGCCTATGTTGCAGCAAGATGTTTGTAGACATGCAGGTTATTGCGATCAAGAGAGTTCTGACAGCTTTCAAGACATGAACATTGATGTTGGTCTTCAAAAGAAAGCTCGCACCTCTTCAAGTTCATCTCCTTAAGAAGGTAAAAAAGATGGACATGCAGAGAAACATTTGAGGTATAAATCTTCCCATAGTCAAGTTGATTATGTTTATGTTAAGAATGGAAAATCTGCATGCATGAATGGAAGAAAGAGTTGTCATTCCTATTGTGGTTTGTGTAACCATGAAGTGTCAAAATGCTGGAAGAGGTTGAAGGCATATAGGAAATAGTCTAAGCGAAGGCGATTTTCACAGAATATGCAAAATACTTGCACACATTTCCAGAAGAAGGGACATCTTATTGCCCAATGTTGGACACTTCATCCAATCAATCATCCCAAGCATTTGAAGCAAGAGGATAAAAAGACTGGCGTAAATGGAACCAAAGATTCCATCATTGATGTGAGTCCAGATGATTCACTAGAAGAAGATTTTTAACAATAAATATCTCCATGGAAGTGGCTTGGTAAGAAGTGGTTTGACTTCTTGACCTAGTAAGACATACATTCATTTGTACATATGAAAATTTTAGTCATATATGCATGTATTTATGTTGAAAATTTACGTTTGTTTGAGCCACCTTTGATCGATGATCAAGGAAATGATGTGCAACTATCTTCAATTGAATATTTTTCACCAAAAAATTCTGGATGAGCTCAAAGAAGATATAATTCTTGACAGGAGGACAAGAGTATCAAAGAGGGGAAGTGTTGACTACCTTCGAGTTGGCACTCAAAGGCACTAATCCAAGCAAGGCAAAGTGAATGGAGGCTGGAAAAATGAGGGTGTTGTACTCTCATCTACAGAACATGTATTCAAGTCTTTTTGGGTCCAAAATATTCGCAATGGGGAGGAGTGATCATATTTGGATCAAGGACCTAAGTGATAGCTCAAATTTCAAAGTGTTCAAAAGTGTTCCAAACTTGAGCGACCGGATAGATCTCGTATTCCTTATTCTGGTGTCGTGAACGGTTCGAATACTCGACATCGTATGAAGAAGTTATCACGATTTGAAAAGTTCAGTAAACTGCAAATTTTTGCATTTGACCAGGGTTGACTGGGCAAAGGTACATTCAGCAAAAAGAATATTCCAAGGAATATTCTTGAAATATTCCTAGAATATTCCTTGGAATTTTCCCTATAATATTCCTTCCGGGCCAATCGCATGGTGACAAGTGGAAAGATATTACTGGTTGAATGGTTTATGAGGGCCAATTATGGGGCAACACATGGTTGGCTTGCAGGCCACCACGTGTCCCTGAGACGGTGTTCTAAAATTTTGGTTGGGTCCACCGGGTTCGACCGCGAGACCTCCCGCCGGACATGCGAGGGGTATATCATCTCTGCTACCAGTATTTCTTAACCTTATGGTCTACTGAATGTATTTAAATTTTATTGCAATAGGAATTTGGGGTTGGGGACCATCGGCGGTCCGAACTCGCCAGCGGTCCCATAGAACATGGTCACATGCCAACATACAAATGTTACAACAAAATGTCAATTGTCGATTTAACCGCCCAGAGTATTTTCCTGCAATTTATTGTTAGGCCTTGTCACATGGCCACATTCCAATGTTTTATGAACTGGTTTAATCAAACGGTTTCATTTAAATATGCTTTTAACTCCTATTCAAACCTTATCCACCTCGGTTACATGCGGAGTTTCGCCGACGGTTCTGCTTCAATGCTAACAGTCACCGCGTGGTTCGGGTTGGCATGTGGCCACCCAACCATAACTTTAAATTCCATGGTTAGACTGGCAGAAATATAGAAGTGCACCATTTTTTTGTGCGGATTTTCCTAAACTGACTCCAGTTAAGTGGAGTCCTCCACAATTAGTGGAGTGTTTCTAGGTGTTACTGGACAAATGAGTTGGAGACTAATTTTTCGACCATTCAGGGAGTGTGAATAGTCAATTTAAAATTTCTTGGACATTCTGGAGCCATTGGTGAGGGTTTTAGAGCCATCAGAGAACTTTTGGGTGATATTTTTCTTCATAGAATTTCCAAGGGCCACTAGGTCCACCAAGAGTCGGTAGCAGAATGAGGCCTAGCTAGGGCAGCTACAGGCCATTCTCAGGAAACCAATAGTTATTTATGGATGTTTCAAATTTCCTAGAGCCATTGGTGAGGTTTTTATAGCTAGAAGAGGACTTCTAAATGTGAGTTTGCTTAAGAGAAGTTCTAAGGGCCATTAGGGCCACCAGGGGCAAGCATGAGAATGAGGCCTAGCTATGGCATCCAGAGACCATTCGCAGCAAACCAATAGTATATTATAACTATCTTGAATCTTCTAAATCCAATGAAGAAATTTGTAGAAGCTTTTTAATACTTCTGAAGGCCAATATGCTTCAAGGAAGTTTTCAGTGAGCTTAGAGCCACAGGGTGCCACCAGTTGTTGGAGGCGTAATTAGAGCAGCCAGAGGCCAATTTCAGCAAGTGATCAGTCTATTTTGAAAATTTTAGACATTCTAAATCCAATGGAAGGATTTTTATATCCATTTGGAGACTTCTAGATCCAAAGAAGCCACAGGTATGTTTCTAGCAGCCCAGGGCCATCAAGGGTTGAAGGCCTAGATTGGGGAGCCAGAGCTCATTTTGAGTAAATGATCAGCCTATTTTGGATGTTTGATATATGATAGAGATAGTAGAAAATTTTTCAGGGATAGAAAAGGACTTCTAAGTGAGTTTGTACCACAGATAAGCTTCAGGGAAGCTTAAGGGCACCGATACAAGAGGTCAAGTCAAAGGGAGCCTAGGTCCATCTCCAGAGAGATAGCAGCCATTCCAGGGGTATGATGGTATTCTAAACCCATTGTTAAAACATAAACAACCACTGGATTTAAGTAGAAACTTGTAAAAGAAATTTTCCATCATAATCCCAAAGAGCCAAGTCAATTTTCAAAGGCTTAAGGAGACGTAGCCCAAGACATTCGGGTGAACTCCTTTATTAAATTTTATGTTATGTGTTGATTATTATTTGTTGCACTTTATGGTTTCTTTACATGCTTATTATCGGAAAAAACAAATGTTTAATTCCTCACATATAAAGTCTTAAAACAGTTTAAAACACATACACCTATTTCAATTATTCAATTCTGCACTATCAAGTATAAGCAAGATCTTAATTTGTTTAACGGATTGGGAGGTGCTTGCATAGCATAACAATTCATCCACCCATTTCAGATCAGATGTCAACCAATCGAAGGAAGTTAGAAAACTATCATTGATGATAAGCAAGCTCCAAGGTACTGAAAATTTGTTTCTAAGTCAACTTCCTGAATGATGAGCTTATGTCAATAGGAAGTGAATCATCGCAGGAGGGCATTGATGTTTCCCCCATAAATGACACAAAACAGGAGTAATGATTCTAGAGACAAAATGTGACTGATGAATTAATTTCAGGGATGGAGGTCATGAAATGAAGGTTTATGAGTATTGCAAAGGATGAGGAATAACTGAGTGACTTCTCTTGAACATATCGGCGACACTAAATGAATTGGCAGCATTTGACCCAAACCGAAGTGATGGATGGTATGATAGACCATAGCTATGATAGAACATCAAGAAAATTAACCAACCCAAAAATCACGGAGATGAAGTGAATAAGTGTTATGTTCAAGAGCGGCTTGCTACCATAAAGTGTTTTATCCCTTTCCAATTTTCCTCAATCATTGCTGACTAGTACCTCTTTATTTTTTAACAAGCTTGAGGAGGATAACATGTGCTTGATGTATAATTCCACCCTTCGAGTGAATCCATCGCTATTTGATGTTTTAACGAGTCTAGTGAAGGTGAAACTCAATCTTGTCATGATGGACAAGTTCGGCGTTATTTGATGCTTTAATGAGTCTAACGACAGTGATAACTCGGTCCTTTTTCATGTTTAGAGAGTTTCGAAAGGTACGGAAAGAAAACTTCACAGGTTATTTTTCATATAATAGTCCTTCATATCCAAAAAGGCATAAAACACGTCCTAGCCATGTTCGACTTGGGTTTTCCTTTTTCGTAAACACAATTTATCTCAATCTAGAAAAGGGTTAAACTTATACTGAGTAGATGTCATTTCAATTCCTTTTACGAGCTTGAAAGGACAAGTGCTCGGCAATATTTTTATATTTTGGGAGTCTAAAAAGAGCTGAAAAAGAACTCTAAGGGGTTCCTTTTTTATGTTTAACAAAGCTCAAAAAAGAGATAAAAGTGTTCTTTGAGTTCCTTTTTCATGTTTAACAAAGCTCGAAAAAGAGATAAAGTGTGCTTTGTGGTCAAAATTTCATTTCACGATCATGCATGATGAACTCACTGTAATCAATTGTAAACCTGCTCAAAGAACCATCAAATGGATTAAAAATAGCTATTTAAATAGTAAAAATGGGTAAAAACCATAGTCATTTCATTAAATATGCATAAATTAATCAAAAATGCTATTAAAATAAGAAATTACCAAGTCATTTTTACCATTCGAATTTCAGTGCTCTAATCTTGTTTTACCCTCGAAATTCAGTGGTTGATTGCAACAGATTCTATAGACCATTCCTCATGACATCTAGACTAGGTAGAATATCTTACCCTCCTCTTTCTATTGATTGCATACTTGTTCAGTTTAATCTAAGTTTTTAGGTTTTTGGGCTCCTAGGGTAAATCTACAACGCCCTAGGACCAACGCACCCTTGGATGTCGAAAAGTGTGTTGCAGAGACGTTGGAAAGAAGGGTAGTTCCTCTACAACACTCTGTCTTCCACTCAGGAGTGCGTTGGGTGCAATTCAGAAACTTCAATTTTTTTTTTGCCCAAAATTTCTCCAGTTTTTTGCATGGAATGGATCCTAACTAAGCCTATGGTGTGATTTCAGACTTTGATCGGATCATAATTTCAATTACATGGCGAGAAAGAGAACATGAAGAACATGATATGGTTTCCCTAAATGATCCTGGCACCGTGAGAGACCTTAAAGACTGTGGGTTGCTCAAGTACTTCAGATTGTTAGGGATGAGGCAACACATGGAACTATTGCAGTTCTTGATCTGTTCAGGGGACCCGACACTATAGGCATTTCAAATTGGGGAAAAAGTGCTCCCAATATTGGTTGATGACATTTACTTTCTAACAGGTTTGTCGAGACATGGTGCCCCCATTTCCCTTGTGGGCTCCATTCGTGGAGGTGAAATAGTGAAAGACTACATTCAATAGTTTTGTTGACCAGGAACTGGGCCTAACAAAGATGGAAAGATAAATATCAAATATGTACGTGATATGCCTTTGCAAACGCTCCTATTCACTATCACAAATCTAGATGGAAGCGTAAAACTACATGTCGTGAATATATAATACATGAAGTATGCGCCTGAGTGTCTCAAGCCAACCGTGTTCAACTGGGCTGAAGCAGTACTCCTTCAGATGAAAGAAAATTTGACCAAGGTAAAAAGTGGAAAGACCAAAACTTTTAGCTATGGGTTGATCTTGATCACTTTTTTTTTGGAGCGAGTTGCATTGATGCAGCCACATCATGTGGCACTGGGATTAGTCGGTCCTAGAGATCCATGGATGCAGCGGCGAGTCGAGCTGATGGCTAGACATGTTGGTCAGTCATCGATATTGTTTTCCACTGCATTCTTCAGTTGGCTTTGAAGACAAAATATCTTCATAGAGAAGCATCCATATACAGGGATGGATTTCCATGGAGATCCATATTTGATTTTACCAGTCGGCACTCAATGGGGTGCTATAGGTAAAATATTAACCATGTTTTTTTATCTTTTGCGTTTTTTTACATATTTTTGTGTTTTTTGATGTTTCCAAGACTAAACTAAAGATGTTTTATGTATGCAGGTGTAGGTACCCTTTGACCAGTGGTTCGTGCATAGCAAGCTGGAGAACCAGCAGAGAGGACTATCGGAAGAGTAGTCCTTTAGGATTCGGATTTAGTCGAGACTCTTGCTAAGTTGCAGCAACATGTGGAGGGATTGAATATTGTGATACTGGATGCTCGGATAGAGGAGTTACCTATGAGGCTGCAACACCATATCATTGGTGTGCCTAGCCACTGGACGAGGCCATTGTGCATGATAGCCCAAGCAGTGGCCTGCTATCATGAGCATCGCTAGGTTTACATAGATTACACTATGTCTGTATACATTTTGAGGTCAAACGACCAACATGTCCTAGACACAAATTTTGTAATAAAATATATATAAATCTATTTTAATTTCAAATTTTTTTTATGGTTATGTGCAATCCTATTCAATTGTATGATGTGAATTGAAAATATATCTTTACATATGTTGCAAATGTATATTTTACACATAATTAGCCAAAGAATCAACCAAAGTGTTAAAGTTTATGGAAATATGTTGATATTGAATGTAATAAAAATGTCTTTCCAAAAGACGAACTCTAAGGAACATGTGATGAATTGTTGAATTTCAAAAATGATAGATGCCAGTAAGTTGTAGTAAGACAATTGTGAGTCTAGCTTGATGATGATGTGGTGAATGCCAAGTGAAATGGCATCAGGGAGTAGTTCAATCAACTCGCTATACTTAGTGATATTTTTGGTCGATCGACCAATAAAAATCCCTTGGAAACTCACTAGCTCGCCACTTGGAGCGAAGATGGCCCATGCTGCAGAGGATAGATTCTGAGTACTATGACTAGCACCATTGGCATATCCAACAAGTGGTTCTAAAAGACACACTGCTACACACACGCAATAAAAGCATATAATACAGTGTTTACTATGCAAAATTAGTCATAGTCACGTTTAAGATACAACCCATTTCGAGGCTACGACAATGGAATCCCATCATAATCTACCAACTCGTAGGCACCCTTAGCCAGAATGCACTTGAAAATGTAGGGGTCGTGCCATAATGTTTCAAATTTCCTTGTTCCTATCTTATTAGCTTCCTAATCATAAAGCAAGACTAGGTCTCCTTCCGAGAAGGTGCAAGGCTTGACATTGCAGTCATATTGTGCCTTAATTCGTCTCTTATGTGCTTCATTGGCCAATGCGGCTTCACAACATGTTTCATATAGATGGATGAGATCTAAAAGACGTGTCTCTTCTTCAAAAGTGTCAGGTAGCAGGTCAATCATGAATTTCAATGATGGTATTTCACATTTTATCGGTAAGATAGCTTCCATACTGTAAAATAGATGAAAGGGAGTAAATCTGTTCATGTTTATCACTGAGGTTCGATATGCCCACAAAGCTGAGTACAGGATCAAATGCCAGTTTCGTTTATGAACCCTAATCATGTGTTGAATCATACGCTTAATAATATTGTTGATAGCTTCAACTTGTCCATTAGCTTGTGGATAATAAGGGGTAGAACCATCATGTAACAGTCCTAACTTGGCAGTCAACTCATCCATCATGTGATTGCAAAAAAAATTTCCATGGTCTATGACTATGGCTTGCGGTACACCAAACCGTGTAACCACATGGTTAAAAAAGAACAATGCAATTGTCTGTCCCATGTTGTTGAATATAGGCATCGCCTTGGCCCACTTGATAAAATAGTCAATTGTGACAATAATATACCCATGCCCCCCAGCCGAGCGGGGGTTACATGTCATGAAGTCAATGCCCCATTTTTCAAATGGTCCAACATCGATGACAGGATTAATTGGTGCTGGAGGCAAGCAGGTTTTATGATCATATATGTGGCAAGCATGACAACTTATAACCGTGATAATGCAGTCGTGAAATATGGTAGGCCAGAAGTAACCAGCACGAAGAATATTCTACGTGGTATCATAACCAAACAGATGTTCGTTGTTGTATCTTAAGAGACAATTCCTTGGTTGTGGAAAGGAATCAGTGCTTAAGACATTTTTTTAAAATGTTCATAGAAGCAATTATATCAGGTGGTCTTTGTTCAATCCATTTGGAAACTAATTCTTTAAAACCCTTAATAATCTGGTATAATGAAAGACTCTACAATGCCATTAACTGCTGATATCTGAATGGAAAATAAGAATTGTAGAAGAAAATCAAAATGATATGTTGTAACACAGAATCTATCACTTTAAATTTCAAAATGAATTTATGGAGAGAGAGGAAACTCAAAATAATATGTTTTAAACACAAAATCTATTACTTTTAAGTTCCAGAGAGAATTTGTGGAGGGAGAGGAGTTGGAGTGAAGGAGCGCAAATTCAGGTCATTTAACTCTTACTCATAGATGTAATTAAGAGACCGGAAGCTACTTCACTTCATTCTAGGAATAAGGAACACAAAATGGCACAGGAAAAATGAATCACATCAACAATTGCAGGAAACTTGATGCTTCTTTCATTAATTCCTCAGAAATGTAAGTACTAAAGTTTTAGTCTTCCAAAGGTCCAAAACTCGGAACCCCTCTTCTTTCATTCTGTCTTGCTTAAATACATCAAAAACAGTTTGTAATTCCTAGAAATTCTTGAAACTAATTCGAATACCTAAACTGTTAAAACTAATAATTGCATTGCAATTGAGGACATCACTATAGCTTCGATCTTAAAAAACAAAGAAAAAAAATTAAAACTTGAAATATTATTCTTTTTGCTGAATCTGATTTTTTGTTGATGCGTCTCCCTGAAGTCCTAATGTGTCTCCTTGACAGATCAGACATCCTTGCCTTGCATTTCTTCCAGAGTTCAATATTTTTCTTTTCTGCTTACTATCATGTCCTTTTTTGTTTCTGATGTGGTATTCGAACAGTTCTGCAATAATGCATCTTTGCTTGACTTGACCCAGTTGTTGCGTTTCCAACAGTGCCACCATGTGCTCCCTTTGCCCAACTCTGCCTATGCCTCTACGTTTCAAACAATTTTATCATGTCTCCTTCTGCCTGACTCTGCCTCTTCTGCTCATGCCTGCAGTGTTATGTCTTCTCTTCTCCTTTTCTCTGCATTGGGTCACTTACCCGAGTCCACTGCCCGCGTTCGCATTTCTTCATAAAATAACGCAACTGCACATAATCCTGGAATTTAAATAAATTCAAATTTTCCTTTGAAAACTATCGCATCCAACCCTTTATCTCATTTCACATTCTGAAATTTATAACATATTCCTGAGCGCCATTCCTCTTAATCTTGTGATGTGCGATGTGCGATAAAGGTAGGGATGATGTGGCAAGTGGAGGTGGGGCCGATCGCAAATTGCAATCAGCGATATGAAACCTTCTCACATTTCGTATTTCAACATTTATAACATATTCCTGAGCACCATTCCTCCTGATCTTTCGATGTGTGATGTGCGATTGGAATATATTAAATCATAGTTCTGAGCTGCATCGCGTTTGGCCCTTGTCACACTTCGCATTTCGACATTGATAACATATTCCTGAGTGCCATTCCTCCTGAGCTTGTGATGTACGATGTGCAATAAAGGTAGGGATGACGTGGCAAGTGGAGATGGGGACACTCGACTCCACCCTAGCATGTAAGATTCTGAACGCATCCATCAACCCGACCCTTGAACTATTCTGCACGCGAATAAGCATGACTCGACCCGCCTTCACATCTCCGCACATAATGTTAATACACCAACATATAAATCAAAAATTATTTTTCGGTATACAATTTTTTTTACATTTTCTAACATATATTCTTTTTTTGGTGTTTTGAGAAATATTTCAAAAGTAAATGTAAATGAGCCACAACATCCACCACATGCACCAGAATGGAAATCATTTAAAAAAATTTCGGCCTCCTCATGCGTGAGGCACCTATGTAAAATCGTATCAACACCACGATGATAAAGTGTATCGCTGACGACCATATAATATTTGGCTTAATATTGAATACATCGTTGTTGTGAGTGAGAGGTATTAGGCCGAAAAGTTTTGGTTGGAGATAGATGATGAAATATCCATACCATGGGTCAGATGACTCAATCAAAAACAAAGACTTGTCCGGAATTGATTGTTTCACAAAGATCAGTGCTACTCGAAGGAAGTTCACAAATAAGCTCAAAAAACACCAAAGACTTCTTTAACTTCGATTTTATGAATTCCAAATCGAATTCTTGAAAAATGACAATTCATTTTGAATATTCCCCCCCCAGCAATTAACGTGACAGAATGTATGTCATAGGGTTGCAATCTAAAATGACAATGGTCTTTCGGAGTAGGAAATAATGGCGAAATATTTGTACAACTTGAATGGCTACCAAAGCGAGCTTATCAACATATTTGTACTTAACTTCTATATCATTGAGATTACGACTCAAATAATATATCGGATGTTCAATCCCATTTTCTTCTTGGACTAAAACCATAGCGATGGTTGTATCTGCAGCGGCGAGATATAGGAAATAATCACTCTGATAATTTTGGGGATAGATTAATGATGCTCGGATTAGGTTATCTTTAAGAACACCAAAGGAATCTTGTGCCACCTCATCCCAATTGAATGGAATCCCCTTTTCAAGAGTCGAGTAAATCCTTTAGCCATTTTTGCGTAGTTAGGAATGAACCTCCTTAGAAAGTTAACCTTCCCTTGGAGTCTCTGTAACTGAAGCAGATTGGAAGGAGTAGGAAAATCAAGAATGGCCTGGACCTTTAATGGATCAAGCCAAATTTCATCTTTCGAAATGATGAATCCAATAAAATGACCAGAACCAACACCAAACACACATTTGTGCATATTGAGGCATATTTTATAGTGACGGCATCGTAAAAAATTGCTCTCAAATGTAGCGGGTGGCCATCCCGTTTCCGTGAATGTGGAGGAAAGTCATCTAGATATAGTTGAAATATGTGCTTGATGTCATGAAAATCATAATTCATGTCCCTTTGGAATCTTGCCCCTGCGTTCTTTAAACCAAAAGGGAGCTTGTGATAAGCGAATGTGCCCCATGGATAGATAAAAGAGGTTTTATATTGGTCTTCTGGGTGAATATTAATCTGATTGTAACCAGAGAATCCATCCATGAAAGAAAGTATTTTATATCCGATGTTATCTATAAATTGGTCCTGATGGGCTGCTCCACAAGACAACTTAGAGTAACTCTTTCAAACCAATTTTTGACTGAGGATTAGCCTCTTTAGCCTGAGAGGGCTATCTCAATTTATCTAATGATTTGCTCAATTAGGTATTAAAACATATGGCTAACTCTGTGAGTGTCTTAGTGTATTTAATTGCAGCTAAAAAATGGGATATATTTCACTACCATTGGGCTCATGGAGTCAGTAAAAAGGAATTCAATGACAAGTGTATCTACTTATGGAAACTGAGGTTTTTTATGTTTCAATGAAAGGAAAACATTAACACATAGAGATAATCAATAGCTCAATTCTAAAAGGAATTCAGATCATGCATAACATGATTTATGAGTAATTTAACGTCAAGATACTGGAAGCAAGATAAAAGGAAACATATAAACTCATTGAAACATCTCAATAATCTCAGGTGTCGAAGCAGAAACACAGTCACTGTCTATTACTGTATAAAATATTTACAATAGTAGTAGTGTCAAAAGCATTCTCCAACCCTTTGTCATTTGATTTTTTTTCTATAAATAGACCTCTTTTTCTTACATAGGATCTACCCAGCAGGCTAGATCATCGAACCATAACTTTGACACCTAATCATAACTAAAAACTACATTTCTGGAACAGAAAAAAAACACCTAGTCTCTAAAGACTTACACTTCAAATAGGACACTATTTTACATTTATTTCATCCACTTCTCTAGTAGTGGGACAATTACATGGATAAGGATGAGATGCTTGAGTGGAATTCTCCATCACTAAGACATGAATGTACCCCAAGATTTAATAAACAACAATCCTATTTTTTAGGAAAAGATAAACACTATTTAAAAATTTGTCTTCATGCTGACTTGGATAAGTGACACATCTACCAAGTAATGAATCTCTACTAGGATGGCCCACTGTCATCTTGGATGTCTCCAGTTGGTTGGTTTTCCTTCAACATGCTTTTCAAACCTTCAAAACTCATCAAAAATACTTCGCTGCAAAAACAAAGTGACCTTAGGCAGTTTCGTAGAGAAATTTAGTAGCATTTCTACTTCTGCCATTCAACCTCCTTTTCTGCCTTCTCTATTGATCAAGATGTGTTTTTCATGTCATAAGAGATAAATAACATCAATTTCCCTCCTTGGATCTCCATAAAACTGATTTTTTAAATTAAAAACACTCTATAGATATTTCATACCGAATTTCGGCCCTCAAGCCTAGACCTCGCTATGAAACTGCCTGATTTGGATGAAAGTGCAGATTTGGAAATTTTCTTCAAAAAATCAGCTTCTAAACCAAAATTTGTGTTACCTGCAAACTGTAAACTAAATAAAAAATATTTTAGATCAACCCCTTAGCCTTTGGGTATTTCATCTTCAGCGACAATAGGTTGTACTTCTTTAGGTTCATCTACCAATCTAATCTTTAGCTCTCATTTCTTCAGTTCTTCTTGGAGCATTTCCATTTGGTCTTCCAAATATTTAACCTTCCCTTTGAGATTTTTTCTCTCAGACTGTAGCCACAAATTTCTTTTCCTTGTTTTTTTCACCATGTTCCTCAGAGGAAGGCTTCTCTTCAGCATCTTATTGGCATTTGACAAATTTTTTTCATACTTGTCCAGCTGATCCTTCAATTCTTTCTCAAAGTCTTCCATTAGTTGTATGACCACCTTGGCCTTTTTTAATTCCAATTTGACTTCAATTACTTCTTCTATGGCCTCTCTTAATTGCTCTTGTAAAATTTTCACTTTAGTCTTTTCCTGAACCTGTTCTTTTCCTTTCCTTCGTACAAAGACCTCCTCTGCTGCTGGAGATAGGTCTATGATGTTTTTCGACTACTTAACTTCATTAATATTTTCTGCTCTCTTACTCTCCTTGGAATTCTTTGCAATTTGTGACCTGTTCATTGGATTCCTTGGCTAGAAAATGAAACCAGCATCTTCTCCTGTAAAATCCAACTTTTTGACAGACTTACCTTTTTGCATTTTCCTTCTATCTCCTTCAATGTCTTTTTCTTGTACAATTGGAGATTCTTCAATGTCTATTTCCTAGAGGATGTCTTCAAGATTTCCCTTGGAAAGGGTTGTTGAAAATGGCAACAAGAAACAGTGAAGGAGGCCTCCTGAAACATCTTTCCTGATCCTAGTTGGAAAGTGATCACCTAAACTAGGTGGGGACCACACATGTGATTTTTGTCGAAAAATCTATTTTTAGACTATGTCTATTTTTAGACATATGGAGCATGGTCCATGGGTTGCAGTATGTTATTCTTGGAGTATTGGTCATGTTGGTAAAAATAGATGGACATCTATTTTTTGGACCTATAGGTCGAAGTCTATTTTTAGACTGCCTCTCCTTAAAATAGGGAAGTCAAATATTATTTACCCTTAATAATATTTGGACTCTAAACTTCAGTTTACTCTCTTGGAGCACTTCAGTTCGAGCCCTGGAAGTGGGGCATGCAGCTGCCAGAAGGAATTATGCTTTTCCTATGAGTTAGGTGAGCTAATGCATGTTAGACTTCAGTTAGACTCATGTGGCAGAGTTTTGGTGGAGTTGATTGAGGAGTTAATGGAGGTGGTGTTCTGGTTAACTAGTTGAACTAGTTGTATTTAGTTTAACTGGCTAATACACTAGAGATGAGTTGTGTGAATTAAATATTATTTAATTCACTAATTATTAACTCATTATTCAACTAAAGAACACATCAGTTTAACTCAGTGCATGGACATTTCAGTGGCGACAAGTGAAAGAGGTAGATGAAAGGGTTGAGTTAGCTATCAGTTGCGACATCAGTTGTGCATGAGATTTGAACGACACTTGGAGGAAATTTCCAATGAAAATTGTGCAGTTGGAGCCAGTGAGATTCAAACTTGGATCTCTATTTAGACTACCCTTGATTGCGCAATAGAGGCAGGGAAAGTAGTGGGTGTGTTTTGAACCTGTGACTTGTTCAAAACCAAGCTAGTTTTTGTGTAGCTTTGGGAGATAGTACTGAGTACTTGTGAGGAGTTTGTACTATGTATTTGCTGCATGTTCTCTCCATTTATAACATACTATAGCTGCGGGGTTTTCAGCTATAAGCTTTCCCCATACATACTGTGTTAATGTGTGTGATGATTTGATGTGCTATCGCTTCTATTCTTTCCGCATGTGACAATTAATTGTAGAAGAGATTATGTGTTATGCATGCAATTCGAAATTCATGTGTGATCAGGTTAATCTCCATTGAATAAGTGATTTATTCATCAAATTTCTACATGGTATTGGAGCAATATTAATTGTCGAGATCTATTACGGTGATTGTAAACTTATTTCCTCGGATAGAGCCTGCATACGGGCCAGATAGCCTCCGGATTCATCTTTCTTTGGAAAGTGAAAGGTCTGGTAAAAGCTCATGCAGTCAATCTCTAATTTGGAAATAATTTGTTCTCAAGTATAGATCGGAAGCGATTGAGTTATCAGTTGGTGGTGAAATTCGAATTTGCAGATTTGTGTTCTTGGTGCCGCGGCGAAAATGTCTTTCATCGAGTTGCGACTAGAATATGCCTTGGAAGGCAGTTCGAATTATGTTGCATGGAAGGACCGCATGGAGGCTGTATTAGATGATCATGGGCTGTTGGAATTCATGGAGAAAGAGATTCCAAAGCCTACTTCTAATGATGCTGATGTTGTGGAAGCCTGGCGAAAGAAACAAGCAAAGTGTCGAAGGATTCTGTTGGAGGGCGTAAAGGATCATATTGTATCCAGCCTGCATGGAAAGGCTTCTCCATATTTGATGTGGAAAGCCTTGACAGATCTATACCAAAGCAAGAGCAACCAAAGGAAGCTGGCGCTCAAGGATAGACTAAGAAACATCAAAATGGAGAAAGGCGACAGCATCGCAAAATACCTCACGAAGTTCACTCAGTGCAGAGATGAGCTGGGAAGTGTGGGGGTGACTGTCGAAGATGAGGATATGGTGGACCTGGCTCTCCTTGTTCTTCCGAAGGATTGGCATTCCTTTTAGGATAGTGTCAATGGTCGGGAGAAGTTGCCGGGATGGGAGCGACTATGGTCGGATCTCATGCAAGAGGAGATCAGGAGGACTACCAGGGATGGATCTTCATCAAAGGTATCTGATGAAGAAGACTACGCTTTGGCTGCCAAAGCAAGGAAGGGGAAGGGAAAGGAGAAGGCTTCTCAATCCGGTGTGGATGGTAAAGAGCGTGACATGTCCAAAGTGAAGTGTTTTCACTGTCACGATCATGGACATTACGCCACGAATTTCCCAAAGAAGAAGAAGAACAAGCAGGCTGCTGGAGCTGCAGCTGGTGAGGCTCTTGCCTCGCAATTTGAGCTGGACTTCTCATTGATCGCATGCATGTTGTCTATTGCATTGGGATCGGGGTGGTATATTGATAGTGGCGCTTCCTTTCACATGACGGGAGATGCAAATATTTTCAGTGACTTGGTGGAGAAAGGTCTCCAGATGCATGTTGAGTTGGGCGACGGTGACGATACAATGCGACCGGCATTGGTACCATAACCTTTCAGAGGGAGTCAGGTAAACTCATTCTTTTACAAGATGTATTGCATGTACCAAGTCTAACAAAGAATTTGATCTCAGTCGCAATGTTAGAGGATAAAGGGTATGAAGTTGTCTTCAGAGAAGGAAAAGTTTTCCTTCGGCACAAGGCAACGGGACAAGTCAAGAAGGTTGGGATTTGAGCAAAGAATCTCTACAGACTTGAAGTATATGGGATGTCTATGAAGCTTCCTACTGTTGGGAAGCGGAAGGAAGACATGCAACTGAAGCTTGAGAGGGAGCAAGTGTTGCATGTAGGCGAGAAAGACATGCAATTGATGCTTGAGAGGGAGAAAGTTTTGCATGCAGGTGATAGTGAACCTCGGGATGTGGAGCAGCCACAAGAGGATCATGGAGTGGAAGAAACCACTCATGCAGAGAAATTTCGTGCCAGACGGGCAGAGGGAGTGCATGCAGCTATACCACCAGGTGAGAGGTGGGGCGACATGCATGATTAATCCCATGAGGATATTTCTGGGCAAATTCATGAGATGGTGTGGATCTCATGGATTGAAACTGGCTACGAGTTGCCCACAGCGCAGCAGTAGCAAGATCAGTTGGAGTGATGCAGGCAGATCAAAGTGACAGTGTCGGATACTGGAGCGCGGATCAGAGTTGACAGCAAGTGCAAGAGTGCATGGGTGAAAGAGTTCAACAGCGCAGTGGTTCCTGATGACATGTGCAGTTGGCCAAGCAGAAGTCGAAGAATTTGATGATAGATGCTAGATGCATCAAGACTGATTGAGTTGTTTGGAGCCTATTCATGAGGAGTTGCAGAGGAGATGTATGGAGTTGCATGGCGCTTTGTAATATCCATGTACACGTGCATGGAGTTGCATGTCGCATGCAAAGACAAATTTTCTTGTTGAGAGGAGTGTTGAAAATGGCAACAAGAAACAAGGAAGGAGGCCTCCAAACATCTTTTCCGATCCTAGTTGGAAAGTGATCACCTAACCAGGTGGGGACCACACATGTGATTTTTGTCGAAAAAATCTATTTTTAGACATATGGAGCATGGTCCGGGGATTGCAGTATGTTATTCCTGGAGTATTGGTCATGTTGGTAAAAATAGATGGACATATATTTTTTGGACCTATAGGTCGAAGTCTATTTTTAGACTTCCTATCCTAAAAATAGGGAAGTCAAATATTATTTACCCTTAATAATATTTGGACTCTAAACTTCAGTTTACTCTCTTGGAGCACTTCAATTTGACCCCTGAAGGTGGGGCATGCAGCTGCCAGAAGAAAATACGCTTTTCCTATGAGTTAGGTGAGCTAATGCATGGTGAATTTAGTTAGAGCTCAAGTGGCGGAGTTCGGTGGAGTTGATGCGACCGTTAATGGAGGTGGTGTTCTGGTTAACTAGTTGAACTAGTTGTATTTATTTTAACTGGCTAATACACTAGAGATGAGTTGTGTGAATTAAATATTATTTAATTCACTAATTATTAACTCATTATTCAACTAAATAACACACGCCTTAACTCAAGACATGGACAAGCCTGAAGGCGACAAGTGAAAGAGGTAGATGAAAGGGTGGAGTTAGCTATCATTGCGACATCAGCTTGTGCATGAGATTTGCATTACACTTGGAGGAATCGTCCATGACAATTGCGCAGTCAAGCCAAGGGGATTCGAACCTTGGATCTCTTCATATACAGGCCATGATTGTGCAATAGAGGCAAGGCAGTCAGCAGTGAGTTTTGAACCCGAGACTTGTTCAAAACTGAGTTAGATTGTGTGTGACTTTATGAGAAAGTACCGAGTACTTGTGAGGAGTATTGTACTTGTTTGGTTACATGATTTCTCCATTATAATATACACAATAGCTGCGGGGTTTTCAGCTATAGGCTTTCCCCATACATACTGAGTTAATGTGTGATTGATTTGATGGGAGATTGCTTCTGTTATTTCCGCATGTGACAATTAATTGTAGAAGAGATTATGTGTTATGCATGCAATTCGAAATTCATGTGTGATCAGGTTAATCTCCATTGAATAAGTGATTTATTCAGCAAATTTCTACAAGGGTTTGGCTCCTGGTTACCCTTCTATTGTTATGTTTACTAATTCTTTTTTTTTGTCTTGCAGGTGATGGCTATGGGATATCAGTCTCTGGAAGAGGTTCAACTTCAATATCCATTGGTTCCACAGTAGGTTGTCCTCCTTCTTCATTAATTTCTTCTAATACAACTGGAGATGAATTTCTCTTTGGTTTTGAAATCTTTTTAGGTGTCACTGAGTCTACTTCATATCCACTCAAGAAGAGAAAAAAGGCCCAATCTCGGTTTAACCTTTTTAATTCCTCCAGTACTAACAATTTGATCAGGCCATGGTGAAAAATTGATGTTTCGCTACCCTCAGCCTTGGCTTGGACCTTATCTAACATCTTCCCCGAATTTCTAAATAAAAAGAAAGGTAAATCAAGTGGTTTCTTACCAATGAAATGCAGAAGGAGTCTGAAGTGATAAGAGTAGACCATGTGAAACCTCCCTTCGTAGGTAAAATACTTCTGGACCACCAACAACAAATTTGCATAATTTTCTTTCTTATAACCCCTTGGGATGCCATTTGTCATGTCAGCTCCTTTGTGCTCCTATTTGAGAAATTCTTCACAGCTTTGCATTCTGAATTTTATACCTTTGAACCATTCCTCACCACCTCTGGGTATTTTTGTAGCTTGAGAAATAGCATCAGGTGACACTATGAAATTCAATACACCAACCTTTGAGGTTGTCCCTATGAAATTTGTTGCGAAGTCTTTGGGTATCTGAGCATGAAAACCCTGCAGCTTCTAAAAAAATTGTAGGCAACCAACCTTCCTAAAGGCATCCATAGCACTGGGATATTCATTCAACAATTTCAAATCCATAGGCTTGTACCTCACACAGTAACCTTGTTTGTTTACTTTCTTCTTCGATGTCATTGCTCCTTTATACTCTTGTTGCATCCTTGCTTGTGACACCTTCAAAATAAAAACTAGACATCAACCTGTTTTGCGTGGTGAACCAACTCTCGAAAGATGAAATGGAGCTGCTTTACATGCAATATTTTGGACGATGAATGACAAAGAGAAGCTTAGGGGCAAGGTTTAAAAAGTAATTCAACAACTTGAGGGAGAATGATGACACATGTGACCACAAAAAGAAATTATTAGAGAAAATGTGATCTTGCATGCTTAGTGATCATGATAACTAATTTGTTGACCTCACCTATATCTTTGGCCATCGAAAACTTGACATCTCACATCATTTTTCGTCTTTCAATAGAAACCTGCATTAGTAGCGAAAAAAATTAAATTTATGTGGGATGGATTTTACTGATATGAAAAGACTCATGGTGGGTTTAGACTTAGGGTAAACCTTATCAAATGTATTTTTTATAAATTACATGAATTTGGCTATGAAAAAAACATGTAACCTAGGTGAATGATATGTAATACCCTATCAATGAAAATGTTAAAACTAATGAGTGATAAAATACTATGACATTCATAAATAATTTGGTCGATAAAGGGAGTGGGATAGTTGTCTTTCGGACAAGCAAGATTAACATCCCGATAATTGACACACACTCTAATTTTCCCATGTTTCTTCATGACAGGAACAATGTTAGAAACCCAATTGGTAAGCGAAACAGGGTAAATGAACCCAGTATGCAAAAAAAATTCAACCTTTATTAATGTGAACAAATTTATTAAGGTGAACAGGATGAAGGCATTGTTGCACCGATTTAACATCAGGATACATTTTAATCTCATGTTCAAAATTTCTAGAGTCAATTCCTGGCATGTCCTCATATGACCAAGCGAATACATCTCAGAATTCACGAAAAAAAGCGCAGTAAGTTTCAAGTTTAGATGGAGAACAAGACGCACAGACATGAATGTTTTCTACAATAACTGGTTTGGTCTAAATATCAATAGAAATCATTTCTTCAATATTTGATGGGTTTCACTCAGAATCAACGGCATGGATAGGAATATAATTTGTCAAGAAATAAACGACGGTAGGGTGATATAGTTCAAATGGATTATCTTCAATGTAATCTGGAAGATGGCATCGTTGATATGACATTTCCCACGGTTCTTCTTCCGACATCATGGATTCCATAATCTAATCAGTCGATAATACCTATGAAAAAGGATCAGAAGAAGTACCAAAATCAAAAGAATGATCAACCCAAACGGTCGGCGAAAAAGGATTGGCATTGGTTGCATAAGCCAAGAAAATTGATTGCTATGCTAGCTCAATTAGACTTAGCGGCATGATGTTGACCAGCCTATCTAATTCAAAATCATTGTGAATCTTCCTTAAGTGAGATGAAGTGTAATATATCATATTGCAGGTCTCTATATTTTAAATATCCATCATTGTAATAGGTGACGGTAATGAAAAGGTTCCCATTAGGGAAGGATCCTTAAAGAGTCCTGCACCAATGTTATGAAGAGGAGGAGGGGGTCTGTGAACAAACGGAATGCTTCCAGTTTCCTGGGAACCTGAGGCAAAGAAAGAGAGTTGATCAATGGTTGTGATACTTCCTTGATGGGGGAAGATGATCATACGAAAGTAAGTAGAAACTACCACAACCATAGCATAAACCAACGGTCTTCCAAGTAATATATTGTAGTTAAGGGGTTCGTTAATGACCTAAACTTCAATAGTCACTGATTTTCCCCCTAGTTCAACTTTCAGGTTACTAATAATTCCACAAGGCTTATCTGTATGACCGTCAAAATCTTTCAACGTCATAGGTGATTGTGACAAAGTAGGCGAGCCAAGTGATTTCCAGCAACTCATAGACATGAGACAAGTAGATGTGCCTTCATCAATGAGAGTGCGATGAATGAGGCAATTTAGGACATGTACTTGAATCAAGAATGCTAGATATTTATTGTTGGAAATACTGAGAGGGGGGGGGGGGGGTGAATCAATATTCCTTTCAATTAGAGCATTAGTTAATCTTCAATTATTATTAGTGTTTGTACAATGATAGCAGTAAACAAAAGGAACACAAATGCACACAGTTTTTAAGGTGGAAACCCACTCTGGGACAAAAACCACCTAATTATTTTCTAATAATTCTTTAATATTCAACTCCAATTTAAAATATAGCTCCAACTTCTTAGAATCTAGAAAATAATTCTTCTCCAGCTCCCACCGGATGGACGCTCCAACGCCCGAGATTCTTCAGTAGTCAACTGAACAGATGCCCCAACACCCAATGTGCTACAACTCACCCTAGAACCACCCTACCACCCCAAATTTTTCACAGGCTTGAACCTATTGGTGACTTCATGTACCAGCCTAGCACCACCCTACCACCTTATAGAATAATAAAAGAAGAATGGACTCTCGTACTAGGGAAAATGGTCCACTTTACAATGATATAGAATGATGTAGAAGAAGAAGACACACTATACCATAACCCCAACTATGACACAACCACCTAATGATGATCCTAGACCTCCCGACACTGCCTCTTCAACTCTTGACAGATAGACACTAGTACAATTTTTACAATAATGTATTTACAATGACTTAGTACAATGATACCTTTACAGTGACTGTATGCAGTGCTGCCCACTTGAAGACTTCATGTGATGAACTTCTTTTTGTTGTTATGCACCTTGATTTCTACTCTTGTCATGCTACCCTCTGCTACACCTTGCTTTGCTTTTCTTCCCTAGAAATTCTGGTCCTTTGCAGCGCTTGACAACACATGATCTAGATTTTTCTTGCCTTCTAGGAGCTCAATATTGAATCTGTTGTATCTATGTTATTTCAGATACCCAATATGTTATTTTCGGCCTTGTAGTATTCCTCTGAGTCTTCTTTCTAATGCCACAGTTCTGACCCAATTTGGATTCTTCAAAGGAGAGCTATTCCCAATCTCTCACAATGCCCTAATTATGGACTATTTCAATAGAGCGAACTTGTATAGCGTGCCACGTGTCACTGTTTCTTCATTCGACTCTAAAATTTATAAAAAAGAAAACTTCAGTCCATGTATTATCTGCCACGTTTTACAAAATTCCAATCCGATACTCAGAGAGAGAGTTATGACAATTTTCCCAAGGTCACTTCTTTGAGATGAATTTCAGGAGCCTGCAAAAACACTGACTTCCACAGATCATATCTCTGAAAATGTTGTACACCTTGATCTGAAATTTTTACAGGAGCTTCCTCTAGATTTTGGCTTTACTTCATAAAAATTTTAGCTTCTGAACCTTCATATAAAAAAAGTTAGAGAGAAAATTCCACGATGACCTGTTTTAGATAGTGAAATCCTTGCATAAGGAGGATATGAGGATCACAATTTATATAAATGCTTAGGTTGAGAGGGGCTTCAACAAGTGAACGTGGGAGGGATTTTAGGAGCTTAAAAATGATCAATTATTTACTTTTTAATGACCCATTCCACAACCCCATGGGTTTTTATCCCACTAACTAGGGTTACAAACTTAAAACATGGATATCTCTCAAACCATGAAGAATTACGTGGTGTGCCATATATCAACAGAAACATCTCGAAAAGTAGAAACCATCAAAATCATTCTTGATCTAGAATATAGTAATTTGGTAGGTAAAAATTCCCATGCAATATTGGAGTAGCCCCTGGTGCTGCTTGGGTTGACATCAATGACAACCGCTGATCAACAATCTCCCCCTTTGGCATTGATGGCAACAAGTGCTCCCCCTACGATCATGACACCTCTTTCTATAACATTCTCTTCCCCTTTGATATCAATGGAAAAGGGTAACTCCCCCTGACACACAACCATCTTGTGGACCTATACACACTTCCACTCCCCCTTTATATTCTGAATAAGGAAAATCTAATGAGAACTTGGGAGAATCCCAAGCTTCTGGCGAAGATATTCCAATGCTTCACGAGTACTCTCACGATCATCAATGATTCCTACCCAATATGCATCTGTAAAGGCATGAATAATGAGATTTTTACCCTTGGGATACCACAAGCCATATTCTATTGTTCCCTTTAGATATCAAAGAATTATTTTGATGGCAATAATATGTGATTCTTTTGGTGCTGCTTGGAATCTTGCTACTTGTCCAATTGCTTGCATAACATCTAGAAGGGAGGCTGTTACATATAAAAGACTGCCAATCATAGATCTGTACAACCTTTTATCCACATCCTTAGATGAGTCTTCTATGCTCAATTTGCAACCTATTACCATCGGAGTAAGGATGGGTTTGCAATCTTCCATTCTAAATTTCTTGAGAATTTTCTTAATGTACTTGGCTTGACATATAAACATTCCTTTCTCTTGTTGAGATATTTGAAGCCCTAAGAAGTATGTCAGCTCACCAAGTAAATACATCTTGAAATCACTTTGCATATTTGTAGCAAACTTCTCACTTAGTCGATCATCATTGCTACCAAATATTATATCATCCTCTTTAGCTATTGGATGTGCTTTATTTGTGTTGGAAAAAACACTAAGAGGGGGAGGGGGGGGGGGGGGGGGTGTGAATCAATATTTAGAGCTTATTGAAATATTTTACTTTTTCTTTGTTGAATTCCATACGCGGCTTTTATGAACTCAACTCGTGTATACACGCACATATACCAAAAGAAACTAGCGTATACTGATTTTATTGTTTAGAAACACTTTTCAGAAACAATATTTAACTCATTTTATCAGTCATGCATCTGTTAGTTAATCAGAAAATATGTGTAGTAACAGCAAAATAAAACATCACACAATAGCAACACACATGAACACCAATATTTAAGGTGGAAACCCAATTTGGGAGAAAACCACCGTTTTTGTCGTCTCTGTCTTCAATATTTATTATATGGAAAACTGATTACAATTTTGTACTGATGCAGTCTCATATCAGTACGCAGGCATCTACCTGCAGAAGGCTGCAACCTTCTCTCATTTTCTATCTACTACTGGAAGGGAGCTACAACCCCCTGAACTCATTTACCAGCCACTACTGGAAGGGAGCTTCAACCCCCTGATCAGACCACCAGCTTTTACTGGAAAGAAGCTTATACTTCCATACTGAAGGCTTCAACCCTCAGAAACACTGCAGACCACGTTTCATCAATTTTCACACTGGATCAAACAACTTCAACACATCTCTTCATAGAACAATAATAATAACCTTCACCCAATACTTCAATCAGAACAGTGAGATCACTGTAAATAGAATTCAAAAATAACCCAGTCTTCATAATTAGTATGCAAAATCAAACTTAACCCTAAACATTCATCATCTTAAAATGCATACACTACTTTGCTTCACTGAACCCGCGTGTATACGCGCTTTCCTTAACACCAACCTGTGTATAGATCTGAGAACACTGTTTTTCAGAATAAGATCTATTTCAGATCTAGATCTGAGTCTTTCAGTCAGACATCTTTTCAGAAGTGCAGAACCCTTAAACAATCAGTCATCATTAACCATGTTTACTCACTTATTGTTCAGATTTGAACATATTCAACTTAGCAACATGTACAGTATTCAAGCAACCAAGATCTTCATGAAGACTTCATTGACAGATAGCATAAATAATAGCAGCAATAATAGAAAACCTCTGCAATAAGCTTCAAAAAACCCTAACTTCCATATGCGCCTTTTCTGAAGCAAACTCGTATATATACGCGCTTTTACTAAGACAAACTAGCGTATAGATCTGTAAATATTAATTTAGTAGAATGTTTTAATATCTATAGAGCTTACCCAAATTTCTTCACTCCACTTCAGCAAACATTCGCCGGGTCTCAAATCTAATCATCTCTTTAATGGATCATGCAAGAACATAATATTTTCAGGTCTAGAGATCTTGATCCATCAATATATCCAAGGGTGCATCATAACTTCATATTTATCAATAAAACAGAGTTCATCCTATGCAGATATACTTCAGAGATAAATATTCAGTAACAACCCTTACACATGCACACCTTTGCACTATGATCTTCTTCTCCTTATATAGATTTAGCCTTTACCAATACCATGAGTCAAAACCACACAACTACTGATGGTATTCTTGGACGGAATCAAATAGACAATACAACGCTCAATATTGTGAGCTAATAACATGGTAATGCCCCTTGGTATCATAATTTTAGAGTGCAAAAGGCATACGCGACTTGGATCGTTCTTATCCATGTGTATACGCGACTTTTCTTCATTAAAACTGCATATATACTAATTTTGAATGTATACACGGGTTGCCTTTATAAAAGTAGCATATAAATTGCATCCATACATGGGTTTCCTTCATCAAACCTGTGTATACATTGAGAAATATTTCATGTTTCATTTCTCTGGCACTTACTGGAATTCCTTTCTCTGTCGCATCTGAACTGACCTGTAGAAACATCATTTTTACATCTTTAACACATAGGTTGCTTATCATAGGCAACTCATCAAGTAGGTTTCCATCAAGGACAACTTCATCAAGTCAGTTTCCATCAAGGACAACATATTTCGTCATATTGCCAACAATATCCCCCTTTGGACTTGATGGAAACCATGATGGTGTTTGATCACCAAAACAGATAAATACATTAATCATAACCATTATTCAAACACCAAAGTACTCTCCCCCTTTGACATCAAGGTCAAAGGGCGGATCAATACCGAAACAAGGTTTCGCTTTCCTTGTGTAAAGAAGAGCTCTGCATATCTGATGTGCACTGTATTGACCATGCTCCCTTTGAGTTCATGCTAAATCTTCAGACATATTTTTCCATGAAGTACATGACTCTATAACTCAACCGAGTATGGCCTTTCCTATCACCAATGACTCACACTTACATTAATGATCCAACCAAGTAGAATTACATATTTGACTGAACTACCCAACCAAGTTGGTTTACAAATTTTGAATCAACTACCCAATCAAGTGGGTTTACAATTTGACAAAGTCCTTACACGACTAAATATAACATTTTACATCATGAGTGTCAACATTTTCTTTTGCATAAAATTACAAAAATGGCTTTTCATAACCAAGACCAAAAGATCTCAAGAGAGAAATCATAAATTAGAAACCAAATCAGAATGCCAACAATGCATCCTCTTCAACAGGGCAGGTGCTCCCCCTAAGCTTGTGCATCCTGAACACTTTCAACAACCAATTCACCAAAGCATCTATATCAAGGAGATAAATATCAGAGAATGATGAAGATTGGATCAAAACAGATATTACCCAACAGCACCACATCTGGTCTGAATGCTGACCCAAAGAATATCTGTTAAGAAAACCCATACGTGGTTTTATGCACATAAACTCGCATGTATACGTGATTCTCCTTTATGAAACCTGCGTATCGAATTTAATCTTCTAAAATTAAGCAGATTTGAGCAGAGATGCAGAGACAACTCCCAGCTTCTGTCTGAGATATTTGAATGCTTCCCTGGGAAGAGGTTTAGTAAATATATCAGCAACTTGTTCTTTGGAAGGAACATATTCCAATTTAACCTTTTGTTCGAGCACTTGTTCACATAGGAAGTGATACTTGATAGAAATGTGTTTGGTCTTGGAATGCATAACAGGATTCTTTGAGATACTAATGGCACTTGTATTATCACATAAAATGGAGATGGGAGGTGAACATTTGATTTGAATGTCTTGTAACGTCTGCATCATTCAAAGTAGTCATGTGCAACATGATGCGACAGCCACATATTCTGCTTCTATTATAGATAAGGCAATTGAACTTTGTTTCTTGCTGAACCAAGATACTAATCGGGACCCCATATAGAATGCACCACCACTAGTGCTTTTTCGATCATCAACATTTCCATCCAAATTTGCATCTATGTAAGCATGAAGAGTGAGATAAGTATTCTTTGGATATCATAGACCAAATTCTTTAGTCCCTTGTAGATATTTGAATATTCTTTTTATAGCCTGAAGGTGTGACTCCTTTGGATTAGCTTGGAATCATCCAACAATCCCAACTGCATGCATAATGCCAGGTCTTGTCCCAGTTAGATAAAGCAGACTTCCAATCATGGATCTGTATTATGGTTGATTCGCCATGGGAGAATCATCATGAGAACTAAGGTTACACCCTGTTACCATTGGTGTACTTACAGGTTTGCAGTCTTCCATCCCATACTTCTTCATAATTTGCTTAAGATATTTTGCTTGTGATAAAAATATGCCATATGTTGCTTGTTGCACTTGTAAGCCAAGAAAAAATGTTAGTTCCCCAGATAAAGGCATTTCAAATTCTTGTTGCATAACAGAAGCAAATTTCTAACTCATGGACTCTTCATTACTCCCAAAAATGATGTCATCAACATATACAACTACTATCAATAGTTTATCATTTTCAATTTTTGTGTATAAGTTGTTATCAGCAGATCCCTTTGAAAAACCTTGTTGATGAAAATATTTGTCAAGACGATAGTACCATGCCCTTGGAGCTTGTTTGAGACCATATAAAGCCCTTTTAGGTTTTCAAACAAGTTTTTCATCATTTCCTAAAATGAATCCTTCTGGTTTTTCTATATAAACTTCTTCTTCTAGATCACCATTGAGGAAAGCAGATTTAACATCAATTTGATAAACTTTGAATTGTTGAAAGCTTGAAAAGGCAAGAAACATTCTTATTGCTTCAAGTCTAGCTACAGGAGCAAATGTTTCTTCAAATTCTATACCTTCTTATTGAGCATACCCTTTACAAACAAGTCTAGCTTTGTTTCTAATAACATCTCCATTTTCATTTAACTTGTTTTTGAATATCCATTTTGTTCCAATAACATTTTTATCATGAGGTCTTGGAACTAATTCCCAAGTGTGATTATTTTCATTCTGATCAAGTTCTTCATTCATGGCTTGAATCCAACATTCATCTTTGCTAGCTTGATTGACATTCTGTGGTTCAATAGTGGATAGAAATGCCATATAGCTAGGAGATCCTACAAGAGTTCTTGTTTGGACACCTGATCCCTTTTCTCCCAAAATTTGAGATTTTGGATTATTCTTTTGAACATATCTCGATGGAGCTTTTTCAGATAGATCATCTTATGCTGCTTCATAGGGTTCCCCTTCCATGTTGTTGCTATTTGATGTAGGAGGTTATACATCATCATCATCTTCATTTGTTGTTGGTATTTCCCTTTTAGGAGTTGAGAGAGACTCATCAATTACAACATCAATGCATTCAACAGTCTTCCAAAGTCTTTTATTGTAACATTTATATTCTTTACTTCTAGAATAATAGCCAAGAAATATTCCTTCATATGCTCTAGGTTCAAACTTACCAAGTTTTTCATCATTGTTCTTGATAAAACATTTGCTTCCAAAAACTCTAAAATGCTTTACAGTTGGAAGATTACCATACCAGAGCTCATAAGGAGTTTTATCACTGTTCACATGAACATGAGCCTTGTTAAGAATATTTACTGTGGTATGTGCTGCTTCTCCCCAAAAAGTATCATGTGTTCCAGAATCATCAAGAATAGCACGAGCCATTTGTTGAACTGTTCTATTCATTCTTTTTGCCACGCCATTTTCTTGTGGGGTTTCAGCTACAGAAAACAATCTTTTTATGCCATGTTGTTCACGGAAATCAAAGAATTCATCTTATATATATTCCCCTCCTTGGTCAGATCTAAGACATTTGATTTTTAGATCTAATTCATTTTCAACCAGGGCTTTAAAGATCTGAAATTTTTCAATTGCTTCATCTTTTTGTTTTAGTAAACCAATCCAACACATTCTAGAGAAGTCATCAATAAAAAGAATATAGTATTGTTCTCCACGGGGTGAATTTTTTCTCATAGGTCCACATAAGTCAGCATGTATGAGTTCAAGAGGCTTACTTGTTGATCCTTCTTTGGCATTTATTTGTACTCTGGTTTTCTTACTGAATTGGAAATATTTTCATATGGTACTTTCAGGCAGAGTGATGTTGGGAAATTCACGAACCACTTTGAGTCTGCTAGATTTTTTGATTTGAGAGAAACTCAAATGCCCCAATATTCTGTGCCATAACCAATTTTTTGAAGATTTACCCAAGTAACATTTTTCTTTGCAACCTTTCAATACATACAGATTTCTTGGTGTTCTAGTTCCTTTTATTACCGTTTTTCCTCTGTCAAGTTCATGTACCACACATTCTTTTGAACTAAAGACAAATTTATTTCTTTGATCACACATTTGACTCACACTTAACAGGTTATGTTTTAATCCATCCAAATACATAACATTGTTAGCTTTTACCTTTTCTTTTAGAAAAACAGAACCTTTTCCCTTAATGACAGTAGGAGTATAATTTCCAAAGGTAACATTATTTTCTCTTTCTAGAGCATTGTATGCAAGGAGTTTATTTCTATCACCTGTCATGTGCTTTGAGCATCCGCTATCAATGTACCATTTATTTTCTTCCCCTTCTACAAATAAGGCTATGCCACAGTTCTCAACCTGTAAGTCCTTCTTTCTCCATACCTTGGAATTTAAAAGTACATGCTCTTTTGATTGAATTTTTCTCCTGCATTCATATTCTTCATGAAAAAATTTATTGCAATAAGCACATTCAATTTCATTTTTAAGAGGAGAAAAGTTTTTATAAGTATTCTTCTTTATTCTAGTCTCATTTCTTTGCTTTCTTGCTCCTCTGGTCATGATGTTTTTGTATGCAACACATCGAATAGCTTTATGACCAAAATTATGACATGAGAAACATTGCCCATTAAAGAAGAAATTTCTGCAATTATGAAACCTTGTATTTGTGTTTACCTGCTGATTGGTATTTCTTTGATTGATATTTTTGTTGTTGCTCTTTGTATTGAAGTGGTCATGCTTTACCTGTGAAGTTTCTTTGTTCTCTTGCTGAGTGACGGAATATTGTAGGTTGGCTTTAGCTGCATTTAGATAGCTTGGTGCTGATGACTGAGAGGATTCTCCAATATATCCAAGACCTGTCTTTACAAAAGGAGAGCGTTGAACCTTGATAATTTCATCTAAGGTTTCAGTTTCTTTAGAAAATCTAAGATTTAAAGTTTTCTCTTTCTCAATTTCCTTTCTTAGACTTACTATTTCACATTCTAGTTTCTCATTGTGCTTCTCCTTTTCTATAAGTTGATTCTTTAGAGTATCTATGGAAATTTTGTTTTCTTCCAAACATATTTTGAGCTGATTAATTTCTTCAGGAAAATGATTTTCTTCTAGTGCATCCATAAATGTATCTTTAGCCTCAGTAGAGTCTTTTTCAAAAGCCATGAGTAGTCTAACATCTTGATCAGATTCTCCTTCTTCATTATTTTCTAGCCCATCACTATCTTCATGAGTATAATAAATTTTTCTATTGATAAACTGATTCTTATTTCGTTTTGCCACTTCCTTTCCTTTTTCATGTTTTTCTTTATGGGGACACTTAGCAGCATAATGACCAACTCTTCCACAAGAAAAACATTTAAAATGAAGCTTACCTTTGAACCTTCCAGTGCCAAGTTGTAGCTTCTTTACAAAATTTATCTCATCTTCTTCTGAAACATACCCTGATCCTTCTTGTTATTCTACTTCTTTTCCTTTTGCAGCATCTCTAAAGACAACTTCTTTGACTTCAGATGTACCTCCTTTTCACATTTCACAAGCAGTCAAAATACCATGAAGTTGAACAATAGTAAGAGTTTGTAGATCCTAATTTTCTTCAATAGCAGACACTTTTGACTCGAATTTGGGAGTTTGAGATCTTAAAACCTTTTCTACCATAGTAGAGTCAGTTATGGTTTCACCCAGATTTCTCATACGATTTACAATATCATATAGACGTAAAAAGAAACTGAAAATGCTTTCCTCATTATGCATCCTGAGATTTTCATATTGAATTCTGAGAGTTTGGAGTTTAGCACTTTTTTACCTTGGTATCACCTTCATAGCTTAGAATGATTTTGTCCCATATCTCTTTTGTTGTATTCAACTGCATAACTTTGACAAATTTTGATTCAGTCAGACTTCCCAATAATGCATTGACCGCCTTTGCATTGGTTTCATATTTCTTTCTTTCTGCTGCATCTGTTGGAACTGATGTTGGATATTGATAACCTCCTTCAACTATATCCCATACATCTGCTCCAAGAGACTGAAGATATGATCTTGTCCTTGTCTTCTAGAAGATTAAATTGTTTCTGTTGAAGAGAGGAGGCCTGATAGATGTTGTCCCATCTTGACTGCTCATCTTAGTTTATCTTCTTTCTAGTGATTAATATTCTTCAGAAGAACTTGCTCTGATTGCAATTGTTGGGAAAAATATTGAGAGGGGGGGGGGGGGGGGGGGCTGGGGTGAATCAGTATTTATATCTTATTGAAATCTTTTACTTTTTCTTTGTTGAATTCCATACGCGGATTTTATGAACTCAACTCACGTATACACGCACATATACCAAAATAAACTAGAGTATACTGATTTTATTGTTTAGAAACAATATTTAACTCAGTTTATCAATCATGCATCTGTTAGATAATCAACAAATATGTGCAGTAATAGCAGAATAAAACATCACACAATAGCAACACACATGAACACCAATATTTAAGGTGGAAACCCAATTCGGGAGAAAACCATCGTTGTCGTCATCTCTGTCTTCAATATTTATTATATGGAAAATTGATTACAATTTTGTACTAATGTCGTCTCATATCAGTACGCTGGCATCTACCTGCAGAAGGCTGCAACCTTCTCTCATTTTCCAGCTACTACTGGAAGGGAGCTACAACCCCCTGAACTCATTTACCAGCCACTACTGGAAGGGAGCTTCAACCCCCTAATCAGACCACCAGCTTTTACTAGCAAGAAGCTTATACTTCCACACTAAAGGCTTCAACCCTCAGAAACACTGCAGACCATGTTTCATCAATTTTCACACTGGATCAAACAGCTTCAACACATCTCTTCATAGAACAATAATAATAACCTTCACCCAATACTTCAATCAGAACAGTGAGATCACTGTAACCAAAATTCAAAATTACCAGACTTCAGAATTAGTACGCAAAATAAAACTTAACCTTGAACATTCATCATCTTAAAATGCATACACTACTTTGCTTCACTGAACCCGTGTGTATACATGCTTTCCTTAACACCAACCTGCGTATAGATTTTAGAATACTGTTTTTCAGAATATGATCTATCTCAGATCCAAATCTGAGTCTTTCAGTCAGACATCTTTTCAGAAATGCATAACCCTTAAACAGTCAGTCATCATTAACCATTTTTACTCACTTATTGTTCAGATTTGGACATATTCAACTTAGCAGCATGTATAGTATTTAAGCAACCCAGATCTTCATGAAGACTTCATTGGCAGACGGCATAAATAATAGCAGAAATAACAGAAAACCTCTGTAATAAGCTTCAGAAAACCCTAACTTCCATATGCGCCTTTTCTAAAGCAAACATGCGTATATGCGCGCTTTTACTGAGACAAAATAGCGTATAGATATGTAAATATTAATTTAGCAGAATGTTTTCATATCTATAAAACTTACCCAGATTTCTGCACTCCACTTCAGCAAACATTCGCTAGGTCTTAGATATAATCATCTCTTTAATGGATCATGCAAGAACATAGTCTTTTCAGGTCTAGAGATCTTTATCCATCAATATATCCAAGGGTGCATCATAACTTCATATTTATCAATTAAACAGAGTTCATCTTATGCAGATATACTTCAGAGATAAGTATTTAGTAACAACCCTTACACATGCACACCTTTTCATTATGATCTTCTTCTCCTTATATATATTTAGCCTTTACCAATACCATGAGTCAAAACCACACAACTGCTGATGGTATTCTTGGATGGAATCAAATATACAATACAACGCTCAATACTGTGGGCTAATACCATGGTAATTCCCCTTGGTATCATAATTTTAGAGCGCAAAAGGCATACGTTACTTGGATCGTTCTTATCTGCATGTATACGTGACTTTTCTTCATAAAAACTGTGTATATACTAATGTTGAATGTATACACGGGTTGCCTTTATAAAAGTAGCGTATACATTGCATCCATACGCGGGTTTCCTTCATCAAACCTACGTATACATTGAGAAATATTTTGTGTTTCATTTCTCTAGCACTTACTAGAATTCCTTTCTCTATCACATCTGAACTAACCTATAGAAACATCATTTTTACATCTTTAACACATAGGTTGCTTATCATAGGAAACTCATCAAGTATGTTTCCATCAAGGACAACTTCATCAAGTAGTTTGCCATCAAGGACAACATATTTCATCATATTTCCAGCAAGTTGCTTCATACATAACATATATGTCGTTTGGAGCTCGACTTGTTGTAGCCACAATTTCACCATACCTGCCTTTCCTGATTTCACATTTTGTGGAGTTGAATAGTATTGTGTGTCCTTGATCACACATTTTTCCAACACTGAGCAGATTGTGATTCATGTTTTCAACCAATAGAACATTCTTGGCTAGAGCATATTTTCTTTCGAGAGTGACGGTACCTGATCCTATAACATTTGATGATCCATCATTTCCAAAGAACATGGTTCCATCCTTCGTCTCTTTCAGAGATACAAATTTATTTCTATCTCCAGTCATATGCGTTGAGAAACCGCTATCAACATACCACACATCTTTTTTGTTTTGAGCCTTGAGAGCGAGAGCACAATTATCAGTCTTCTTCTTCTTCCATGTCCGTTCGTTCTGTGGCTTCGAAGATTCTTTTGGAGGATTTTCAAGTCTGCAGTCTCTAGCTATGTGTCCAAAGTTTCGACATTTGTAATATTCAATATTATTTCTTAAATGTTAAAATCTATTGATGTTTCACTGAGCCCTGGGAGGTTCATATTTGACAGATCTCCTGGAATTGTATTAGTTCCTAGGGTACGTGTGACATTCTTATACAACTTTATGACCAAATTTTCCACATGAATAACAATTGCCATAAAAAATATGTTGGTACCTGGATGGAAATCTTTGTCGAGGAATTGTCTTCCAAGGCTGTTCTTGCGAATCTTGTCTAATGAAGTCTACATGCATGTCAAATCTCATAGGTTCATTGTATTTTGTTGTAGATGATCCTGCTTATTCTTCTTTGTAACTGAGGCTAGTTCTGTCATTGTAAGATCGTTGATTGTTGATGAGTTCTTCCAATGCCCTTGAGCTATTGGCATAGTTTTGGATATTTTTTCCCTTATTCACTTCCTTACGCAGCGAGACTACTTCAGCTTCTAATTCTTCCCTTTCTTGGTTGCTTTCTTCGAACTTCTTTTGAAGTGACTCTTCAATGCATTTGTGTTCTTCAACTTCAATTTTGAGACCTTGAACTTGTTCTTCAAGATTATTGGAATGGATATTCTCAGCCTTGAGCACTTTTATAAGCTTGATTGCTTCCTTAGAAAATTCTTCTATGGTAAACCCTTCTTCTTTGTTGTTTGATACTTCTTGTTTATTGTGCTTGGCCATAAACAGTACTCTCTCATTGGCTTCTTCTTTGCTGTCATTGTCTTCATCATATGATGAGCTATCTTCTTTAGAGATAAATTTCCTTTTGGATCCTTGCTTGTTGAATTTATTAAAGCCTTTCTTTCCTTTTGAGATGCTATCACTTTTGTTCAGACATTTTGATGCGAAATTCCCAACCTCACCACAGCCGAAACATATCAATGGAAGTTTACCTTTGAATTTTCCCTTACCAATTTCTAGTTTTCTCGTAAAGTAAGCATATTCTTCATCTGAAAGACCTTCTTCATCGTCTCCCTTTTCTTCACAATTGGAGGTGCATGTCTTTTCAATTTAAGGTTGTTTGTCCTTATTGGTTGTCTTAGATGCAATGAACATAGTTTCTAGATGTGAAGTACCCTCTTCTTCATCAAGTCTCATTCATATGCTATGAGAACTCCATGTAATTTCTCTTTGTTGAGTTTGTCCAGATTTGCACTGTATTCTAAGACCGATACCTTTGGGTTGAATCTCCCTGGTAACTTTCTAAGAATATTTCATATAATAGTCTTCTCGTCAACTGGCTCTCCCAATCCTTCCAGAATATTGGTTATTTCATCAACGTATTGAAAGTATGCAACAATGTTGCAATCTTATTTCATTATGAGTTTCTCAAATTTTTCTCTATAGATTTGAAGCTTTGCTTCTTTGACATTTGAATCACCTACATATATATTCTCAAGCTTGTCCCATACATTTTTGGCGGTTTTACAACCCAACACCTTATGATAAGCAGGTTCAATAAGTCCACTAATAATAATATTCTTTTCTTTTGCATCATTTACCAAATTCTTCTTACCTTGTTCATCCGCGGTTGATGTAAATCCATTTTGAACAGTGTCCCATACTTCGTAACCTTGCGCCAAGAGATAGACCTCCATTCCTCCTTTCCAAAGTGCATGATTATTTTCATTGAATAGAGGTACACCATTCTTGGTATGCTCCATGACCTCCTTCCAGCTGTTAAATTGCTATTGAAGGAACCTGGCTCTGATACCAATTGTTGGAAATACTGAGAGGGGGGAGAATGAATCAGTATTCCTTTCAATTAGAGGATTATTTAATCTTCAATTATTATCAGTGTTTGTACAATGATAGCAGTAAACAAAAGGAACACAAATGCACATATTTTTTAAGGTGGAAACCCACTCCGAGACAAAAAAACACCTAATGATTTTCTAATAATTATTTAATATTCAACTCCAATTGAAAATAAAGCTCCAACTTCCTAGAATCTATAAAAGCATTTTTCTCCAGCTCCCACTGGATGGACGCTCCAACGCCCGAGATTCTTCAGTAGTCAACTGAACGGATGCCCCAACACCCAATGAGCTACAACTCACCCTACCACCACCCTACCACCCTGAATTTTTCACAAGCTTGAACCTATTGGTGACTTCATGTACTAGCCTAGCACCACCCTACCACCTTATAGAAGAATAAAAGAATAATGGATTCTCGTACCAGGGAAAATGGTCCACTTTACAATGATATAGAATGATGTAGAAGAATAAGACACACTATACCATAACCCCAACTATGACACAACCACCTAATGATGATCCTAGACCTCCCGACACTGCCTCTTCAACTCTTGGCAGATATGAACACAGAAACAGAATTTACAATAATGTATTTACAATGACTTAGTACAATGATATATTTACCGTGACTGTATGCAGTGCTGCCCATTTGAAGACTTCATGTGATGAACTTCTTGCTGTTGTTCTGCACCTTGATTGCTTCTCTTGTCATGCTGCACCTTGTTTTGCTTTGCTTCCCTAGAAATTCTGGTCCTTTGCAGCCCTTGACAACACATGATCTATCTTTTTCTTGCCTTCTAGGAGCTCGATATTGAATTTTGTGTATCTCTATTATTTTAGATCCCCAATATTTGATTTTCATCCCTGTAGTATTCCTCTTCATCTTATTTCTAATGCCACAGGTCTGACCCAATTTGGATTCTTCAAGGGAGAGTTATGCCCAATCTCTCACAATGCCCTAATTATGGATTATTTCAGTATAGAAAACTTGTACGGCGTGCCAAATGTCACTGTTTCTTCATTTGGCTCTAAAATTGATACAGCAAAAACTATAGTTTTTTCACTATCTTCCACGTTTTACAAAACTCCAATCCGATACTCACAGAGAGAGTTATGACGATTTTTCCAAAGTCACTTCTTTGAGATGAATTTCAGGAGCCTGCAAAAACACTGAATTCCACAGATCATATCTTAGAAAATATTGCGCACCTTGATCTGAAATTTTTACAGGAGCTTCCTCTAGATTTTTGCTTCACCTCATAAAATTTCAGCTTCTGAAACTTTGTATAAAAAAATTTAGAGAGAAAATTCCATGATGACCTGTTTTAGATAGCGAAATCCTTGCATAAGCAGGATATGAGGATCACAATTTATATAAATGCTTAGGTTGAGAGGGGTTTCAACAAGTGAACGTGGGATGGATTTTAGGAGCTTAAAAATTATTAATTATTGACTTTTCAATGATCCATGCCACAACCCCATGGGGTTTTAGCCCACTAACCGGGGTTACAAACTTTAAACATGAATATATCTCAAACCATGAAGAATTATGTGGCGTGCCATATATCAACGGAAACATCTCTACAAGTAGAAACCATCAAAATAATTCTTGACCCAGAATATAGTAATTTTGTAAGTAAAAATTCCCATGCAATATTTGGGCAGCCCTTGGTGCTGCTTGGGTTGACACCAATGACAACCGCTGATCAACATTCTGGTAATTGTGGCACATAGCCCCAGTATGGTCACCAATTTTTTTTACGGAAATAAAACCTACGGATAAGTATGCTTTCCCAAAATGTGGTGGTGCACTTAGTACAAGAGAAAGAAAGATATCTGACCTTTTCCTTAAAATGAAAAGATAAAGGGAGGAAAACCTACTTGTAATATGTTCGATTTTCCTCCCCTCCCTTCTTCACTTCCGTCAATCTCAATCTAACTGAACTCACTTGATTGATACCGGCAATGGAAAAAAAAATACATAAAACAAAATAAAGGCAATATGATATATTCAAGTTAAAAAAATTGAATTGATTAAATTTATAAATACACATATAACATCATTGACACATGCATTGTGAAAGGAACAAATGTCTTTATTATGAAGTAGAAGGAAGAGTACAACCAGTTGATCGATTCATTGTCAGTCATCTAGCTTTAGTCCCATCCTCATCACATCCAGCATCAACAATCCAACAGCATCATAGTACATGCACAATACCTCCAACAGTTGTGATCTCACCAAAATAACTCTACTTAACACAAATTCTTGCTCTCTTATGCACTGCGATCAGTGCTTTATTTATAAGTAGATGAAGGTAGTTTGACATAAATGAATTATCGAATGGCTTTCCAAAAAATGGATGAAGAGATTTCCTTGTTCATGGGAATAGGAGGATAAGAGGTTTAATGGCTTCATGGTGTCCATATTCGAAGCTATTAGATGAGGTGAAAGCTGGAACAACTTCTAGAAGCCACTAGAGGTTGGGAAGATTCCAGAAATCCAATGAAAAATTCTCTCCCAATCAACCAACGCACTCTAAAGTGAGCCTAGATCCTCTGCAACACAGCCTTGCATGGGAGTAGATGCTCTGCAAAGCAGTTATTGCAGTCTAGGGGTGCATTGATGGCTAAATGGGGCACTTCAAATGGTATCTAAGAAGTGAAACTTTCAGGAAGGAAAACCACCAATGGAATGACTTGTTTAGGACATGCAACAATTAATTTAGAGTATGATAGACCATAATAGATATTTCTCTGTGTTTTGGGATGATGCCCAAATTGACCTGTAATAGCTAGGGTCCTCATTCAGGAAGATGACACCGGAAACGAACATGTTATCTATTATGTCAGTAAGAACCTTGTGGGACTCCCTATGTCCTACTTACATGAAGAGAAGTTGGTGCTAGCCATTGTGTTCATGGTCCAAAAACTTCGTCATTATATCCTTACTCGTTCCACCAAGGTCATGACCAATTCCAACCCCATGGCTTTCCTATTGAGTCGACAGATCATTAATGGGAAATATGCTCGTTGGATCATTATCCTCCAGGAATTCGATCTTGAATTCGTCATACCCAAGAGTAAGAAAGTCTTAAGCCTTGCTGAACTTATTTCTGAATTGCCTACTGGTACGCGTAATCCATCGATTAATGATGATTTACCCAATGAGCACTTGTTCTCCATTACTTCGGACTATCCTTGGTATGGCGACATCCTTACCTATTTGTGAACCCATAAGTTCACTTCTCATATCGATTTTGATGCTCAAAAACATATACGACACCAAGCCCCCCGGTACCTTCTCATTGGTGATGATCTTTATCATCACAGTGTTGATTATGTCCTTCGTCATTGTCTCATGCATGTTGAAGCTAAGCAAGTCCTTAATGCCTTCCATAGAGACTCTTGTGGTGGCCACCTCTCTGATTTTTCAATTTCCCAAAAAATCAGGCGCACTGGGTATTTTTGGCCTTCTCTCTTTCATGATTTTATTGAAGCAGTCAAACATTATTCCAATTTTCAACTATTCGCCTCAAAGTTAGGAGCTCCATCTGCTCCCCTCCATCCTATCCTATCAGTCGGTCCCTTCTGCATGTGAGCCATTGAATTTATAAAGTGTTGACCTCCATCTGTTGGTAACCACAAGTATATCATCGCGGCGGTTGACTATTTCACCAAATGGGTTGAGGCCATGCCAACGTTTAATAAAACGGCGGCTATCATAACTCTCTTTTTCTTTAACCATGTTATCGCTTGATTTGAGGTTCCGAAAAAATTGGTCTTTGACCATGGCCGACATTTCAAAGATGAGATATGGCATGATCTATTCTCTCTGTTGGGCTTTGAGCACCAATATTCATCGTCTTATTATCCCCAAGGTAATGGAAAAGTTGAAGCGGTCAATAAAATCCTTAAAAATATGCTTCAATGGATGGTGAACAAGCACAAAACCAACTAGCACCTTATGCTCTTCCCTACTTTGTGGGCCTATAGAACTTCTGTTAAAACTGCCACCACGTTTACTCCTTTCCACCTTGTTGTTGGTGAGGAGGCAGTGTTACTGATCGAGTGTGAAATCCCGTCCCTTCACCTATTCGTCGAACTTCCCCCTGATACCCTGTAGGTTTTAACCCTGTACAGAAATTGTATGCAAACAAATTCTTAAAAACATAAAATAAACAATAGCGAGAGCATAAAATAGAAAACAGATATACACAGAGATTTTTCCCCTGGATCCCAAATCGGGACTACCAGCTTGATTTTTTATTATATTCCTTTTATTGTTACAATACATATATATACATGTCGAAGCATTCATAAATCCCAATCCATTAACCCTGGATTAGAAGATAACCATAGCTCCCTTGACCGGATCTACAAAATACTAGGGGTTGAAAACCATCATGCCCCAAAACCATGTGCAAACCCATGCAAAAAACCATAGGCAGGTCCACCCACCTAAAATAGGGTCTAAAAACAATTTTGTGGAAATAATATAACACATACCCAACATACCCAACCTTTAGAACAAAGAATTATCATGCTTGAGTGTGCTTCCGAAGATCGTCACATTGCATGCAAACCATTGAAGTGGCTAAGAAACGCACCAAAGCTCATTACGACCGAAAATTCCACCCTCGTACCTTCCACGAAGGAAATATTGTTCTAGTGTATGATCAAGCTCACGCTAACAACATGCCTTTGAGACTAGGGAGAGGAGTCAATTCAAGAACTCTTCCTGCTACCACAAAAGATAATTTACCCTAGGAAGAAGCCCTAAACTAGATATCATTAGAGGAACAACATATCATTGAAACTCATGTTGAAACTAATATAACAACTAATGTTGTTGTTATTTTTGAAACTACTATAACAACTAATGTTGTTGTTACTTTTGAAAATGTTGTAACAATTGATGTTGATGTTACTATTCAAACTGCTATAATAATTGATGTTGTTGTTATTGTTGAAACTACTATAACAACTAATGTTGTTGTTATTTTTGAAAATGTGATGAGATGGATAGGAAAAATGACTATTCTAAGCACTTTGGACAATATGGTCATAATCAGAAATACATATACATGTCAAGGAGGATAAGAACATGTGAATCATGAGAAACATCAAGGGGAAGATCAGGAAGTTCATGAAAAATATCAATAATAAAACGCAGGAATTTATTTGATCATCCTTACCAATCTGAATGAGAGATCAATTATGAAGAAATCATCAGTGAATACCAAATACTAGAACCTAAGGTCAAGGAATTTCTTTCATGCCTATCATCAGATCCGTCATCCATTTTAAAGGGAAATCAACAATCTTTGGAAGATCTTCTTGGCATGATAAAGGAGGACACACCAACAATTTATAATGAACCAAAGAGCTAAGGATACATATATCATATTGAAGCTTGGTTCTAAATGATTGTCAGCACACAACTTTACTCCATCATCAAACATTTCCCAAAACCAGATCAACTAGAGCAGTTGCATCCTCATATTTTGGTATTTAAAGCATGTCTTCCAAATTTGAATATGAGTTCATTTAAAATTATGTTACACACATGGATTCATTAGAAATTTTCCTACACTTTAAAATACGATTTTTATTTGAAGTTGTGTAGGATGGTATATACATAAATAAATAAAATAGTAAAGGTAAAAACAAGTCTATCTGTGAAAATTAGGGCATTGTCACAATTAGACAAGGGATTTTCTTAAAAACTAGGTTACTGGCTGGAAAGTTGTCAATAATTTATGCATCATGTTGTTTATCCTCTACAATTCTTCAAATTTTTATATATACACTTGTGTTAGCTAATATGGGATGCATTAAGGCCCTCATGCTAATGATTCTTGACCCATATATAACAACATATTATCTGGTTTCAAGGATAGATATTTATTTTAGTACCTTGAGGCTTGCATACATCAATGGTGAGTTCTCTTGCTAACAACAGTTGGCATACATCAATTTCCCAGATTGTCAGATCTTGCGGGTGACTCGATTTCAACACCCTTATTCATACCTATCAATATGTACAAAGGTAGTTTGATTCTCATTGAAATTAATGGTGAGTTATCTCACATTGCTTAATGACATACATTAATGCCCAATAATCCAATGAGCTCTTTTCATGCTCGACCTCAACACATATATTTGCTAGAAAGGGTTGTACCATGGGTTCAGTTTCGATGAAATTTTTTTTAATAGCTTAACAACATTTCCTACCTTTCATTTTTTTCAAATAAGAAGAAGTAGGACGATTGTTGGACAACCAGAGAAACAACAATTTTAGCCTCATCCCCTTAAAATATTCAACAACCATGATGAGATGTTGTTACAATGATTAACATTACTTTGTGGGTGTTGTTATTGTTACAATATTAGTATCAACATGTGTGTGAGAATTTTCCCCAGAAAATAAGATTTATCACTAACGTTCATCACAGATCAATGCTTTATTTTAGATTAGCTCAAAAACATCTCAATTTTAGATTCATATTTCCTTTATTAGCGTGTCTGGAAACATCAAAATGTGGAGGAAAAAATTGAGGTAAAAACCAAATTGAAAATTTTGGATTTGTTAAAAATTTAGGAAATAATGATAAGACACTATTGTAAGCCTAACAGTTCATTTTGTTTAATCATATCTCTATCTTTCAAATATTTAAGCCCTCATCTCCTACCAACCCACATGTCAATATCACTCGACAAGTATGATTCAATTCTTTTGAAACATTTACATAAGTCATGACTACTCACAACTTTTATTTTAGTCCCCTCGCTATGTATTTTTTCCTCGTTTTATTTTCCTACACATGTTGGGCCAAAACCTATTACCAATCATCCATTCAAACATTGTATTGGTATGTGGCTTGCATCTGTAGACTGACTGTGTTTTTTTCATTTTCCCCCATGTTGTTAGTAATTCAACCTATTTTGTATGGAGCAAGATTCATATCAGCTACCCAACTAAGCATATCTTGGAAAGAAAATATTAAAATTTTAATCTTTTCACCACATATATATGTATAAATATGTTTCTCATTCTAACTTGTGCAGAGGGGCCTGTGTGAAAATTGACAATAGTTATAGCATAAAATCCTCCCGCAAAAACTCATAGTGTTATAACAGTTGTTGAATGGTTAAGTTTGTCAGCTATTAGAACAACCTTTTATGTCATAATGATAAAAATACAGGGGTAAGCTTAGGGTGGTGAACTCTCATGTTGCCTTGTTTGCATGAGGACATGCAAAAGTGTAGGCATGGGGTAGAAGTAACGATAGTTTTGTTTATACATGTCATCCATATTCTATTGTATTAAGTCCCATACGTGCACAAAAATAGCATGCTTCCAAGGGAAAGGAAAAGTATTTTGGTAATTTCTCAATTATTTGAACTATTTTTCCATATAAAATGCATAAATTGATTTTTTGATATCTCCCAAATCATGCATTTGATTTCAAGAAAAACTGTTAATAATATTTGAGAAATTAAGCATCACCACCTACAACCATTTTTCTTATATCTCGAGATTTTTTCATCGCATGGCTCTAATTTTTGGTGTGGAGAAGCATTAAAATAGTAAAATTATTGTGTAATAGATGCCCCCTAAAGCATGAAAGCAGAACAAGGAGTGATGGGTGAAATTCTTTACAAACCAAGGTAAGAACTCAGAAAACCACAAGGAAACCTACCAAATCAAACACAATACAATATATAAAATCTCTGAGATGAATATGCCTAATAACATATATCTAAATAGGCATCAAATAACACATGAACCCACGGCATGGTCACAACCATCCATCTAAATGAGATCGTGGAAATGGATCCACAGTATGGTCGCAACCATCTGTATAGAAAGGATCATGTGTACAATCATGAATACTCAATAACTCCATGCAACCTGGATAATAATAGATGTGATCCAAGGTCTTCGTCGTAATCTCGATCTACCCAATGTAAAAACCTAACCATGTGAATAGATGTGTTGATGTCGGACATGGTAGAAACCACCTGATTACCAGTCAATGATGAAAAATTTTAACAGGCACGAGAGAAACCACCAATAATAAAAATGGCCCTTAAGGTACAACAACACAATCTATAAGTATGAATAAATGTATTAGGTCCAATACTTTCATAATCATATGATCAAAGGCCAATGAGGTGAATCAGTCATCGAACGTGAAGAACTTTCTATCAAGGAATGCAAGCTCCAAGATGTGTTGATTTCGAACATGGTAGAAACCACCTGATTACCGGTCAATGATGAAAATTTTTAACAGGCACGAGAGAAACCACCAATAATAAAAATGGCCCTTAAGGTACAACAACACAATCTATAAGTATGAATAAATGTGTTAGATCGAATACTTGCAGAATCATCTGATCGAAGGCCAATGAGGTGAATCAGTCATCGAACATGAAGAAATTTCCATCAAGGCATGCAAGCTCCAAGGTACTAAAAAGGAGTTTCTAAATAATCTTCCTGGATAATAAGATGGAGTCGATAGGAAGTGATCCGTCGAAGGAGGGCCATAATTGTTCCCACATCATTAACATGAAACAAAGGATATCTTAAGATGATAGGAGTGATTCAAGATTATGACAAAGAAGGTAAAATAAATATAGGATGTTTGACTTTAACAGAAAAGGACTTCTCTTGAACATATTGGCGACACGACTCTGGAGTGTGGCAGCATTTGACTCAAATGGGATCAGAGGGCATGATGACAGAAATAGTGATCAAAAGAGAGGCAAAGGGATTTCCCAAACCCACGAAGGCAAAATGACAAAGAAAGGATATCTCTAACCTGACACAAACTGTAGATGAGTGTCATGTTCAAGGGCGACAAGCTGCCCAAAATACACAAGATGTTCCACTTTCAATTTCCCCCCATTATTGCTAATGAGTACCTCTTTATTTTTTATAGCCAGCGTGAAGAGGATAGAATATGTTTAGCGTGTAAGTTCATTCTTCGAATGAATCCATCGTAGTAATTTTAACGAACCCTAGGAAGGAGGAACTCAGTCTCATCATGGTGACAAGTGTTTCGTTGTTTAATATTTAATGAGTTTGATGAAAGAGTAACTCGGTGCCCTTTTAATTTATAGCGAGTTTGAAAAGGAAGCAGAAAAGAAAAATCCATCATGTCCCTTTTCATAAATCATCTCTTGAATCTGAAAAGGTAGAAAACAATACTCAATAGAACCTCTTTACCATGTTCAATCAAGGTATTCCTTTTTCATAAATAGTTAATCTCAGCCCGAAAAAGGGGTAAACGTATATTGAGACCACGTCAATTAATTCACTTTAACGAGTTCGAAATGACAAGTACTCAACAATATTTTCAATTTTCGAGAGTCAGAAAAGAGTTGAAAGATGACTCCAGGGGTGTTCCTTTTTTGTTTATTTTTAACAAGTCCTAAAAAGAGATAAAATAAAACTCGTTGCATCAGAAATGATTACTGTCACCATAAAGGATCATGTTGCTGCACAAAAATGACAATCACTGATATTGAGGAAAAATAATAAAATATTGGCCAAAATATCTTCAAAAATCTATAAATAGACAAAAAGTAAATCATTTTAACCATTATATTTGGAGTAAATTGTAAAAGTAATTTTTACCACTTTTTCTCTCAAAATTCAGATCATTGGTGCGACCGATCCATGACACTGTTCAGAAATCTGTCAACTCTAGGTAAGAGCCCAGTCCTTTCCCTTTAATTTGATTCCATTATTAGGTTGTTTAGTTTAGAAATTTTATTATTGGGAGAAGAAGTTTAAATTTTAATTTCGTAGGCGATCAGCACGAATTCGACCTATCGGACCCGTGTTGATCGCCCCTAGCTCGAAATGGGACCACGCCGCCAGTGCCCTTTAAATTTTTATAGTCACGCTGACCGCAGGGAATATTTTAAAACATGAAATTCTTCCTCTTTCAATGATTTATTCCTAATTTTTCTCCAATGAAATCTCCTAAAATGTCATTTGAACATGTTTTGCAGGTTTTTTAAGTGAAGATGGTGATCGAATGGAAAGATGAGGGCCACGAGTTTGAAGACCACCAAGCTCTCCAAGACCCAAATTTCATAAACGCAGTAAGGAATTGTGGATTCCTTAATTTCTTCCAAAATTCAGGCCTAAGAACTCAGCTGGAGCTGCTCGAGTATCTAATCGGGATATGGTACGTAGATCACAAAATTTTCATGATTGGGGATCAATAACTTGAGTTAGAGTTCATGGAAATCTACTTCATCACAGGGTTGTCTAGGAGAGGGGATAGGATCAAACTCTCTGAAGCTCGTACTGGAGGAGAGAGCACTAGCATGCTCATCCAGAGACGTTTCCTAGTTGCCCAAAATACTAGTAGTGGGAAGGTAGACATCAAAACCATCACCGTTCTACCTCTAAGAACAATTTTTCATTGTATGGCCCCAGAAGTTGAGGCCCGGGTGTTGCATGAGATAACCAATTCCTAGTTTCAGTATGTAGTGGATTTCCATAATCCCACAATATTTAACTGGTGCTAGGGGTTGTTGGCGAATATGAAGCGCCAACTAACCAAGTGCAAGGCAAGACACCTGAAACAGTTCAGATACAAATCCATCCTAGCCAATTTATTCTTGGAGAGAGTGCCTCAGTTTTAGTATCAACTTTTATAGATATATAATCCAACCAAGAGGGAACCGAGGCTGCTGAGGTGGTGCGATATTATGCCCCGTTAGGGAGGGGCTCAACATATGTTTTTTCTGACACCATTTTTCAGTTGGCTATGACGTCAGTTGATCCTGGTGGAGGATTACACATATGTCGACACTAATTTTAGAGGATATCTAGATCTACCTTTTTTTCCAGGTGCATAGTGGTTAGATGCAGGTAAAAAATTGTTTTTTGATTTTTTTACTTTTTAATGTGCTTGTTATGTATTACGAGATATTGTTAGGTCCCTATATTACTAGTGTAGTCTCTTATTATGTTAGTATAGCCCCCCTTAGTGTTATTTTTGTAACCCTGTAACCCCCATATTATTATTATTGTGCCCTTATACTATTATTGTTAGGTCGGCTAGGATTACATTGTGGCCCCACTAGGATTACATTGTGGCCCCATGGACTCCTATATATAGAGAGGAGGTTTTGTCATTTGTATCATCCAAGAATTGTTCATTCATGTAATGTATTGGAGGTTTACCCCTCTAAGTGGCTTATTTCTAAGGCGTTGATATGTCTTTTCTTCTATTTTTGGAGCTAGTTTCACAACATTTGGTATCAGAGCCTTTTGGATTCTAGGGTTTCGCTGCTCCAAACAGGTCATCGTGGAATTTTCACTCTAAATTTTTTTCTACGAAGGTTCAGAAGCTAAAAATTTTAGAGTGTGAAGCCAAAATACTGAGGAACATCGTCACAAAATTTCAGAGCTTGGTTCAAAAAAAATTCAGAGATATGATCTGTGGAATTTAGGTCATTGTGCAGGCTCCTGAATTTAACCTAAACAGGTCATCGTGGAATTTTCTCTATAACTTTGTTTCTACGAAGTTTCAGAAGCTGAAATTTTTAGATGTGAAGCAGAAATCCTAAGGAACATTGTCAAAAAATTTCAAATCTTGGTTCAAAATATTTGCGGAGATATGGTCTGTGGAAGTTAGGGTTGTTTCAAGCTTATGAATTTCATCTCAAAGAGGTGATCGTGGGAAACTCTTCATAGCTCTCTCTCTAAGCATCGGATTGGAATGCTGTAAAAAGTGGCCACAAGTACATGGACTTTAGTTTTCTTTTTATCAATTTCAGAGCCAAAGGAGGAAAAAGTGACACATGGCAAGTCGTACAAGTTTTCTCTACTGAACTAATCCATAATTAGGTCATTGTGGGAGATTGGACATAACTTTTTCTTGAAGAATCCAAATTAGGTCAGACCTGTGGAATTCAAAAGAAGATTCAGAGGGCTACATTAGGGAAAAATTTCAGATATGGAAGATCTTGAATCATAGGGATAATTTAGTTTCAATATCTAGCTCCTCAAAAGCAAGAAAAATGTGTGTATTTGTTTTTTAAAATTGCATAACGTTTGTTCGAAAAATCAGTTTGAAGTGATTCCTGTTAGGACCTCACAATGTACCATTTTTACCATACATATTGACACCACCTTACCCTTTATAACTATATTTAAAAAGGGTTCCATCATCATTTTCATTCACTTTATCCAAAGGTATATGAAATCCTCCTCTTTACTATATATTTAATCTCGCTTTACATATAATTCCATATTACTCATATTTCACATCACACCGAAGGTAGATTGTTGCTAAAAACATGTCTAAAAGATCATGTATAATTTATGATAAGGAACGTGTCATGGCCGAGAGCATCTAAATAAGTTAGTTGAAACAAATGGTGACCTACTGCTGGAACAATGACGAAAGCACGCAAATTCCGTCACTACTCGTAATTTGCGATTCTGGAAGAGTATTTTGGGAACAATGGCAACAAGATGAAGACAAGCAAGGAAGTGGTTACACGGATTATTCTGAAGCCAATACTTTTTCTGTATCTGTTGTAACAATATCTTTCTATGGAAGAATAGAAGGGCCCTGTTTTAAGAAAGAAGAACAGATTTGGATAAACATAGATTTGCTCTGATGTAACTGTAATAGATGTCTCCTCTTTAAAAAGAGGAGACATCATCATTAGAAGGGGAGTTAGAAACTACAGGAGAACATTGTTTTTGAGCAGAAAGGAGCTAGACTCCATTGTAATGTATCATTCCTTTTTGACAGATGAATAAAGGTTCCTTTTGAGCGCTTCAATTTAACTCTTTCCCTGGGGAATCTTGTGAGAAGGAAAGGGCCCGCCTTCATCACAAGATTCGCCCGACTGTTCTTGTAGTTTGTTGAGTTTCTTTATGATATTCGTACCTTAATTTAATTCTGTTTGCTGAAACATCAGATGCATAGTTCTGTAATTCATTAAGAATTATGTTTCCTTTAAACGCTGCATGAGTTTGGTACATTCATTCTTAGAGAAGCCAAGAGATATTTTTTTGTTATCTGTTTGAATGTATGATTGATGTTGGGAAGCAGGTGCTGAAGATTCCTATGCAAAGGAATAGGGTCATGTTCCCATTGATTGACTTACTTTTTCCTGCAGTGTGATTAGAAACAGGAGACAGGTGCTGAAGGTTCCTGTTCATGGGAATAGGGTCCTGTTCTCTTGAATTTATCTTTTCTACAGTGTGATTAGTGTCAGGAAGCAGGTGCTGAAGTTCCTATTTGAAGGAATAGGGTCCTGTTCCCTGTTATGGTTGATTGGTTTCCTTTCCTGCAGAGTAATTTCCTTTCATTAGGATTCTTAAAAGACTGCAATAGAGGAATTGCTTCTACTATAACATAAATAGACTTCAGCTTTGTTAAAACAGGGTGTGAATGATTAGATTTGTATGATAAATAATTGTGTGACTTTTACTACAACATTATTTTTTCTTTTGGAATTGAGCATATCCAGTGCGTGGTTTTCTTTGGAATAAACAGAACTTCTCGGGTTGACAATCTATGTGGAGCCTGAATTGTTAAAACAATTAAAGAAACCAACATTTTGGCGCCGTTGCTGGGGAAGGAAATTATAGATTTCAAAAGCATTAATATTTTCTTTCTAGAAGTGCAGATTGTATGAGAGGACGCGGAACCCAGAAGAAAACTAATCCCACAGGTGGCAAAGGCAAAGGAAGGGGAGGAAGAAAGACTTTCATTGAAGAGATTGTATCAAAGGCTGAATCATCACAGAGATTAAGTTCTCGAAGACCAAAACTTCAGCACTCCCCTCAATCAGATTACAAAACAGAGGAAGTTGTGGGCCCTGAAAACATAGAGGAGCCAGTAACGGATATTAAAGGACCAACAATCAGTGCTGGAGAATCAGAAGAAAGTGCTAGCAAATCAGCAGAGCACGTTGAGGAACTAATAGAGAGTGTTGGACGACCAGTGGAAAACATTGAGGAGCCAGTAGAAGATCTTGACGATCGAGCAAGTGCAGTAGGAGAACAGCCAATGGAAGGAAACAACGAAGACTTCTTTGGTGGAGGACGTGTAGATCCTGAAGGAGAAGGAAAGGATGAAAATTTTCTCTCTACCTTGGTATTTCCTATCAGTGATCTCCCTAGAGGAACAAATCCTATGAAGAATATTCCATTGTCAGCTTTACTTAACTTCCATGGTTTATCCTCTGAAGATCTGGATGAATTTCTTTTTTAATTTGATATATTATGTAGAAGTTATGATTATGTTACTAATGCTCAAAAGTTGAAACTGTTTCCAGCAACATTAAAAGGAAATGCTTTAAGATGGTTCATGAGCCTTGGAAGTAAGGTAATCACAACATGGGAACAGATGAAACAGAAATTTCTGCTTAAATATCAAGACTATTGTCGGACGAGAGAAAAGAGGGACGAACTATTCAATATGGCACAAAAGCCGGACGAGAATCTGGAGGACTATGTAGAAAGGCTGCAGTATAATCTACAGAGATCTGATCATCCGAATATAAGTAAGGAAATTTGCAAAACAATATTACTGAGAGGACTAAGGGATGATTTTTTAGACATGTTAAACATGCTTGGCAAGGGAGATATATCTAAAGAATCATATGATGAGATTGTTGAACTTTGTAAAAGGTGTTCAAGGGGAGCTGCAAAGAACAGAGCAAGTAATAGAGATCCCACCTATTCAAGAGTGCAGAAATCAGCCAGTGGGGGAGCAACAAGAGCTGAAATAGGTAATTTACTTGAAGAATTTAAAACTGAGATGTTAAGTTCTTTTTCTTCACAAATTGACACTTTGTAGGTTAAGAAGAAGCAGGCTGAAGCAGAAGCAACTCTGGCTGTCTTTTGCCCGAAGTGCAGAGACAAACATCCACTAAGGGAGTGCCCATTGGACAAAATACCAATCTGCACCCTTTGTGAGAAAGATCATGAAACACAACAATGTCCATCTCTACCAGGAATAAAGGAAGCATTGCAGCCAACAGAAGAAGAAGCTGAAGCAGTTTACTTGCTAACTCAAAGAAGACAATGGCAACTAAAAGGACAAGGTATGAACTCTAGTATGCCATTTAATCGTTGGAATAATTATTCTGCTTTCGGTCAAACAAATTACCCTCCCTTCAATCAAATGCAATACCCACCCTTTAATCAAATGAATTTCCCACCCATGCAACAATCAAACCCTCCCTTTGTTGATCCTGCAATGTGGACTCCTTGGCCCCCACAACAACCATCTTCTTTTAACCCTTGGAATTCAAATTGGAGAAGCCAACAACTCCCATATCCAAATCAATTTCCTCAATTTCAACAACCACTTCCTCTGCCATCAAATGCTCCACCAAATAACCAAATGAGACCCCAGCTACCTGTGCAACCAAATCCTAACCCCAATAATAAAGTTGTGCAAGTCATTGATATTCAGAATCAGCCTATACTTCCTACTATGCAATGTAATGATATTCATTTGAGATCCGGGAAAATAGTAGAACCTATTATTGATGACATAACTTCTTCCGATTCTGATAAAGAGGAAACTGAGAAACATAAGAAAGCACAACCACCCTCTAACAAGGGTATTGAAATAACAAAACCACCATTCCCCGAGCGTTTAGTTTTAACCAGAACGCCTGAAACACCTGCTTTTAATCTTTTAGGGGAATTGCAAAACTTGTATGTTAAAATTCCACTTTTACAGGCACTGAGAGATGTACCAATTTATGCCAGAACCATAAGGGATATTTGTGTTAAAAAACCTGGTAGGAAAACTAAAGATCCCCTTATAGTACATGTGATGGGTGATTTATCCGCATTAATGTCCGGAAAAACCCCCCCTGTGAAATATGGTGACCCCGGCCATCCTACCGTGACAGTTCAAATTGGTAAAACAATGATTCCTCAAGTTCTGGTAGATTTAGGTGTTGCAATAAACATAATGACTCTTGAAACTTCACAGTTGTTACAGCTGAATAACACAATCAGAGATACACCAACTATCCTAGAGTTAGCTGACCGTTCTACAATTAAACCAGAAGGAGTTGTTGAAGATCTACTTATCTCAGTTGAATCCTGTAATTACCCAACTGATTTTGTCGTATTGCAAACTAAAACAAAGCTGGGGGGACATCCTTTAATTCTGGGGAGGCCATGGCTGGCCACAGCCGATGCCTTTATTAGTTGCAGATCTGGTTCTATGACAATTTCTAATGGTTATGAAACCAAACAGCTTACTCTTTACCCTCATGCTACACCCATAATTAATAATGAAGATTCTATGTGGATGGATTATGATGATAATGCTATTCAGCCTATTTTAACTATCGGACAAGCCTTAACTCTTAAAGACAATACAGAGGATGAAATAATTAATAATTTTGTTTGTGAACCTTCCTCTGTAATTGCTGAAACACACAATCAATTGACTGCAATTTTTGAAACAGATACCCAGGAAAAGATTGAATCTGAAGACTTATCTCAGACATTAACCACCATCTCATCTAAAAGCATAACAGTCGAAATTGAACCTGGCAAGACATTAAACATAAATCCTGATCTAACAGTTGTTGAAACACAACAGTTAATGAAGTTATTACGTGAAAATAAGGAAGCATTTGTATGGGATTACACGGATATGAAAGAAATCTCTTCTGAACTATGTACTCACCGAATTTATATTAAAGAAGGATGCCGACCAGTCTGTCAACCCCAAAGACGAATGAACCCTAATTTACAGGAAATTGTTAAAGAAGAACTTCAGAAATTGCTTAATGCAGGATTTATATACCCCATATCTGACAGTGAATGGGTTTCCCCATTGGTAATTGTCCCTAAGAAAAATGGGAAATGGAGAGTATGTGTTGATTACAGAGCCTTAAACAAAGCTACTCAAAAAGATCACTTTCCTTTACCTTTCATTGATCAGGTGTTGGATAGTCTGTCAGGGAAGAAATTCTTTTCTTTTCTAGATGGATTCATTGGGTATAACCAAATTAGAATTGCACCCCAAGACCAGGACAAGACCACTTTCACTAGTCCTTGGGGAACTTTTGCTTATAGAGTTCTTCCATTTGGGCTATGTAATGCACTAGCAACTTTTCAGAGGGCTGTTATAGGAATCTTTTCTGATATGCTGAATGATTCTATGGAAATATTTATGGATGATTTTACTCCTTATGGTGTGTCTTTTGAAGATGCATTACAAAATCTTGAGAAGGTACTTAAACGTTGTATACAAGCTCACCTCTCCCTAAGTATTGAAAAATGTCATATGATGATGAGTGAAGGAGTAGTGCTTGGAAATTTTATTTCATCTCAAGGTATTCAGGTAGACCCATCTAAAATATTGGTCATTCAGAATCTTCCTGTTCCTAAAACACAAACTGATGTGAGAATTTTTCTAGGACATGCTGGATATTACAGAAGATTTATTAAATATTTTTCTAAGATAGCTTCTCCATTATTTGTGTTGCTTATGAAAAATGCTGAATTTAAGTGGACTAATCCTTGTCATAAAGCCTTTGTAGAACTCAAGCATCAGTTATCTATTGCTCCTATTTTGAGGGGGCCTGATTGGGCCCTCCCTTTTCATATATCTTCTGATGCTTCAGACACTGCAATTAGAGCTGTCTTGGGACAAGAGGAGAAACATCTTCCTTATGCTATCTACTTTATCAGTAAGAACATGACCCCTGCTGAGCTTAATTATACAGTTACCGAAAAAGAGTTTCTTGCAGTAATTTATGCCATTAATAAATTTCGACATTATATCACTGGTTATTCTACTTTTGTCCACACTGACCACTCGGCTATTAAGTATTTAATGAACAAATCTGTCACAAATGCTCGAGTTACTAGATGGCTATTATTACTGCAGGAGTTTGATATCACAATTGTAGATCGGCCTGGTAAAGAAAATGTGGTGGCTGATTTCCTTTCACGGTTAAAAACTGATAATAATATTCCAGTAGATGATTCTTTTCCTGATGAGTATTTGTTTGCAGTTTCTGCTCACTCTCCATGGTATGCAGATATTCCCAATTATTTGGTTGCAGGAAAATTACCATCACACCTGTCATCCAGAGAAAAGAGAAGAATTGTTCAACAAAGTGCCAGGTATAGCTGGATAAGTGGGTGTCTTTTCCACACAGGGCTTGATCAAGAAATCCGAAGATGCATTAGGGAAGATGAAGTGTATGACATACTGAAAGCTTGTCATGATGGCCCTTGTGGAGGGCATTTTGCTGATAAGAGAACAACACACAAAATTTTGAGGATGGGTTACTATTGGCCCTCATTATTTAAGGATGCAAAGAAATATGTAAGGGCTTGTGACAGCTGCCAAAGAATGGGTCAACCCAATCATAGAGACCAAATGCCATTAAACCCCCAGGTAGTTTCTGAACCATTTGAAAGATGGGCCTTGGATTTCATAGGACCCATTAACCCTCCATCCAATCAAAGAACTTATATATTAGTCTGTACAGATTATATGACTAAATGGGTGGAGGCCAAAGCACTTATTAGAGCCAATGAAGAGGCTGTCCTAGCTTTCTTATTTGAAGAAATCTTCACTAGATTTGGAATTCCTAGAGAGCTAGTTACAGATGGAGGACCTCCATTCAATTCTCATGGTTTAAAGTCTACCCTTAAGAAATATCATATTCATCATAGAATGACTACACCATACCACCCTCGAGCCAATGGGCAGGTGGAAAGCACAAATAAAGCATTAGAATCCATTCTAACTAAAATAGTGAAGGACAACCGGAAGGATTGGTCTCAAAGGCTCCCTGAAGCACTATGGGCTTACAGAACTACTTGGAGAAACACTACGGGTTTTTCTCCCTATGAATTGGTTTATGGTAAAAATGTTGTTTTTTCTGTGGAATTTGAAATTAAAACTCTAAGAACTGATTTAGCTGTTAATCTTGATTTGACTGATGTGCAGACAGTTAGGTTGCAGCAGCTTCTTGAATTGGATGAAAAGAGATTAGATGTCATTCACCAAACAACCATGATTCAACAACAAAGAATTAAGTGGCATGATAAAATTATCAAACACAAGCAGTTCCAAAAAGGTAATTGGGCCTTATTGTATGACTCTCGGTTTGAAAATTTTCAGGGTAAGCTACGTACACGTTGGCTTGGACCATATGAAGTAGATGTTGTTTTTCCTAATGGAACAGTAAGACTTCTAACAATTGATTATTCTAAAACACCTCTACTAGTCAATGGTCATAGGCTTCGTTTGTACCAGCGCCCTGTTTCTAAAGAGGATTTCAAGACTGCTTGCATGACTGATACACATTATCTTTTTCTAGGGGAGTCTTCTGCTCCTCACAGCATTTAATTTTTTGCACTGTATTTCTAGCATTAGATTAGATTTAAAACTAATAATCCCTGTCAAGGGTTGGCATGTTACAATTGAATTTTGCAGATTATGGAAGAACTCATTAAGGAGGACAAATTCATCACAAGAAGATCTGAAGCTTCAATCACAGAAGCTTGTTCCCTTCATTTCAACCCATTTCCTAGCAATATCCCTTTTATCACTTATCCCATTTCTACATTTTTCCCTTTTTCCATTTTTTTCCCCACTTCTACCATTCCTGAAATATCATCCTTCAGCTAGTATTTCCCGTTCCTTACTGCTGAAATTATCCCTTAGCAAATACTTCCCCCACTTGTTTTAAATCTAAGTCATTATATCCCATTCTCCCTATTTTTCCCTTTGCTGAAACACCACTTTCAGCAACATGTCATTCATTTTTCCATTGCTGAAACACCACTTTCAGCAACCTGTCATTCATCTTTTCATTATTAAAACACCATTTCTTTCCTCTGCTATACAAGTTTTTCAGTTCTCCACTTTTATTCTTCAGATCCCTTCGGTGAATATTATTTAGTATTGAGCAGATCCTGATATGCTCCTGTTTCTACATTCCAGAGAAATTTAAAGATTCTTCCATTAATATCAAGCCATTATGAAGCACTCTATACTTCGAATTATAAAAACAAAGGTAAAAATATAAGGTATGTGGTTTTTATGTAATACAATTAAATAATATTTTAAAGAGAGGATCTTGCTCATAATGATTACAATCCCCGCACACTTAAACATCATTTCATCATACGTAAGGGGGGAATTTCGAAAACTGAATCATCATTCCACACCATCCAATCCTCTGTCACTCTTCATATCCATTATTTCTGCCGTCATTGAGACTCCATATCCTCTGTTGCAACAATTAGCTTGACCAAAGCCTGTGTTTCTGTTCTCTGTGCCTCTGCATGTGACTCAAGTTAGTAGCTATGGGAGGTTCAGCTATCAGACATGAGCCTGGTTCGATAACTCTTCTTGAATTTTTCCCGGAGGCCTACCAAATTTTTCAGCTGGCAGGATGGATAACATACTTCGAAAGGTTAGGATAATTTGATCCTTAGCAAGTTTTAGAGTTTGCGCAGAATTTTCAGGAAGACTACTCAGTGGTTCAAGGGGTCCGAATTTCGGTCACAGAGGAAGATATAGCACAAGTTTCAGGGTTGTCAGTTACAGGTGCTCGCTGGTTCAGCAGGAAACAAGTCATTTTAAATGCACAGCAAGACTTCCTTCTTCCAGAGGAACAGATTGAACATAAAGGCCGCGGTATAAGTCTGCATTCATTACCTCGCCCATGGCCAACAGTAGCTGAATTCATCAAGCACTATTTGACATGCGAGGGGCGTTACCAGGTAGTTTATCAGCACGACTTCGTTTTAATGAATCATTTGCGACATGGTCGATTAGTTAATATTCCTTATTATCTGCTTGGGTGTATCAAAAACATGTCATATTACTGTAGACGGGTAAAATTCCCATTATTATCCCTTACCCATCATCGCTTATGTCAATTATTAATTTAGAGGGGTTTTGCTCAGCAAAATCCCCCTCTGAATAATCCACTCCTCATTCCCCAGCAAGCCGAAATTCCCCAGCAAGCCGAAATTCCCCAACAAGCCGGAAGTTCCCAAGAAACTCCTAAAAGATCTTATGAAAGGCAACTGGACGATATCCCTAACCCCCCATTGATTCCATCCTCAGAACCAGTTGACCTACCCCCAAGTTCATCCCACTTAGCAGAGTCACCCCTTCCCACTTTTCATATCTCTAGCGATGACTCTCAAACACACCCATCTCCATCTACTCATAAAAGGAAGAGACGAACCCCAACAGTCTCTGTCTCAAAACGACAAACAAGGGCCACATCCCAAGCTATCACCTCTTCCGAAAGCCCTTCCCCTAGAAAATAATCTTCTCCTACAAAGAAAAGGAAAGTCACTGACTTTTCTGCTTTCCTACCTAGGAGGAAAATGAAAATGACTGTTGAAAATGAAGTCACTCCTATTTCCCCTGACCCTGCGACTATTCTGTTAAAACTTCAATCCTCATCACCATTCCAAATTCCCCAACCATTACCCGTCTCGTCCTGCGGCACTGTTCCACAAGAACCAGTTGCCTGGGGTAAAATGACATCGTTTACTACTCAAACAGTAACTGCTCCACAAGAACCAGTTACTTACCTAGAAGCTGAAACACAAGAACCAGCTACTGAGGTACAAAAATCATACACCAAGCATGATAATACAAGGAAACCAGCTGTAGCTGCAACACAAGAACCAGCTACAGCTGTGGATCAGCAGACAACTCCAGTAGAATCAACCAGCACACAGGGTTCACCCACTATGGCATCTTTATTGGAGGAAAATGAGTTTTTGAAGTCAGAACTAGAGGCCTATAAGAAAGAATTGATAATGGCAAGGGAAGCCTTTGATAGAGAATTAAATCTCTACATGTTGGCACACACAGCATCAGCACAAAAGAAGGATCCATGTAGAGAATACATGTGCCATGAATGTGGAAACATTTACCAACAGGCAGGATACAAAATAGTCAAAATTCCAGTGCCTGAGGCATCCACATCAGTTACAATTAAAGAAGAACGCCCTACTGTCACACAAGAACCAGTAGGGCCCTCAAAAAGTCTAGAAAAAGAAACCAAACCACAGATATCCTGCCCTGTGTTAGTCAGCTCAGCTACTCAGACAATGCCCCAACCCAGTACTTATAATGCCGGGACACAGACTCCGCCATGGAAACAATTAGAAATAATGAATAACTGGAAGAAGCAGTATGCTGTGGATCAAGATAAAATACTACAACAGCATAAGTTGGCCTGGCAGAATCAGATGTATGCCAACTGGGATAATTGGGAGCAAACACTGCAACAGCTCAAGGATTCTAAGAAAGAAATCAAAGAATTAAAAGAGAAACTGGTTTTGATGTTTTCATTAGTGCAAAAATTGTTAGCCACACGGAAACCCTCCTTGAATTATTCTCTCTTCCTCTCTGAGCGTCTTGTTTATTTTCAATTGAAGGCAATTAAGGATGGGAGACCTCATGAATTGCTCACAGCGGAACAATTTGTCAAAACATTTGCTGAGGCCCCTGCTAGTGACCAACATTTGTTATGTGAACTTTATCTTCATAATGAGGCTATGCCTGAAAATAGACAGGTTAACCTTACTCCCATTGTTGGTGATGTACAAATTAGGGCATTTGTTTCATTTCTTTCCAATCAAATCACATGGCAAACTGCTTTTATTGTAAGTAGGCATAATGAGGAGAATCGCCTCTTGTGGATTAGACCAGAACCTTCAAATCCGGCCATTTTTGTAGCAGAATATCACCGATTTTTGCAGAAGCCAGGAATGCACCGCTACATACAACAACTGCAAGCCTCAACACTTCTAAAGTGTCTACAGTTAATCAGAGTTAAGGAAACTGGTGCCTTGAAGTCCAACACTATGTTCTGGCAACAGTCATGTAAGGAAAGACAAGAGTATCACCCTTTTAGCCCTGATAATCTTCAAGCTGCACTATCCAGGGTACCTAGCTACATCAGATGCATTCGGCATTGTGGAGAGAACTGGATTGGTTATCATTTTCACTTCCCGATCTTATGGATGCCGACAGAACAATACCAGTCTCACTATCAATTGGCTAATAGGGATGAGGCAGTAGCATGGCAGCAATTGAAGAACAATCGAGGATTCCAAGCTTCGACAGAAGCCACCTTCCCTAGTTACTGCTTGAGCAACTTGCATGCACAGAGTCAGTACTCATACTCTGACTCAGACTAAGAGTTGCCTGAGGACATGCAACCCTTTCAGCTGGGGGGGATGTTAGGACCTCACAATGTACCATTTTTACCATACATATTGACACCACCTTACCCTTTATAACTATATTTAAAAAGGGTTCCATCATCATTTTCATTCATTCTATCCAAAGGTATATGAAATCCTCCTCTTTACTATATATTTAATCTGTTTACATATAATTCCATATTACTCTTATATTTCATCATTAATCGAAGGTAGATTGTTGCTAACACAAGTCTAAAAGATCGCAGATAATTTATGATAAGGAACGTGTTGTGCTGAAACGATCGGCCGTTGCTGAAACAGTCGACTCCATTGCTGAAACAGTCAGCGGGCACGCAAATTCCATCACTACTCGTGATTTGCGATTCTGGAAGAGTATTTTGGGAACAATGGCAATAATATGAAGACAAGCAAGGATTGGTTACACGGATTATTCTGAAGCCAGTACTTTTTCTGCATCTGTTGTAACAATATCTTTCTATGGAAGAATAGAAGGGCCCTGTTGTAAGAAAGAAGAACATATTTGAATAAACATAGATTTGCTCTGATGTAACTGTAATAGATGTCTCCTCTTTAAAAAGAGGAGACATCATCATTAGAAGGGGAGTTAGAAACTACAGGAGAACATTGTTTTGAGCGGAAAGGAGCTAGACTCCATTGTAATGTATCATTCCTTTTTGACAGATGAATAAAGGTTCCTTTTGAGCGCTTCAATTTAACTCTTTCCCTGGGGAATCTTGTGAGAAGGAAAGGGCCCGCCTTCATCACAAGATTCACCCGACTGTTCCTGTAGTTTGTTGAGTTTCTTTATGATATTCGCACCTTAATTTAATTCTTTTTGCTGAAACATCAGTTGCATAGTTCTGTAATTCATTAAGCATTCTGTTTCCTTTAAACGCTGCATGAGTTTGGTACATTCATTCTTAGAGAAGCCAAGAGATATTTTTTTGTTATCTGTTTGAATGTATGATTGATGTTGGGAAGCAGGTGCTGAAGATTCCTGTGCAAAGGAATAGGGTCCTGTTCCCATTGATTGACTTTCTTTTTCCTGCAGTGTGATTAGAAACAGGAGACAGGTGCTGAAGGTTCCTGTTCATGGGAATAGGGTCCTGTTTTCTTGAATTTATCTTTTCTACAGTGTGATTAGTGTCAGGCAGCAGGTGCTGAAGTTCCTATTTGGAGGAATAGGGTCCTGTTCCCTATTATGGTTGATTGGTTTCCTTTCCTGCAGGGTGATTTCCTTTCATTAGGATTCTTAAAAGACTGCAATAGAGGAATTGCTTCTACTATAACATAAGTAGACTTCATCTTTGTTAAAACAGGGTGTGAATAATTAGATTTGTATGATTAATAATTGTGTGACTTTTACTACAACATTATTTTGCTTTTGGAATTGAGCATATCCAGTGCGTGGTTGTCTTTGGAATAAACAGACCTTCTCGGGTTGACAATTTATGTGGAGCTTGAATTGTTAAAACAATTAAAGCGACCAACAATTCCAAGGGCATATTGAAGAATATTTATCAGCATTGGGTTATATAATTCCTCCAAAAAATAATTTCATACCCATTAAGCCCTCATAAATCTATACTATGACGCATGAATAGGAAGAATTGCAGTATGAGATATCAAAATTACGGTACCAAGTGCAACAAATTTCGATCTTACGAAGAGCAACCGAAAATGACATAGATGGTTTAAAAGCAGAAATGGAGGCTAAGTTGGATGGTTTGAAGGATCAAATAAAATATAATATGGATGGTAAAGTAGTGGAAGATCACATCAAGCATCAACAACAAGTTCTCCAACTCTCAAAGGATAACCTAAATTTGGTGCAAAATCAAATGAAACAACAGGAAGATCAACATCACATCAAAAGAAGTTCTGAAGAAATCACAGAAACAAGAAATCAACAAGTACGATCAATTTCAGAGTATCTCAACAAGTGGAAGAACTTTCCAGTAGAAGATTCCACATGGGAGGTTGAGAATTTTATACAGAAACATCAAGAAATAATAAAGCGTTGAGGACAACACTTGTTTGAAGGAGAGGGGCATGTTAGGTCCCTATATTACTAGTGTAGTCTCTTATTATGTTAGTATAGCTGCCCTTAGTGTTATTGTTGTAACCCTGTAACCCCCATATTTTTATTATTGTGCCCTTACATTATTATTGTTAGGTCGGCTAGGATTACATTGTGGCCGCATGGACTCCTATATATAGAGAGGAGGTTTTGTCATTTGTATCATCCAAGAATTATTCATTCATGTAATGTATTGGACGTTGCCCCCTCGAAGTGGCTTATTTATAAGGCATTGATATCCCTTTTCCTATATTTTTGGAGCTGGTTTCACAACATATATAAATTTATGTTATGATGTTTTGCAGATGTTGGACTGGAAAGACCACCTGGTATGTCTCCAATTTCTAGGAGAGGAGAACACAAAATTGAGGATGCCCCGTATGAGGAGGGGGCAGACCCTGTAGCAGAGGTGGAGCGTAACATGGCAAGCCTCACCGGAGGCATACCAGAATATGCAAATTTTGATGATATCCCATTACTCTCATACCGTGGGGGTCCCAGGCCGACTACGTCATTTATTCTGGCGAGTTATCTGAGCAATCACATGCTATCACGAGCACAATGTGGGTGGATAACAGCTTTTAATTTATTTTCTGCACTAATGTAGGCTCACAAAGCCATTTGTGTCACAGAACACATATTTTTTGAGAGTTTGATGTAACACTCTAATAGATTCGATATATATATATATATATATATATATATATGCATTTTTCTACGGCTACTAAGTGTTCATGTATTATGACAATGTATTGGTTTTTTACATATGACGCAGATGTCTATCTAATACATAATATGCTAATGTAACTGTTAATGTATTCAAATTTCTTGGAATGTGTTGATATGTAATGTAATCAAAATTTAAGATTTTCTTACTGAATAATGACCATTTAATTGTAACACAACGAGTTGTGAGTCTAATTTGACAACTAAGTCTCTAATATCGAGATCACCTGCATCCGATAATAGCTCGATGACCGCACTATATTTGGAAATATTATTAGTTGTTTGACCCAAACAAATGCCTTGTAGATCGACCAACTCGCCATCAAGGGAAAAGAGTGCCCATGCTGCTGAATATAAGTTCTATGTGCTACGACAAGCACCATCAGTGAAACCGACATAATGGTTCAACGACATTCGCAAACCAAGTGGAACATGAGGTAAGCAGAGGAAACATTTCTGCAAAGCAAAAAAATCACACCAAAATTCTAAAAAAGCACGCTAATGTACAAAGTGTTGGAGAGAAACAAGGTCTTTGAGTAACATCTAGGTTCGAGAGAGAGGCCAATAGGGTTTCCGTAGTAGTCTAGCACAATGCCGGAATTTTCACTCTACTCTGAAGAGTAGAGAGTCTCACCCGAGGCGTGTCGTGACCTTAGTAAGGTTAGGAACATATCCGATATCGACTAATCGCAATTATAGAGCAAAAAAGACAGAACTAGGTGTTGCAAATAGATTTAGCTACTTTGCACAAGATAATACTCATAAGCATATTCAGGATGCAAAATCAAAATTTAAAATCATCCAATACATTCATCATAACCAAATACTTAACACAGAACTTAGGACAACAAACCTAGGTAGAAGTATATTTCATTAGCAATAGTGGACAGGTTCATTACTCTTCAAAGTTGATTACAGAAGGACTGATTACAACATTTACAGAACATAATAGAATAGAACCGAACAGAATAGAACAGAACCGAAATGAACAGATCTCTCCTACGGCTCTCTTCATCAGCCCTCTACTGCACCAACCTCTTTTCTACGCTGGTTGATTTCCTATTTGTTCCTTTTCCAACGCATATTTTAGTTTTCCCTCCTTTTCCTCTCTATTTTTTTCCGCATCTCCCTAATCACTGGGAGTTCCGCTGCTTGTCCTTGTCGCTCTTTCCTGCCATTTGTGCTAGTTTCCATAACTGTCGCGCCACTTGCTCTCCAGCTCTCTACAACCATGACAGCTCCCTGTCTACCGTGGTTGCACTCCACCACTTGTTATCTGTGACTCAAAACCATTTCATTTTCAAAACAAGTGCCCCAACAGGCCCCGACCACATGCTATTGACTCGTCCCTAGTCAATCCTTTTCTGCTGCCTTGGTCTCCATTGGTCTGCCTGCCTCTGTGGCTGGCCCTGTCTTCTCTGTTTCCTCTCCTTGTCCAAATAAGGGCCCCAACTCGGGGACCTTTTCCAACACTGATGATTTAATTTCAGCGAAGTCGGTAATGGCATGTTTCCATTCCTTCATGAGCTGGTTCGTTTCTGTGGCGATTTGTTCAGCTTATTTTTCTCCTGCAATGGTCGGAAGCTTGTTGAATACTTATTAATTTTGATTTCGGCCTCAGTGGCCATTTGTTGTATTGTTTTTGCAGTATGCTTTACCGATTTTCTTAGTTCTCGGAGTACCTGCTTGGTGGCAGCTGAATTCTCTTAAATCTTCTGTATTTTAGTCTCCATTTCCTCTGCCTAATTGTACAACTGGTTAATTCCAACAGGGTCTGTCACCTCCGTTATTTCCTATGAGATCTGTTGCAGTTGTGTCCAAATTGGTTGAGCATTCATAGTTAGTGAGGTTGAACACTCATGAAAATATTTTAGAAGGTTGTAAGAATCTTTCACTATTGTCCCAGGGTTTCCTGCATCCCGGTTTCTTGTTTCTGCTTCTCCGTGACCCTCTCAGCATATACAATAGCAAGATCTAGCAATGTCAGTCTAGTCTTGAGCATTTCCCTTAGCTCCTGATTCTCCTTGCTGAGATTCACACAAGCCGTCTTCACGTGGATAGACCTTTCTACTATAGTGCAAACCGTTATGTCCCCTAGTGTCTGGTCATCCTGAGCTATCACAGTTGGCCAGAGATCCCTAAAGACATATATCACCTTCTCCAGTTTCTCCTGTAGACTGTCCTTTTCTCCCTTCAATTGTTCGTTCTCTTCAGTAAGTGCACTTATCTGCATTTTTTGTTGTTCAAACCTCTACTGGAGGTCGTTGTGGATTCCTTCGGCCTGTTGTGTCGCACGCTAGATGAAATTGTACAATTATTTAGTGCCCCAGGTCTGCATACTCTCAGCTCTAGACATATCTTGGTTCAGTGGTCTCTCTCTGAGTGGTTGACCACTGGCTATCGACCTGGCTAAGTGTTCCTACAGTGACGTCGGTTGGTTCTGTTGCGGAAGTTGATTCCCTGGGGTATTCATGCTTGTAGTTGGTTGAACCTGTTGGAGTATCAAATTTTCTTGCTGAAAAAGGTTTAGCTCCTTGGGCGAGGGCGTTGTATCTGTAGTAAAATATCCCCTGCGAATTAAAAGGTTCTGGAAAGTGCTCTGTCCAACTATGGGTTGGTTAACCTCAAGTACCAATGTTGTACTTGAGTTAACCTCTTCCTCGTTGTCTCCATTTGTTTTACTTTTTGTCTTGATTGGGTCTGAAATGGTTTCTGATGTGGATGGAGTTCGGGTGGAATGGTCTTTGGAAGTGAATGACATGTGAGGCGATGAATGGTGAGTGGGAGGTGAAGATGTATGAGTGTGAGGTGGAGATGAAATTTGAACATTCAAAAATGAGAATGGATTAAACATATGTAGCTCAGAGGTTACTTGGGGGGCCACCTCTGGCTCCTCTTGAATTGGTGCCCCTGTATCCATAGGTTGTGTTTGATCTTCTCCAGTGAGATCAACTACTTGCTTAGGCACCATGACCCTAGCTTTCTTGGCCTTAGGATCAGTTACAGGTGGTTTAGGTGCCTTACTCTTTTTGACTGGAACTACTGCTATTGCCAAGGGTGAATTAAACATTGTGTATGGCATGGCAGTGAGTATGGGTGCAACTATGGAGGGTGATGCAGAATTTGAGGCCTGAAATTATGAAAAAGTAGGAAACAGGGGAGAAGCACTGGTGAGAGTTTGCATTACCCAATTGAACCCTTTTACTCTCATTTCCATCTCCTCCAGTACTGGTGTTAGCCATAGTCGTGACACTATATTCAGTTTCTCATCCCGTGTCTCCCCTAGTAATGGTTTTTGTTGCATACCCTCAAATGTGTAGTGATGGAATTTGCTTCTTATTTCCATTCCCACTCCCGGCCAAGAGCCGACTTCAGTGTGGAATGCCTTTTTATCCACTTGAAACTTCAACGGTCTCATTTTAAGTGTTGTTTCATCCACACAAGTAGGCCTTATGTAGGTTTATTTGTGACTAGCCCTGAACCATATTTTAGATGAATAATTATCTAGTAAACTCCTCAGGACCCTTTGTTGCCTCGCCACTATGTCCACCATCTGCCTGTACCAGAATGTGAACGCCTCTTCATTCACCTCCTTTGTGCTTGGGTCTCTCGAGAACTTCCAGGGCGTAAACTTCATTGCCAACAGCTGACCACTTGTGAGTTCCACAGGCTGTCTGACTCCCGGGAAAGTCCATTTCCACATTTCGAACACCATGATAAGCTAGTCGTAGATGAACCCAGTGGCTCTTTTGTATTTATCCTCACAGGCTTCGAACAATTCATTCAGTAGAAACGTACACCAATTCAGCTGGGTTCCCTAGAGGCAGTGTTATGCAACTGAGATGGTGTCCAGGGTGCATTCACCCTTTGTATAATGTCTCATGGTCTTGCCTGCAATCAGGTAATAGGTAAAATTAATTGTTGGGTTGTTTATGAGGTCTATCTTCGCCCCCTTCCCTCCTCTTTTGGTGTCGTATTTCTTGTATTAGTCGAAATCTCCTGCCTTATTTGCTCTTTTGGATACTATCTGGAATGTTGTGGAGACATCCCTCCCTTCTGCTAATAACCTTGTCAACCTGTGAATATCTTCTGCATGCATTGATATCTCCCTCCCTAGCCATAGTGACCCGTTCTGGAGCTTGCTTAGCAGGAATTTTGTACACTGCATCACAGCTCCTGTGGTTCTGAACACAAGGAGGTTCCTCAGGTTTAGGATTGTTGACTGCTTGATGTCTATGAACTCTGGAAGTAACCTTGTTGCTTCTTATCCTCCTTCAGTAGCGTAATTTTCTATATAAACCTACCTCTTCATCGTCAGAAACTGGTAAGAATCAGTGAAGTCTGTGTCAACCAATGACGCATTGTCATATTTTCCCACCAGCGACTCCATTCGCTGAATTTTCTCGTCGAGCTCGAGCTCGACAACTTCTGGTGCTACCTTGGTCATCTTTGATCTTCTTTGGTACACTTGCAATGCTACCCCTGCTCTTTCTCTGT